>CM049601.1:791662-836975 GCA_026979955.1 Megalurothrips usitatus
ACCGTAGGAGTTGTACTGTCTCTTAGACAACACCACAGGCACAGTAAATAATTTTGAACAGTTCATGGAAAACCCCCAAAAATTACCAGAAAAACAAATGAGACACAAAAGCACACACAGTGCTAATAAATGAATTTTTTTTCACTGATACCACATCACAGAAGACTTAAGACAATTATTCAGGACTCGCTCATTACCTCATACAGAAAGGAATGTTGTCAAAGCTGTGATGATTGACCTCTTGATGTTATAGAACTAGCCTTGAAAAAGATGCTGAAGATGTTCACACTCACAAGGGGACGGCACCAACCCGTAATTCCCAAAATCGTCGAAAAAAAAATGTAGCTTCGTCATCATGCCTATAGACCGACTGAACCAGAAATAAGTGCCAAATTTCATTTTGGCCCGTTTTAAAAAATGTTAAACTTTAAAATATGGCTAAAATGGGCCAAAATGAAAGTTGTCCCAAATATTCATGCAAACACTCGATTCCATGGTTTTTTGGGTCGCTGAACACGAAAATGTCATCCACGTAACGCTTGCACGCATATTATTGCTTCAGATTCGAAAAAAATCGAATAATACGGTAAAACGCCGCACGGGTGCCGCTCCACGCGGCCGTAGCCACGCTTGTAGCATGGCGGCATGGCGTACACCTACCTTGGCCCATCGGCGGCTGTCGAATTTTAGACCACTTGAGAAAATTGGCTACGAAACCTCTAAAGCTGCGCTGCCCCAGAGGTGAGATTGATTTCGGTACGTTGCTAGAGGAGAGTCGTTCAAAACCACTGGAGTCTACTTGGAGATCATGAAACATTATTTCGATATCTTTTAAGCAATATGTAGCGAAATGATGAGAATCCGTCCACTCTCACATTTTTCACCCTGTGAATATTTTCTAACTTTTAGTATAGTCTGCACTGGTAGACATGCCAAGAACCTAAACACACCATGGCGCCGGTGGTCGCGACAGTTTCAGCCGCGTGCTCGATTTCTCATACAACCACCAAGGTTCCGTTTCCGCTCTTTTTGACTCGTGCCATATTTTCATTTCCTTGCTGCTACAATCTCACTTTCAACTTCAGCCTGCAGTATATGTTACGTTATTAAAAATTTTGTGCAGTGTGCTGCCAACGCTGCTGCTCCGTCAATTGAGGATGCACCCGAATATGATGTGTAGAATAGCTCATATCAGACCATCTGCAAAGAGGGTTGGGAGGGATTTAAATGGATATCTGCAGGCAGAGAATGTTATGTCCTTATTCTAGAGGTAAATTCGTTACTCAGACGGCCTGTACACTGATTTTCGAGTGGACCCCACACAGAATAGGAAGTATTTTAATTTTTTTCTCTACTTTGCACCTTTTTATATTTACAACTGATCTTATACTTGTCATTTCCAGCACGAGACCCGTGAACAATCACACCCAGCTTTGTTTTAGACGTATCACGGCTGCAACTGCCGGAAATCCCATTACAATCGCGAATTTATCTTGCCACAGCGTTTCTTTTGTTCACTATCGAACGCAGTGCAACGACGAAAAACATGTACTTAACAGGCACGCGAGATATTTGCTAATCAGTCGCTTGTAACGTTTCCAATTATATGAACCGCCGTGGTGGATTAAACAATAGATGCTCTTGGCGGGGTGTTGGAAAAAGTTTCAAACTAGTATATAATTTAATTTTATTGTACTTTAACTGCCTCTGATTCACATGCTTACTAAAAACATTTCTCCCTTACAGTGGTTACTGTGTCAAAGTGAGTTTTTTAGCCTCTATTAATAGACGCTACTGTGTAAATTTGCATTTTTGTAAATGAATCAATAGTTGTCTTGTTAAAGGGCTTCGTAATTCGTTTTCGAAGCATTTCTTCCTTTTTATGTTATAAAGGTACGTAAAATACTTTCGACATATCTTGTTCATATTATACTCCTACCTGAAACGGTTGATTTTAAGATAAATGTGCCGCAAATTCATCATTAAATGTCTTTTTGGAATTCGGTTGTAGGGGTAGAGACACCAAGACGACTGCATCAAGAAACTGGTTTGGTGTGTCTGTAACGGTTCTCGATTTCTTCTGATTTGAAGTGCCTTCTGTGTGATTTTGGGAAATTCAATTTTACGACTAACAATTATCTGCTCGAACACAACGCGTGTAGTAAATACTACATTAAATTTAAAAACGGAGAATATTGCCAAGTCAGAAATGTTTAGACACGTTCGTAGAACGGAAGTCGAAATATTTCTGACGAGTTTGACGGTAACGCTTACCAGCATAAGTAGAACGCGTGCTCTAACGTCAAGTAACGAAAGGATATGGCGCTATGCTTTTGCTTTATAGTTGTACAAAATCGCATTTTAATCCGTTGTACCTCGCGCAGCGAACTGCGTAACTTAAGTGTCGGGATGTGTGCTCATTTTGTCTGTTATTCAGCCTTTCAGAGCTGCAAGCTATTTATGACTTTAATTCATGAATCCCCAAAACAGTTTTGAAACTACTTATGCAATATGAAGGTATTGCAGAAACCACAATATCGGTTCAAGAAGAGGATTTTGCATACTCTCTGCAAGGTGAATACTATAGAAGTTATTCCGATTATAATTTTACGGCGAATTTGACCTCGAGGTCTGCATTTTTGTATTGTTCGAAAGGTTTTCATGCGCTCCCGATTTTCTATGTTTTCTATCGTTTCAGAACTCGTTGATCAAGCAGTGGAATTCGGCCACACTTATGTAGAGAAAGTTCATGATTTGGTTTTAAGCGCTGCAGGAGTTCCAACAGAAGTGTACGATCCAGAGTCAACTGACGTTGAGTTCCAAATCGACCCGGAACATGACGCTGTATTGAGGAACGACGGAATTACCATGTCCTACAAGAAAAGAGCAGTAGAGTTTTAGAGACAAAAAGTAAAAGGGAAAAATAGGTCATTTTCTTCTGTCCAAAAAAACTTTAGGAAAGTTTTACAGGTCTGTAAGGTAGCAAATAGTGTACTGAAAAACGGTTTGTCCCAAAACGAAACCCTCATGCGAAAAATAAATTTGTAGTAATTAACTTCCCGCGTTACAAACTACCTCCGCATCTTATGGCAGCCTTTGGTAATTACCTACAGGAGGGGGACATGACAGCGGTAGTCCGGAGATCGAGATAGCACAAAACACATTTCGGTTTTCGGCTTAATAGTGCGATAAAAGTGACGGATCAGCGGTATAAATTTTAGAACGGAAATTTCGGAACCGTGGAGCGCACAGTAAAAATCATACGAAGAACTTCGTAAGATCATCGTAATACGAAGGAAATAAAGTCTTCGCAAAAGTCTTCCTAAATGTTATGTATTACGAAGATGTTCTTTGTAGCTAACAAAGAACTTCTTTGAAATAAAAAAAAAACACGAAGGATCTTACAGAGATTTAAGTTTCTTCGTAGGATTTTAACTGCGCTTAAACATCCTGGAATTGCAGGTTTGACTATAATACCTTTTTCTGTCAAGGTATCGAGGCTTTACGAGTGGGAGAAACAAGTAGAAGCTGGCGGAACATACAGGGAAAAACTTAAAGCAATAAGTAGCCACACATTTAATGTATTTAGTGAGGCCAAGAAAAATCATCAAAAAATAAACACCTTAGATTTAAGGAGAATTGCTCTTACGAAGGCAAAGGAATTGCACTGTGTGCAATTTAAAGCGTCCGAGCGCTGGGCTTCTAATTTTAAAAGTGCCCACAACATTGTCTCTAGAAAAATTACAAAGTTTGTTTCCAGGAAAGATGTTGTCCAGAAAGAAATTATTAAGGAAAAGGCACTTAATTTTCTCATTGACACGATGCCACTTCTTGAGGAGTACGGCCGAGAACGAGTTTTTAACACGGATCAGAGCGGCTTCGAGCTTGAGCTCCACTCGAAAAATACTCTCGACTACAAAGGAGTAAAAAAAGTTGAAATAGTCGCACAATCAAAAAATGCCTTAACTCATAGTTACACCATTATGCCTACAATGAGCGCTGATGGTAAACTAATAGAACCACTTTACATTGTTCTCCGAGAAGCAAATGGTAAGATTCTTTAAAGAAATACGAGTTCTCTGTTTATGTTTAAACGCTGCTTCGATTTATCGGACCACACCCGGCCGAAAATCCCGGTTACGAAACCGATGAAAATTCCCGGTTCCGATCGTAAATCTCCCGGTTACGGTCGGAGATCGAGCGAAAATTTCCGGTTACGATCGGGATCTACAGACTCTGAAGTACCTTTTGTACATGAACATGAAAAATCACAATTCTCCAAACAATACTTTCACATGAGCAAGAGACAAATGATTGCTTTCACATTGAAAATCATTCAAACTTTCAAACTCAACTGAGCAATGCAGTGCCATTGTAATTATAATTTTATTCCGAGAAATTGTTGTATCCTCACCTACGGGAGGCAGACACGAGACTCTGGTGCTCCTCTGGACCCACCAAGCCTCGAAAAAATTCCTCTTCATCGTCAGCTGTTTGTCCAAAGTACTTCCACTCTCCTTTCCTTAGAATTTGATAGGAACCAACCATGTGGTCTGGTGGGGGAAATTTCTTCTTCCTTCTTTCCTCCCTCCTCCTGTCCACAGCTTTTCTGATGTCAGTCGCATCAAGTCTGATTCCGATCTCCTTGTCCTTGACCCTGTAAAATCATGAAACGTCCGTATAAGTTATTCTGTTGTATACTGCAAATCTAATGTTCTTGCCATTTCTACTAATTTATGGTTCAGATTTCGTGCACAAAGATTGTAAATTTAGTGTGTTAATTGTATGAAATGGCTGTTCTGTCTGTTGATGTGATACAGATCTTAGTAGAAGGCAGTAGTGTGCGTTAGTATAGACAGATAGTAAGCAGTCCCTGTTTTCTTTTTAACATCAGGGTCCCGGAATCGACTACCATGGTAAAAAAAAAACTGGAGTAAGAGATATTGTTCCCGTGTTAAAAGAATGTGAATCAAGGCTACAATTTTGAAAAAATATTGTTCACGTGTTAAATTATATTTTAATATGTTTATATTTGGTCAAAACCTTTAGAACACCATAGTCTTTTTTAGAAAAATTCAAAATTTGGAAAATTGGGAAAGTTCTAAGTAGAGAATACTGCAAGCAAAACAAGTTGGCAAACTCGTCCATATCGATTGTAAATTTTAAAATAACCTGCTTTACTTGACTGTTGGACTTGACACCTAAGTTGAAACCAAATGCAACCACTATTGTGTGTGTGCATCAACTTGCATTCCTAAAAGTTAGCTTTATATGGCAGTTTAGCGTATAAGCAGGATTTTTAAATTGCATCTTTTACATGAACCGGCTCGGCTCAATGATGCTCAGCTTCCAACATCCATGACAATATCCTCTATTAGCTCATCGGCAACTTGTCATGATTGGTTTGGTTTAGATGGAATTAACCTTACTGGATGGATTTTCCATGGCAGACTTCTGCGCGTTTGGTCTGTAAGCTGGGATCGGCTAAGATGTGAGGGAGTGACTTAGTGACTTAAATACAAAATATTTGAAGAGTGAAGTTTTTACCCTACATAATTTCTTTTAATAAAGCTTTTCTGCAATTTGGGCTTGCATTGAAATAAAGTGAATGCCAGTCTCGCGTAGATATCTTCTATGGAAAATCCTTTAAATTCTGTATGGACCGAACCAATCATGACAAGCTCAAGTCTGTCAAAGAACTAATAGAGGATCTTGTTGTGGATGCTCGCCGCTGAGAATTATTGAGCTGGCCCCTTCAATATTCTAGATTTAAGTATTCCGATAATTTTCTGTACTGCCCTAAAAAACTAACTTCTCTGCATGATGCACATGCCCAATCACGGTTGTATTGGGTTCCAACTTATGTGTGAAGTCCTAAAGTAGGTTGTTTTAAAAATTTATTGTTGAAATTGAGTTTGCCATTTTCTCATGTCAAGACACGCTTTACATCCACCTAAAAACTGAAGATTTTCAATGTCTATCAGCAGGAGTAAAAACAATGGCACACGGTTCACGCTCGACACTCTAGTAATTGCATAAGTTATGGAACTTCACATCTTAGCTCCATTGACAACGACGCTTTTCTCTCTCTAAACCACTGCATCATGACACAGCTTTTTACCTAGTATTTGTCTATGCTGAAAAGCATTGGTGTAAATTAGGGATTCAAGTTTTAGGGTTAAAACTGCACATGCAACTCAGTCTCAGTCGTGTAATTTAGAGTCCATTTCAACTAATTTTAATAGATGTGATTTTTATCTAACTTTCAGAAGCATTTTTATCAACTGGCTGGAGTAGCCGCTGACCGAGGGGGTGACCGACCGAACAAAATATTGCTAAATGCACCAGACCACTGATTTCAAGAGCACGCTAATTCTCCTGTATGTTTGTCTTTCTAAAATGATGCTCACTTTCGTTAATTCCTTTTATTACTCTTGAGCGTGTAGAGAAAACAATTACATCTGGGTGGTTACTAACATTAACTAACATTTTTAACAAAACTTAAAACATTCTCAACAACTGAGTCCATTTCAGAATAGTCAGCAGGATATTTTCTGGTGCTCATTGTATTGCTTTTATTATTTGACTTGTTTGGTTGTGTGCTCCCTGGTAATGAATCTAATAACTCTATACTTCATTCCAACTGGCATCGGATGCGATTTCTAATTTCGTGATAGTTGCTGTAGAATCACGTCAACAGAGGCAAAGCCAACAAAGTGATCATAAAGTATTAAAATCTATTTGTTAACAGAAATGGTAGTATATGATGGTTGGTCCGCAATATAAATTAGGGACTGTGATCCCTAGTGGATTCCAACCCATGCTTGTGCACCCCACCATGTCTGCACTGATAATAGTTTTGTATATACCACAGTTGCAATAAAAGATCTTTATTCAGGCGCCTGCTGTTTAATTGTACTGTGCCGACAATTGTTGGTAGTGTGGCACAGTATTCTCTGAGGGAAAGCTGTCAATAAAGGAAGAGAGGAGGTAGAACGAAGATGGGCATGGAGCCCGCTTTTGTCCTCCCGTGTTCTTCAGACCCGGCTGTGGTGCTATTTATTCCACGCTGTTTGTTCCACAGCGTTCCTGGGGTATGTGCGTTTTCTCTAAGCCTGTTACCTCTAAAGGCATTTTCGGCACCCACCGTTTCCTCTAAATATTTTCATATAAAATGATAATTTACCTCTAGGGTGATTTTCCTCTAAAGAATGTAAGTTAATGTAAAAGGCGAAGAGCTTGGTAACCGTCGAGCCAAAGTGTTGCATGTGTATGTTCCTAAAGAACACAAGCAGAATGACTTCTAATGATCCGACGGGGAATAATGTGAATAAATGACACAAAGAATTGTTCTGCATAAAATAATCATTTTATTTTCTTGTGTTACAAGGCAATCAAAAGTTTCACAAAGAGAATTTGGTCAACAACTAATGGATGAGGATAAATGACACAGAAATTAACACTGCATAATATATACAATTTATTTTCTTCAATAATCAAACCTGACAAATAAACAACAAATGGAGAAGAGATATAACAAAGAAGCCACATTGGCAGTCTCTCAACAACAAACATCACCGAGGAATAGAACGTAACACAGAGAAGTCCAAACCAAGCGCATGGCAGTGATGTCAGAAATAAAAACTCTATAACGAAAACGCACGCACATAAGAGCGCAGGAAAAAATAAATACCCCAACATCGCACAGCACTCGGGTCCCATAACACGGCGACAGGACGCCAATACCTGGTTGTCCCAGCAAATACACTGCAGTCGGGTGGGAGGCCTACCCTTTCCTCACCAGGCGCACTGGAGTACACAGTTGCCGGTGCAAGCCGTGGTGAGCAGCAACATCCGGCATTTAGCCACGCCGGCAGTGCTGCCCGGCACAGACGGCAGGGCGACACGCACCGTGCACCACACAGACAGCGTCACCCAGGATGAGCGGCCGGTCAACTACTAGCATGCGAGGTGGCCGTCAACGCCCGCCGCAGTCTGAAGGTGCCGGCACAGGCGACAGAGCGACACGCACCGTCCACCACGCAGACAGCGTCACCCAGGGTGAGCGACAGGTCACCTACTGGCCGTCAACGCCCGCCGCAATCTGAAGTTGCCGGCAGAGACGCGGAGCGACGCGTGCCGTAGAGCACACGGACGATATGACCCAGGGAGAGCGGCCGGCCGCCCACAAGCATGCGAGGTGGCCGTCAACGCCGGCCGCAGTCTGAAGGTGGCAGGCAAAGGTGGCAGGGCGACACGCGCCGTGCACCACACCGACTGCGTCACCCTGGCCGAGTGCCCGTCCAGACAGGCACGCGAGCTGGCCATCAAGGTGCTGCCACACTTGCAGATTATTAAAATTATGAAGTCCTAAATCTAGCTTTTTGTTTTTAATTTGACTTTTATACTAGAAATCTTGATGTGTACCGTATTAACACGACCCTAAGACAGACCCCGAATTGTTTGCTTGGACATAAGAAAAATGAAAAGAAATTCTACGAAGTGGAGTACGAGTCTGAATGCGGTGAGTTGACTGACCTTGCTACTACGACTATCAAGTACAACCATGATTTCCACCTGCCAATAACGGAGTGTTCCACTCTGCACCCTAGTATATGCATAGAGAATTGATTGGTTGCAGCTTTCCGTCACAGTCAAATGGAAATGCAAATGAAAACGGTAGCAAAGCTGATGGCACTGTAACTTTCATCGTTAGGAAAGCAGCTTAACAGACCAAATTCTTACCTAAACAGTCTTGCAGAGAGAATGAGGACAAGCGTGTTGAAGCAAGCGTGGACCACCAAACCAGTTAGTGTTGGCAGTCTTGATCCACAGTTGGCGCCCAGAGAAGGAGGTGATGTTCACTCTTGATGACGGTTTATTGTTGGTACAGCTCTCGTTCATCTCCATGTTGATCGTCACCTTCCCTAGGTGACTCCATTACAATGATCCTGAGAGCACCAACAGAAACTGAAGTAAACTGAAAACAACGTGACCCATCGTCTTACCCACATGAAAAATACCACACCTGTACAATATTTGCAGCATTCCACAGTCCACCGATAGGTGGTAGTCTCTTGCTTCAGTTTTGAAGGAACTGTGCACCACACTGCAACAAGAGAGTTGACCATAAGAAAACGCTAACAAACCAGCCCCAAACTGCCAGAGCAGTGCCTCAACTTCCCTGCACTCCTTAAAAATCTACTTTGTTCAAGATGAGAATTTAGAGGAATAGATCCGCCGTTGAACGACATTCAGTTGAATTTCAAGCGCCGTAACCCTGTTCCTTTGCTTTGGGCCTCTTTGAAGCACTGATGAGACAGCCTAGAGGAGGAAAGTATTTTTCATTAATCGAACCGCATAGCAACCGCGACAAGGGTATTAACCCCATCATGAAGTTGTGCTAATTATCATGTATAAGCGAGTTTACACGGGCACAGAGAGGTGCGTGCAGGAAAACCCTATGGGAGCGGGGAGGTTTTGGGTTGCGCATCCGCACAGAATCGGCTAGAACATAATCCCACGAATACAAAACATGGGGTACGCATTTACATACTAATAAGAATCACCGAAAGACTCACCTCACCTCACCACGGGTAAGGGTGCACGCAGTTAATTGAACAGCAGTCGTGGTGACATACGACCCACGGGCCAACGGCCAGCGCACCATCCTTTCTTCCACGCGTCCTGGTATATCTATGTTTTCAAACGTTGCACACGGCTTGCAAACTCTTTCAAGAGGGATACAACGCTTACAAAGACTCGCTGTCGACATTGTGTAGCGGCGTCTGCGCCTCAGGAGCCACGTCCACACTGGGCCACAGCCACACCCGCAACTGCGACCGTTACGAAGTTTCAAAAACAACTGCCTGCTTCGACACACGCAGCTGCTTTCGGTACAGTCGCGCGGGTCGAGCGCACTGGCCCGGCCCGACCGCTGACCAGACGTACATTTATTTCCGACAAACTAAACTACAGAAGCGAACAACTTACTTCCTTTAGTCCTCTAGGGATAGGGGTTAGGTGAAATTTAAAATTTCGATTTCCTCATGTTGGTACTAGCGACGGAGGGGAGGGGGTGGGGTCTGCACTGAATAACAACAAAACGTCAACAGCGTACTGCTGCAGGCTGTTAGATGACACGAAGAACTTGCTTTCCCTTTTTTTGTGTGTTTCTTCTTAAAACTTTGACGTTTGGAATTTTTTTTTGCTAGTGGTGTAGTAGATTCTCTTGATGTTAAATTCACACTTTAAAAAAAAAAGCTCTCGTATGCTTGGTGGCCAAACGTCTAAAGTTAATGCCGCTGACGCCTGTCGTGGTGTTATTTTTACGAAGGGGACCTGTATCACAAGTCGTCTTTGATTGAGTTTGAGGCAGGAAATCAGTAATTTTTATCTTCAATTTGTCAATAAGTCGAGCCATCGTCCTGTGTGTTTACTTCTATTCATTTGCCGTAACCAGCTGTAACTGTTTGCAGGATGTGCCATGTTAATGAAATGGGTTTTCATCTTCATCCACTACACTATGAGATATATTTGAACGTCATGGAACGCATTGCGTATTCCATCACCATTTGTTTCTGCAGCACATCATTGGCTGAGCGATAGCGAAGCCCTGGACCGACTGGGTCAAAAATGTTTTGTCTGTGTGTCTGTCTGTGAGTCTGTCTGTCTGTCCGCGCGATTTCTCGAGAACGGTTAGTCGTAGAAGGCTGAAATTTGGACCATATCTTCCTACCAGCATATTAGAGTCAACCTCACATTTAGAGCACCGTATCTAGGGTAGTTTTTTTTAGAAAATTTTTACAATTGGTATAAAATTCAAAAAATAAATTATAGGGAAGATTGACTGCGGGGGCGCAGCCCTCTACTATCCCCTCTCACGGCCAAACGAAGGCCCCTATCCAAATTTGCTATAGAACCGACCCTCCGTGGAATGGGACAAGGAATACAGGCTTGTGCATAGTAAACCCCTCCGCGCTACCCCGTGCTCGAGATCCAAGATGGCGTCCATTTGAAGTAAACATTTAGGAATATCTGGAGAACCGAGCCACCTAGAGAGGTGCGGTTTGCAGCGCTGGCCATCGTAGCGGTTTGGCCATCATTGCGACCTTTTCGCAATGGCACTGGGCTCGAGACCACGCACCCCGTCCTCGAGAGCCACTTTCCATCTTTTAAACGGTATGGTCTAGCGTCGTGCGGTTTTCGACATTGGCCTTTGCGGGCCGCGGCAAAGGGGAACATGGGCGCCACACCAGGACAACCGCTCTCCAGACCATGCACCCCGTGGTCGAGAGCCAACTTCTATCTTTCGAACAGTAGGAGGTACTGACTTGCGGTTTTCGACGTCGGACTTTGCGGGCCGCGGCCATGGGAAGCAAGGGCACCACGCCACCCCTACCGCTCTCGAGACCTTGCACCCCGTCCTCGAGAGCCACATCGAAAAAGAAATTGTTAGAAGGTACTCTTGTAAGCTATGCGTTTTAGAGAGATAAGTTTTGCGTTACTGCAGAGGGCATGGGAGGGCATTGTTACGGGGGGGCTGGGGGGATGGCGCGGAGGGGAGTTCTGGAGGGGGGGGGGGGCTGTGAACGAGTACAGCCACTGGTCTCGAGACTAGGGACCCCGTCCTCGAGGGCCACATGTAACGACCGCCGAAACTCGAGAACTAAGTGTCATAGAAATGCGCTTGCGGCACTGCACAAAGGTATCATATGGGTGGCGAACGAATACAGCCTCCGGTCTCGATACCAGGGACCCCGTCCTCGAGAGTCGTCGAGCAGCGGATCAGTGACTCGAGACGGTTACGCTCGGTTAGGTTAGTTGGGACGGGTTAGGTTAGGTTCAAAAAGGCGATGTAAGATACGTCCGGCTGCCACAACATGAGTGCGACTGGGCGGAAACAGGGACGCCTGCAGGGCGTCCTACTGAGTGGTTGGCTTCGCAGGGTCTTACTCGTCTGAAGACAGCCGCCGGCAGGCCAAGGTAGGCGTGCGCCAGGCGTGGAGTGGCGGAACAGTGATTCGCGCTGAGCGAAGCCTGTTACGCCACGACGCGGTCTGGCGTACGCCTACCTTGTATTTTGGTACTTCAAATGCTAAAAGTTGAAGTGATCATGGCTTCGTGAGAGAATGACAGGTATGTGAGCTCATGCGAATTCTGTCTGTTGGAATGATCAAGTACTGAAAGTAGAGTGTCACTTTGATCTGCCGTGGCAGTCCTCTTCTTTTAAATTTCATGTCTGTATTTGTTTTAGGAGTGACGTTTTACTGCCAACGCAACTGCACTGATCCACTTTGCCGTCCGTGGAAAAATGTTTTATTCACTAAGAAATCCATCAGAAATTGAGATTGTAGTCGTGTGGATGACTAAGAAACTATACGTGTCACATATGAAAAATTGACATTCTTTGTCCAGAACTGTCCAGCTCTCCGGTTCTTTGATGAGTGGTACGTGAGTGACTTTGTGGGGTGTATTTGTAGGTGTATCACCATGAAAGATCTATGATCTGTTTTGGCTGGGTAGAGGTTGATTTGAAATATTTTAAAAAGCTGCTTCACTATATAATTTTGCACGGTGGATGCCATGCCAATCCAACCACAGGTTTTCGAAAAGCGAAATTTGACATCTAGAAAGACATGTGTTATTTGTGTGGGCTTACTACTCCTTAAAGGTCTTTAAAATTCTACATTTGTAAGTCTTCTCTTGACGATGTGAGGATCTTGAAGGCTTTTGCAAAAGATAACAAATATAGGTTTCCAATGGAAGGGATTGGCTGGGATTGTAAAATTAAGTTTGTTGTCTCATTGTTTTAAAGAATTTATTGAGGAATGATGTTGTGAGTTCAAACTTATTTATAAGCCGAGATGTATCTTTATTGCTGTGGAAGTGAAAAGTGAGTTGTGTCTACGGCGGCTATTCAAATTTTGATCGGTTATTGGAATGCTAAGCTGAGGCCTTGGACGCAACTAGTGGGGACCACCATTTATAGTTGCATTGAGGTACATAATTTCTGGTTTTTTGAACTTGTGTTGTCCTTTTGTTTTCTTCAAGTATTTCCTAGGTATTTAACTAATTTTATTTCATTTTCTTTTTTTCTTAGCTTGTTCCTGGAAATCTGAGCTGCCTTTCAGTGAATGGCTGGAGTTGGAAAATTAAGTATGTTATATTACCGCTTCAAAGTATTTATCTAAGAAAGAAAATACTAAGTTCAAACTTCTTTTTGTTTTATTTAGTGTTTGCCTTTTCTTGTGATTTTATTAAGATATGTTCTTCTCCACAGGTTATCTGACTACAAAATTTGGAATCCAGATAAAGACATGTATTAATTGTGCGGGCTCTCTGTACATTGGAGGTCTTTGAAATTCCACTATGTTTGAGTGTATTTTTTTCAGGATGTGAGCATCCCACTCATGAAATCTGATGATTCTGATGAAATTTGAAGGTATGTGTCGTTCCATCTGAGGTTTTGTAGCCCCCCCACCCCCCCACCCCCAAACTAGTTCGTATTTTTGCTTATTAGATTGTGTTTTATCATACTTTTCATATGATGCAGGGAATGGAAACTTCAAGGAACTTCATTATTTGTTTTTTGACCAGGCCCTGTGTTCCATTCTTAGAAGCCAACCAACGAACAACTCCTTCATTATCTGTGTACCCTTCATAACATTCAGAAGTTAGTATCTACATCTCTTATTGCAGTGTTACTGTGTGGGTGTGCGTGTGTGCAAGCAAGTAATAATACTGTAAGGAAAATATGATCTCCATTGCTCAGGGCCCGTCAGTGGTTTTAGGTGGTTCTGTATCATTCATGCATATATGTATTTGTATTGATAATTTAAGTTTTCTGTGAATTATATTATATATTTTAATGTAAAGCTGTATTATATTAATTTGTAACCCGGATTATTTTTATCCTGCCTTTATTTTGAAAAAAAAATTATATCCCTGATGTGACGAATAATATGTCACATGATAAAAATTTTGTCACATGACGACAAAGTTGTCTCACCACATGTGACGAATTAATCAAGAAATTTATTTAGGAGTGAGACAGTCATGTGACAACAAAATAACTTACAGTGTATATCTGTGGGGGACAGTGGCAAGCGACCAAGGTAGTCAATAAAGACTTGGACTTCAGAAAAATACCACAGCTTTATTCCCAATACACTAAAAGGCAAGGCACACAGGGCATTCCTTCTGACATGGGGACAACTGAAAATAAATAAAACAATAAATTACTGACAACACAGTAAAAGGTACGTGAACAAGTAGAAAAAATGAAACAATAAAACAATAGAAAAGGGGTTGCTAGGAAACCCATACGTATATCCATACATGCTGGTTACTACTTTGATGGATCGTCATCAGTCACTTAAATGCTTATCTGGTCTGTAACAATTGAGTTACATATAGTTAGATAGTAAGAGATAATTTAAGGCTGACATGCTTGGGAGGAACTTTACAGAGACATTGCTATGGAAAATGATTTGAATTTGCATTAACTATCATGTCTTCCGACATGCAAACTATTGAAAAAAAAAACTGACAACACAGTAAAAGGCATGTCAACAAGTGGAAAAAATGAAACAATAAAACAATAGAAAAGGGGTTGCTATGAAACCCATACGTATATCCAAGGGTATGCACATTTCACCGAATCATTTCTAGCATGTGCTGTCAATACAAAATGTATTGCGCACTGCACTGCTGAGACTTAATGGGACCCGAGGGCATCACTGAAAGCCCACATTGAGTCCAACAATGCAGTGAGCGATAACTTTGTTGACACCTGCAAACACATGCAAGAAACGATTGAGCGAAATATGCAAACCATTACGTATATCCATACATGCTGGTTATTACATTGGTGGATTGTCATCAGAATCACTTAAATGCTTACGTATCTGGTCTGTAACAATGGAGTTACATATAGCTAGATAGTAGGAGATAATTTAAGGCTGACATGCTTGGGAGGAACTTTACAGAGACATTGCTATGGAAAATGATTTAAATTTGCATTAACTATCATGTCATGCAAACTATTGAAAAAAATATAACAATAAATTACTGACAACAAAGTCAAAGGCATTTACAAAAGTGGAAAAAATAAAACAATAGATTTGATTGGCCTTCGTGCCCCTGTGAGAGTATTAATTGAAATTCCTTCATTTTGCGAAGCCTCTTGTGAGGGTGATTATTTACCATCAAAAGAAAAAATTCACTATTGCAGTTTGTGCCTACTTGCACCCTGTCGCTAAGTGTTGATTTACATGTCCTGGACAAAGAGCATCTCTTGGATATTCCACAAACTACTGCACAATCAAAATTAAAGTAAGAATTCTATGTATAGTGCAGACAACTGGTGACGCAGCAGCAAGTTACTTTCACTCAACCACAAGTGCCATTTCACTAGCTGTATGCATTGTCTCCTGAGAGATTCAGAGCCTTGGGGGCTGCTGGGAATCTGGGAAGTAACTTTCGTGAGTAAGCAGACTTGCTAACTGGCATTGACTAAAAGTTGAAGAAGTGAAGGGAGCAGGGCCGTAAAGAAAAATGCTTCTTTTAGTTTTCTGTCATTGCATTGGTCAAAATTGTAAAATATTGTTCCATTTTCACATAACGAAGAAGCCATTACACTTAAGGTCTTCTGCATTGTTTGACTCAGGAAATGACTATCAGAATATCAATACATGATCAAACTTGAACAATTTGACCTTCACTAATTGTAAGAACTGCCCGCAGACATAACTGATATGGGGTAAATTGACACACTTTTTGAACATTTATAGTTATCATTGCTCAGCAATAAATTTGCTGGTCTCCTCAAAGTGACAGCAACCACTTTCGTGCCCTTTAGAATTTTTTGTGCCCCATAAATGATAGCCTGCAACAACGCACGAGAGCAAAATTGAGCCCCATAGGTAATATGCATTTTTATATTGAGCTGTTGTCAGTTTTTCACCTCTGGTAACATGACACTCCATTGATAGGTGGGGTCATCCATATCGACGCATGCTCCACAGTGCTCGTCAATAATCTTCAAGAGTGCATTTCTGCAAAGGCAAGGTTGGAATGAGAACAGTGCACATAAACATGAGGTTGCTCGTGTAAGTCCTAGTACATTTTGAGCTAAGTTACATTCCATGCACATTTTCTAGAAAATGGTTTTGTAATATGTGCTAACATCAGATACAATTGTATTGTGATAATTGTCAACAGCCTCCATTAATTTATAAGCAGTATTACCATAAGAGAATAAAATAGAACATAGAAAAAGTGCGCTTAAGTTTAAAGGTATCCATCCCTTTTCGACTTTACCATTTCTTCGAAGAGAGTGAATGGCCCAAGCCCACTTAGAAGCATGCCACACTCTTGGCATTCTTCGTGTCTGTCACTTTTTGTTTTACCCCATGCAACGTTGCGCAGGTACTCTCTGCACTCTGATGTTTGTATGTACCTCAAAATTTCAGCCGCTTCTTTTTTCAATTTTTTTACAGCCTGTTAAAAAAACTTGGGTTACAATAAGTTACATGATTGGAGAAAGGAGTTTCTGCTCGTAGAATACACTTGCCTCTTTATTAGCCTTCATATCACCTGGTACCACCTCCAGCTCATCCAGGATATGCCGTCTAATAGCTTCCTGATCATCTACTTCAATGGCATGCTCTTGAAGCTCGACAGAAGCTGCAAGTGATAGACAGGTGGTTCATGTTTGTCAAAGCACATTAGTCTAGAAACAGCAAGAGATCAATATAATGGTTGAAACTCACTGGAAGTAACCTGTGCCCCAGTAACAGGAACGGTGTGCTGTAATGAGAAAGAAAAAGTTGTTATTTACATACATTTCGACAATGAGCATCTTCATTGCTTCTAATTGTTGTCCGTAACGTCATTCCTGTCCAAACCATTAGCGTGTCTAACAAGCATCCCTTCTCTTTTCATTTCAAAATTTGAATTTATAGGCAGAGAAATTATTTATATCAAAAATGTTATCTTTCTGGAGAGTACCACCTGTGATGAGCTTCAGTTCTACTTGATCGTGGGACTGTTAATTAAAAACGAACAAGGAGGTCAAAGCACTACTGCTGTGTACTTTAGTGATGTTTCCATGTGTAGTTAACACATTGAGTGGAAGATGGATGCCTCTGCAAAAAAGTATATTTTTCAAGGAGCTGGATCATACAGTTGCAATGGTCAACTACAGATTTAAAAATGACTTGAACATCAATGATGACATTTCGGTAAGAAATAAGAGACAACTTATCACCTTCGTTCTCAGAAAACTAAGTCACTAGGTGAGAAGAAGTATTGTCACTCCATAGCTGCAATGCGCTTGGGCAATTAATATAGGTTCAGCCTAAGTAACAGAGCAGCGGGCAAGAAACCGGTATTCACTTAACATGGCCAGTACCAAAGAGTACAGAAAAAGTCAACCACCCACTCCATTATCCCCCAGTAAGCTGTAGAGAAATGTTATTGGTTCAAATGAAGAGTTAATACTTCAGGAAGCACATGAAATCAAATGAGTAATTTCACTGCAACATTCCTATGCAATTCTTTTTTGGTTCCAAGCTTACACATTGAACCTTCAAATTCAATTATCACTGTTCAAATGTATGGTTGGTAACTGCACCAGTTAAAATTATGGCTTTTCAAATGTGTAAAAATTGTCCAAACCTACGACTAATATCAAAAGTGCCATCCTTTCATAATTAATGTTTTAACTTCCACACATCCTTTTGTAGGAAAGAGCCACATCTGTTATAACCTACACATATTAATGGCTCACCGTGTGCTTCCTGCTCACATAATGCTGAATTACAATCTTACCTCATCCTCATCGTCGTCGGAAATTAAAATAACGTCAGGCGGAGGCAGAATTGCTGAAGGCTGGTGCTGGTGCAAGCCCAGGCGGTGACGAGGCATCTGAGAACAATTAGCGTAAGAGACAAAACAAAAACATGCTCGATGCGGTGATTCACAACCTAATTAATATCAAAAGCAAATCTACCACGAAAGGTCGTCGAGACAGGACTCAAAATGAGGTCTGTCAAAGCAAGTTCACAGTGAAATCAAAGGATACATCAAACCTGTGAGAATGTACTCTCAGATGCTACAAACACATGAGAGGTTGAGGTTACGCGCCTCAGATGCGGGAGTACAGTGCCATACGTCAGATAGGACTTGGATTCGGTTCATAGTCGTTTTCAAATTCGAAACTCTAACATTGCCTCACAACGGAGCAGGTGAAACCCGAAGGCCCCGGCAACAGAAGTGGCACGCAGGTCGACAGGTGCTCCCCAGGTGCCCGCACGAGACGAGACAGTGCGAGAATGGACGAAGGGGATAAATGGAATGCTCTGGTTGGTGCTAAATACTTGCGAACGCAGGCGGTGCCAACCCAGTGCACACTAAGTAAAATGTGAAAACCACAGAAACTGCATTTTCTGCTTATTTTAGGAACATTGGTCTACGTCAGTTTGGGATACTGGCTGCCTTTTTCGAATAGATCTCTTCTAATATTTCCCGATCTACTGTCTGCTAAGGCCATCCCTCTATGGTTGTTGGCTCCAAGAGCAGAGGGAAATTTAGTTTTTCCTTTTGTTCGTCAGAGGCGAGCGAAGGAGGCGGGGTTTGCGGCCAAAAGGGCGGGAGGAGAAGAGTCAGTTCTGGCTGCTCCAGACTGACCGTTGCAAGCTCTCAGAGAGCAACGTTTTCTGCACCTGGTTTCTGACATTGCTGCTCTCAGCGTACTTCTGAAGATGAAGCCTTCTATCACGTCATCCTCTGCGCTTCTGATCTGAGTTTCGGCTTAAAACAATACCTTTTTCTGTGGATCATTGAGTTGACCTTGTTTGGTGTAACTTCTTTTTATTGTATCTTGTCACTATTATCTCGTACAATACACTGTTGGTCAAGTCCAAGCTGCCCGCCGCAGCTGGTATTTCGCCTCAATCTTACAAATTCTTCTTTTTGGCAGAGCCTTGAATCTACTCACATTATTCTGCCACGCAATCAGACTGATTCGTGAGAAAGGGATGAGAGACACTTTCTTTTATCATAATAGCGATGGAGGGTATGCATATCATTACGACTTGGAGACCGCCACATCTATGTACTTCAAATGCATGCAGTATGAGAGTCTGAAGTGTCGAGGTAGAGCCATACTGCGCCTGGGTGGAGGGTTCAGGCATTCTAAGGCTCACAACCATATGCCCGATCCTGATCTTGTGGGTGAGCGGCACTTCCGTGCAAATGTCCTTAATGAGGTGACGGACCAGCGCTATGTCACGTTTGACGAAATCATTGAACAGGCTCGGAGGGACCGACGGTGAGATCATGTTCATAACTCAGTGCATCAGATAATAGACTTTGTTCATTGGAGTTACGATCAGGGTAGTTCTGTGTTATGCAGGTACTCCAGGAACGTCCGCCGCAAAATGAATCTGAGGCGACTCCGAACCAGCATGTATAATGCTCGATCCAGGACCTTTCCTGCAGTGCCACAAACCTTGGAGGAATTGACGCAAGTACTCCTCGCAAACCGAAGAGTGTCCACGACTGTTGATGGGGAAGAAAATATGTATGCGGGATCAGTCACTGCGGATGATGGGTCACACCACGTCCTTTTTGTCTCACGCAGGATGCTTGATTTTATGGGACAGCTCCAGGGGGTTGGAACTTTCAAGTCAAGGCTGTTGTTCGGCCCTAAGTTGTGGGTTCTTTCTCGAGTGGCGCTTTGCTTGAGCTCATGGATCGGATCGAATATTCCGGTAGTAGTTACTGCTTAGGATTTATTGTTACCAAAAGGGTGGCTCCTCTCTGTGTCCCTCCACTCACCGGAACAATGGTTGCCGCTCCGACCGAAGTGTCTCGCCCTAGCTCCTGGTGTGAACTGCGCTGACTGGAGCGGGCTGAGGGCCCAAGCGATGGGTGCTCCAGTCAAATTGAAGGGTGGGGGCAAGGGCGTATCTGCGTGTTATCAGCTGTGATGGTTGTCCAAAGTGATGGAAAGTTTACTTTTTCTCGTTACTACCAATTCTATGAACTAAATTCACCCTAAATCGCGTAAATCGCGAGTTGTTTTGCGAATTCAATCACTTTGAAGCATTTACTCAGCCGGGGAAGTACAATCCATAACTTTGTAACAATCGCTTTTTTATTTTCATGAATCGTTTAACTCCCACGTCGAGAAAGCATTAACACGTACTATTTTGATATATACCCGCGGGAAATCAATCTTTCCCATTATTACCAAAAATACCGGTAACTTACCAATCTTTCCGTAACTTACCGTCAGATTGAATCTGACCGGTATTTTTAAATCCCTAGTGTTATCAGTGCCAGACGTCCTGCCCCAATCCCTTGATAGGCCTGAGGGGCGTTAAACATTACTTGTGGTTCCCACGCAAGCTGCGCTACAGCGGATGCTAGGCGTGCATGGGTCTGACGATTGATAAGCGCGGGACGGGCGTACGTGTGCGCTAGCCACAACAAGGCCTTCGATCCCAGCCTCGGCGCAATGTTTTACCATCGTTACTACTAACAAGAGCGGTGTAAGTAACGCATGTGAATACTCATGCAGACATATGTGACCAATCCCTTCAAATTATTTTGTCACACTCATTGCCGTGGTAGTATGCATGCCATGTGTTAAACTTGCTGTCAATATTTATTGATAAAATATTGGCTAGTGGCAAGCAATTCATTACTAATTGCATGATATTGTTAACTTGTGTGTCATATGTTTTCAGATCATACCTATAGCGTGGGTTCTCATAGGAAACAGAAGTCGGGCAGGCTACAGCGCCGTGTTCAGACTCCTCAAACACCTGTGTCCCAATCTGAACCCTGAGAGGATCATCACTGATTGGGAGCTGGCGCAGCAGCAGGCCTGGCAGGAGGCTTTCCCCAGTAAGTCGCCCTGCCCTGACAGTACTAGCGTATCTTACTAAGTCGTTCTTGAAATCCGCGCAAGTCGATCACACTGAGCTGTACCCGCGCATCTCCGGCAGTCTCGTTCGTAAGCGCGCAACTTTCGCGGGCTTCACAGTAAGCGCGCAAGTGCTGCTACCTGTGGAGTAACCGCGCAACTTCACAGCCCTGTGCTGAAGTCGAGCAACGCGTATCTCACAACTTTTCAGGGCAGCGAATTCTTTATTTGGAGTCTTACGACAATTCGGGCACGTGGTGTACATGTCAGACAAGGACATGGTCTGATAGTTTAGAGTCTTGCCTCTCAGAAGAATGTTTGCTTTGTGGTGTACGCTGCTGTCGACGGGAAATATTGACTGTTTAAAATATACGTGTAGCGGCGGACGAGCCCCAATCAAGCCATATGACCATATAACCTCAGTTCGGGTCTTCTTTCCTCTGAAATTGGATTAAATATCAGGTAAGAACCATATTATTACGAGAACGGCGCATGAAAAGGCATGAAAGGGTTTTTAGGGTGCCATTAACCTCACTCTGTCGTCACGGTACGACTATCCATGTTTCTTTCAAAATGTTACACCACTATTTTGATAGTAGTTTAGCTGTATTTTTATCCCTCTTATTTGAAAAAGTGAACCATGCATTATTATTTTCATTTATATTTTTGTATATAATTTCATTATGCTATATTGTAGTTTTGATTAGAAACCTTTAATGCTTTGTGTTAGTTTTGTTTCAGCTCACGAAGTTCCTGTCTTTTGGATGCGAAGAGAGCACTAATGTGAGTTGCTACGTTCTGCCTTGCACCTGAGGAAATCGGCATTTATAGTGGTGTGGTTCTAATGTGAGTACGATTAGTATGTGATGGTTTCTTTAATTTATTTATTGATTCTTTATATTTATGCATCTCTTATTTTCTGCTGTTTTTGTTTACAGTTAATGGCAATACCATGTGTAATTACCAGCCTTTCACAACTCTTTGCGTCTAGTGAACGCCTCATCCCGAAACCCTTTCCTTTCGGTCTCATCATAGGTATTCATTGCTCCACTGCTGTCTTGTTCTGTCCTCCCCTTTAACATTAGTTTTTCTGCACTGAAGGTGAAGGCTCACTCCTGACAGTCGCCAGTGCGTAGCCAGGAGAGTTGTAATATGTATGTTGTAATAGTATGTAATATGTTTGTAATCAGTGTCTTTGTAGCCGCTGCCATCTTGTTTAGAAAATAAATGGACATGTAAAACAAATATTTTTTGACGACTATGCCTTCCTCCCAAATACAAAATAATCTTTCGTGAACTTCAACAACATCAGATATAGATCAATTAATAAAGGTAGTTAAAATTAAACAGGATAGACTCATGTTTATTTAGTCCTGCATGCCTCTGCATTGCAATTGTGAAGAAACAAAATAAAAATAAGATCAATGAGATGATTACAATCCTGTGTTCTCTCATTCATGCTATCAAAATTAACACTAAAAAACAAGGCTAAAATAAATGAACACTTTGGCTAACATGTAAATAGAAAATAAAACCACATTGCTACTGGGTAAGTAGCTCAAACAAGCCAATTCTAATTAAAATCACAAAGGGAATAGAGTCATACATGCTCATGCATAGCAGTTGTCAACGGACAAAATAGAATATAAAATCAATAAGATGATTACAGTCTTATGTACTCTCGTCAGTCATGCTATGAAAATTAACACTCAATAAAAAAAAACTAAAACAAATGAAAACTTCGGCTTCATATTTTTCTAAACTATCAATAGAAAATAAAACCACATTATCAAACAAGCCACTTCAAATTAAAACCACATGGGAATCTAAGTTCAAACATGGCCACTGTTTTCCAGCTATCACCTAAAAGACTAATCAAAATCATCATCAGGATTATCACTGACTTCTTGAACATCATTCTTGCTCTTCCTCTGTGGTGCAGTTTTCTTGACTCTCCTCTTCTTAGCTCTCCCAACCTCAGCAACTTCTGCTTCCTTCCGAGAGGCAGAAGCCGGAAGGTTCAAGTAGAAATCTCTGTACTTTTCTGGTATCAAATTATTCTTGAGATAGTACTCAATATCATTCTTCTTAGCAAGAATAATAGGAAGAGGACCTGTGTAGGCTTGAGGTGGGGAATAATTCTTCAAGTTCACGGGCCGTCCCACACCTTTTGAAGAACTAATTTTGGCCTCTTCATCAAGCCGGACTTTGTAAGCAACCTTGTGATGATCTTCACCACCAACAGCAATTTCTCGCACTGACAGCCATGGTATGAAGTCTAAGTTTAATATTGGGACAAGATCACCATACCAATACAGAAAGGTTTCTTGCTTTACCTCCAGTACCTCAATGGGCTTTACCTTCCTCTTCGCACTTCTCATCTTCTCATAGTATTCTTCTGGTGAGTAAATGTCATGTTTCCTTGTTTTAGCTTCAATTGCACTATGAACGTGGTCTGCAGCATTCCAAGTGTGGCCTTTCTCTAGGAACCTGTGACGGATCTTCACATTAAATTTAGCAGCAGCAGTCAAATACATACCCAGAACTCCTCGGTTTTTATTCTGGCCAATGCAGTTATCGCTGTAAAATCGAAAGTCTGTAACTCCATCGGCCACTTTCTTCGCAATAAAATCATAGACACAACTTGCAACCTCATTGGATCCTTTACCACCCGTTAATTCAGTGTAACAATAGCAAAAGTCCTCCTTCCTTCCAGAATCCACTAAAGTCAAATTATTAAGAGATATCTTGCGCCTATAATAGTAAACAGAAGCCTTTGCTCTGGGCAGAATGAGTGTCTTTTGATAATCATAATTACAAACGCACAGTGTTTTGCTGGACCTCAGCTGTGCTACCTTGGTGTCTGCTATTCTCATTGTCTGAGCCAAATCCTTTTGCAATATATGGAGATCAAAAGATTCTTTCATTTTTGCCTTTTCTTCTTCTGTCGCATTTTCAAAGGCCACACAGTCTTCGCATTGATCTTTCTTGGTGATGAAAAAGCTCAAATTGAATTCATTGTTGAAAATGTCGTTGTATTGACGATAACTTGCCATCTGAGTGAGGGGATACTTTTCAGCCAACCACACCACATAGAGATCATGCATGTCGCTCACTGCTGTCAAAGAGTTACTCAGATATTCTCGTGATGAAGTTGCTCGAGTATAGTGGCTGGGCATCCTAGGCAAAGAATTGATGTGTTCACGCACACTAGTTTTCAATCTTAAGGGAGGGTGGGGCACAATGGGACACTTCTTTCTCAGCCCTCTCTTTGTAAAACTGGTTGAGATAAAAAAATCAAAATGTGCCTGACATATGCTTTGGTATGTCCTCTTTCTTGTTTAATAGTTTTTGAGAAACGTAGATTGTTCCGTTGGCTTTAAAAAATAAAAAAACCACGTTGCTGCATTTGTTCCATTGTTCCCGGGTACCGGGTACAATGGGACACTTCCTGTTTCACTGATAATACAGTATTTTGGGGCTACAGAAAATCTAAAACAGCTGAAAGATGTTGTATTTAACATTTTCAAGTAGAAACAAACCGCTTTCATGGTCACATTTGCCTTAAATTAAAATAAAAAATATAATGGCTTTCAGATCACATTTTCCTAAAATCAAATAAAAATATACATAGCTGCGGCATTTTCCCTAAAATGGCGGTTAAAACACATTTAATTATACGAAATCTATCATTCATAAGTGAGAAAAACACTGTGGGGTATAACGGGACACTAAACCGGGTGTCCCACTGTACCCCACGCAGTCCTGTCCCATTGTGTACTGAATGGCACCTCGCACTCGCCGCGTTCTGGCACCCTGACCTCTCAAGCCGCGGCGACGCGGCGACGCTCATGCATGTCCGAAGGGCCAAGCTCGTATAATATTCAATTAAAGGACGACTCGGACCGCTACATTTCGTGCAATACAAAAAATAAAAAAGCGAAATAATTTACTTTGCTTGTCTTTTTTGACGAAAAATGTTTAAAACGCTCCCCTCCGGAAGAAGTTTGTCCGCCGGACTTGCCGCCCCGGGTCAACAACAGCGACAACCACCACCGTCATCCATCGGTATTGGCAGTCGCTGCCAGTAGCGCAAGGCGCCAAATTTGAAGGTGTCCCATAGTGCCCCATGTCGCATTGTGCCCCACTCTCCCTTATAGCCTCTGCAGAGGGGGGTTTCTTGTAATGACCCCGCTTATCAGGTGATGGCTTACCAAGAACATTTTGACTTTTCTTTTTTATACTGGTGAATAGCCACGATTCACAGATGTCTAATGTAGCCATAAACATGACTTTACAAACAACAATCTTCTTGCCACGAACTGAAAAGCTGTACTCTCTTGTAAATTTTCTTTTGCATTCTTCCTCAGCTGTTTCTGTGGTTCTCTTTTGAACTTTCTTTAATTGAATGTTACTGGAAATAAAGTTCCACTTACTGAGCTGATCTGGCGTACTCCAGAACCCTTTGAAAATTTCTAGCCGGTCACCCTCAGAGAGATGCACGGTGCAGTCGAGTCTGCAGTCGGTCTTCTCAAATGGGTCTTTCAGTTCTCTTGCTCTGGAAAGATTACCTTTAGAATTCAAGTGTGCTTCTCCACTTTGAAATTTGGCTTTCGTCACATTTTACTTCCACATTTTAGGGTTGTCTGCCTTTTTCTAGTTGGAATCTCTGGTGGTGTATAGGATCTTGATCTTTTCTTTCTTATAGACAGATGCATATCATTTGAGAGCGGACTGGAAGCAGGTCCTGGTGAGCCGGCATTGTCAGCAGTAGTTTCATTCCCAACCGCAGGCTCAGTAATGACATCTACTTCATGAAGATCAAAATCACTAAAAATTCCACAGTTGCCATCCAAATAATTACAAGGTAGACGTACGCCAGACCGCGTCGTGGCGTAACAGGCTTCGCGCATCGCGAATCACTGTTTCCCCACTCCACGCCTGGCGCACGCCTACCTTGGCCTGCCGGCGGCTGTCACCTGACGAGTAGGACCCTGCGGGGCCAGTCAGCAGGACGCCCTCCGGGCGTCACTTTCTCCTCACGGCCGCAACCAGGCTCATCTTCTGGCTTCCGAACGTATCTTAGGTCATCCTTTCCTTGTCAATGCCACTCAAACAGTCCTAACCTACCCTTACCTGCCTGCACGTAACATACCCAGGCCTCCACTAACCTAACCGAGCGTAACCCACTCGAGTCACTGACCCGCCCTTCCCTGACAGGCGCACGGCGCATACTGACTTCACCCAACCGGCGGATTTTAAACCTACGTGGGAGAGGGGAAAGCCCCACCTTATCGGGCCGCCGCTCTGCAGGGGGTATCGCCACGCTGCCAGCGGTAAGTACCAACTTCAAGGCGAGAAATTTCCCTAGCTGTTTCCTATGGCGCCCTGGAGGCAAGCTAGATGCAGTCGTTAGAATTTTTTGTGCGGAAAATTCTGTCCCCAATAGGCCTATACAAAAAACCGCAAAAACTTCTATTTCTGTGAAAAATTTTTTGTTTTAAATTTTTTTTGTGCAAATTTTTTTCGTTTAATTATTTTTTGTTTTAAAAGTTTTTTGTTTTTAATTTTTTGTGTACATAAGAAAATGTTACTGGTGACATGTATTCATCACATACCACAAACCAATGCGTCTAGCATTTTCCACAACACAAGTATGGATGGGTTTCGTGGCGTGTTGTTTGCAATGCCACGGCACAAATAGTCTAGGGAGCTTGCTCAGCTTAGGGCATCCTAAGATTTCTATGTTAATTATGTCCACCTCAGGTACTACTATACTGTCAAGCAAACGCTTCTTCTCCAGTCCCTTCACATACACACGTGAGTACAGAGACGTCCAATGTCGGATAATGTCAGAGCACTCGGGGTACGGCTTATCGCCGTGTTGCCACTGGAGTTCATGGACGAAATTCGTCACATACTGGTTTTGCTGTTTGTAAGGCTGTCGTACAAGCGTGACGTCATACGGTGGCGCGAACACCTCTGAACACATTGTGAAGTCCCACAGAGGGCTGTACAGAGAGAACTCCTTGACCACGTATTCTCCATCTATGCCTCTCAGCATCTGGATGTCGCAAGCGGCGAAGGAAACCATGGTGGTATGATGAACTGACGTCGACGGCCCTTATTTTATACGCAGGATGCCACGACACACTCGCCACCTACAGGCGAAAAGCCGAAACATGTCAGCTTCCCTCACCGCAACGTATAGGCGAAAAGCCGAAAACACGCCAGCCGTCCGCGTCACGCACCGGTTTGAATTTTCCCGCCGCGCCGCGCTGGGAAGAGGAGGGGAGCGCGGACCTCCCCCCTCCTATTCCGTTCCGCACTACGCCGCGCCGCGCCGAGGGCTCCGCTCTACACCGACGCCGCTGCTGCGCTGTCCCGACGATGACGCGAGCCGAACCGAGCGCGCCGCCGCCCAACTTTTTAATTTTTCGCGCCGTGCCGCGCCGGGACTCCCCCTTGCCGGGGTCGTCTGGAATCAAGACGAAACGTAGTGCCTTTTCGGAAAGGCGCTGATAGGGAAGGGGAGGGGGGGCACCCGGCCGGCGCGCGGATCCTCAGGACGCCGGTTCCTCATAGCGCATCAACCCTGCATCCGCAATAGAAACATCGGGGGACGGGGACGTGTTCGCCGGCGTTTCGTTCGACGCGAGCTTGGAAGAGGCGGCCGAGGCCCTCGAGAAGGCCCTGGTGAGTAAATTTAAGTGAAAATCTTGTGGTGTCAGTCTTTTGTGTCCACGTCTTCGCGTGTGCCGGCATGCCGCGGCCGGCGACGTGGTTTAGTTACGTCGTTCTGTGCTTAAGTACCCCGCCCCCCCCCCCGTGTGTGTGTGTGTGCGTGTGTAAGTGCGGCGGGACGCCACGTTCATTGTCCTGCAAGTCTTCTTGTACGTGTAAAAACGCCTCGTGTAAGCTGTGTGCGTGTGTGGGCTGTGGCGGGACGCCCCGTGCAGTGTCCTGCAAGTACCTTTACCTGTGAAAACGCCCCCCGCCCCCGTGTGTGTGTGTGTGTGTGTGTGTGTGTGTGTGTGGGCTGTGGCGGGACGCCGACGGCACGCCGCGGTCGGCGGTGGCGGCGTCTGTCTCTCTCGCTCTCATGACAGGGGCCCCTCGCTTCCCAGTAAACAGCTGGACTCCGCTCCGCTTGGCTGCCCCTGCCCGCGCGCCGCGTCCCCTCCACTCAGCTGTTCGGCCGCCCCAGTGTTGTAATCCCTTCTCTCCTCGCGCTCAAGGCAGGATGCCTGTGATTCAGCTCGCACAGCCCAGCTGATCAGTCGATCACAGCTGAGGAGTAGGCTTATCCGAATCCATACGTGTTTGGCGCGTTTGCCTAGCGTCACGGCTCCTGGACGAACCATGCATGCTGAGCAGGCGTCCGAGTTCAGCCGGGCCAGGCGGTCCAAGCCGAGCCGAGGCGGGCCGCCCAAGCCGAGCCGGGCCAGTCTCGCCCGCCGCGTACACGCGCGCGTAAAAAAGATCGTAAACGTAAAAAATATCGCCCCTCACGCTTCCTTTTCTAATTGCAGGGAGGCAAGACCACATGGGAGGGCCTGGCAGCCCCTGAGCAGGAGTGGACGGCGCAGGAGTGGTGGGCGTCGCGACGGCCGGACATGCCGTCGCTGTCGCCGGAGTGGGTGGGGCCGCCGTCAGCCACCAGCACGCCGCGCCCCCCCCCCCCCCCCCCCCCCCCCCCCCGTCTGACGACGCCGGCCGCGTCGGCAGGGTACGTATCGCACTATACCTCTGTAATGTTATTCTATCACGGAATTCTAATAAGCTTTGTTGATTCTAGGCTTCGGTCTTCACGCGCCTCGGTGTGCGCCACGAGGGAGGGCTGGAGCTCCTCGCCGGCGTGGCCGACGCCGTCAGCCGGGGCGTGGGCCCCGCGGAGGTGCCGGTGGCGGCGCCCCCCTGCTCCGGGGCCGTCGCTACGCCCCCCACCCCGGCTGCGCCCACTACTACAAGCTCGCCGCCGAGGTGCCCAACGGCGCCCCGGCGTATTACGCCGCCGGCGCGCGCGCCCCTATTTGAGTTGGTAGGCATCTCAAAATCTGTTTAATTTTCAAGCTCATGGAAGGTTCATATTTTAAAAGGTTGGCTGTTTCTATTTTTCAGTCTCCAGCTGCAGTCGAGGAGGCTGCCAAACGTCGGAGGGAAGCAATGCTGAGAAAGAAGTAAAAACCTGAGTTGTTTTATTACTACTGTATCTTATCTTGTTATTCACAATTCTTTCTAAAAACTTACTATTCATATTAGAATTCAAATTTGATAGGGGATGAATGTTGAATGGATGCCTTTTTAAAATTTATTTTTTACTATGGAACGTGAAACTTCTACGAGACGTTCTCTAAAGAACTTTTGACTCTAGTTACTCTTGATATTTCACGTGACTGTTGCTCAAATGTTTTTCATGAGTTTGCACACTTTTTCTTTAATAAAAGAGAAATGATAAATGATCAGATCACTTTTAATTTTACTTGGGAAAGGAGTTGAAGCTCCATTTAGAGCTTCAACTAATATTCTTTCAGCTTCCACTGGAGGGCAAGACTGAAAATCTTTCTGTTCACAGTAGGACTTACATTCTTGAATTATCTGAGTCCAATACATATTAGCATCGTGACACATGCTGGTTAGTTTAGTTAGTCTTTCCGTCATTTTACTCTTAGATCTTTGTATCATTTGCCACGATAGTTTGCCCCAATACAACACTGATGGAATATTCACTTTATTACAAGGTAGGCGTACGCCAGACCGCGTCGTGGCGTAACAGGCTTCGCTCATCGCGAATCACTGTTCCGCCACTCCACGCCTAGCGCACGCCTACCTTGGCCTGCCGGCGGCTGCCACTTGACGAGAAGGATCCTGCGGGGCGAGTCAGTAGGACGCCCTGCGGGCGTCACTCTCTTCGCACGGTCGCAACCACGCTCATCTTCTGCCTTCCGAACGTATCTTACATCAGCCCTTTCTTATCAATGCCGCTCAACCAGTCCTAGCCTACCCTTACTTGCCCGAGCCTAGACTACCCAGGCCCCTACTAACCTAACCTAACCGAGCGTAACCCACTTGCGTCACTGATCCGCCCCTCCACGACAGGCGCATGGCGCATACTGACTTTACCCAACCGGCGGATTTATAATTTTGGTCCACATGTGAAAATTATCTAAGAAACCGCTTGGGCTGCGGTGCCCCTGAGGAGAAATTGACTCTGGTATGATGCAAGACAGATGTGGTCCAAATTTGAGCTTTCTACGTCTAACCGTTCTCGAGAAATCGCGCGGACAAACAAACAAACAGACAGACAAAACATTTTTGACCCAGTCGGTCCAGGGCTTCGCTTTCGCTCAGCCAATTAAAATAAATAGAAAGCTCAAGTCCACCAATAGTTACACGGTCAATTTTACTCGTAGTCTCTAAAGCAACTTGAAAGCAAGAGTTAATCTCATTAGAAATAAAAACGTGAAACTCTTCCTGAGACATTCTTATCCACTTACGATTACCCCTGTTGTTCGGTTCTCCGAGAAGCATAATGTAAGGAGTAAAATTAGTGATGTCTATTCCTATACGAATAACTTTCTCATCACCCTTGGTCAAACGGAAATTCTTATACCTGACATCTTGGGGAAATTTAGACAACTCCTCTCCGGACTTAAAATTTACCGGCACGAGAGTTTTTGAGGACTGATTGTCAACAAAATTATCATATGCTTGATTACACAGTTGATCAAGATCAATAGCTTCTGATTGATTATTAATCATGTTGTCATAAGCATCGTTACACAGTTGATCCAAATCAATGGTGGTACTAACGGAAGAGATTGTGGGGTTATTGGCGGGCGGATAGGGACCATCTCCGTCGTCCACTGATTCTGGTGGAAACGCCATAGGAAAACCTAACCCTAAATCCCTCACTAGATCATAGAGTAGCTGGCGTTTCGCCGCAGGAGCGTCGGAGACCTCCATCACTCGTTTATTAGACATTCCACGAAGAAGAGAAATAGTTTGTCTTAATTAAGACAGTTGGGTTGAGAGCTCAGCGAAAATCGGTGGGTAAGTAAAGACTGCACCAGACGACTCCGTGAGCGAAAATGATGCAGCAAGGAGTCGCGGCTGGCCTTTTATTCCTGGCATTGGCCGGCGCCGCGCGACATGAGCGCCACCTATCGGGTAATTCGGAATTAATTAATTCAAGTCCGTACACGCACAGAGGGAGGGAGGGGCACTGTAGGCAGGGTGTGGGTAGGGAGGGGTGAGCATCAGCGGCGCGCGCCGTCTAGCGGCGGGAGAGTGAACTAGCCACACTACGCCACACCACACCGCCCGCCGCGCCGCTCCAGCGCGTGCTGCCGCCTAGTGGTGGCCAAGCGAACTAACGAGCCGTGGATAAAAGCCGCGCCGCCCCGCCAGGAGATCACAAGCTATTTCGTTGTCGTCCAGTGCAGTTCTCTCACTAACGCATCGTTCTCGTTAAGTCTCTTTGTGCTCTGCTGTGTTTTCCCGTGCTTTGTCACGTACAACTGTCTTTTTAAAGACAATTAAATTACTTCTTTCTTGAGGTCTGTCTTTTCGAGACAATATCGGCAGGAGAATGCTGAGTATTTTGGAAGAGTGGGAAAATGGGTGTTATTACACCAACGAGTTCTTATCAGAGGCCTACGTGGAATTTATCACGGCTCTCTTGGACTCGTCGGTCGACCTTCACGACGTTCGCGTCCGTGATTTCCTTAAGGCCAGCTTTGAGGCGTACCTGCGGGTGAACGCCGGGGCAGATCGCCACGCAGCCCCCACTGGCTGGCTCTGGCGATGGTCGGCGGAGGTGCTGAGGCCGAGGGTGGCTCACCCCCTCACACTTCCCCGCCACGCCCCGCCACGCGCCTGTTCCGCCCGTGGGAGTCACCGCGACGTGCTGTCACGCCCCGCCGCTCCCCGTCTCCGCAGCCCGGACCGTCCCGCACGCCGCTGGGGTCACCCCAGCCCGGACCGTCCCGCACGCCGCTGGGGTCACCCCAGCCCGGACCGTCGGGGGTCAAACGTCCGCGGGAGGACGCCGTCGAGGTGAACGAGCCCGTACAGCCCACTATTGAAATAGTTGAGACGAGAGAGCGTGAACTGAAACGCTTTAAAACAAAGTTCAGGGAAGAAGTTTGTGTGATCAAGGGGCTAGGAAACACCCTCCAGTCAGAGGAGGTTATCACAGCTATGTTTGACACGATGCTGCAGCGCCAGCAGGAAGCCGTGCAGGCAAAGGATGACGACCGCGTTATCCTTGAGATTCACAATGCTGACAACGTAGGAAATCCTCTGTGGTTCTGTATGAGACGGGCTGACTAACTTAATGGCCGCGTCATTCTGGACAAATTGGGGAGAGTTCTCAACTCAAATCAAGCATTCATGGCAGAGGGGCTCCTCCGAGTTAGTTACATTCATATTCCTACCCCCGAACAAGGGGGTCGGCGCACAAATCGTGTTGCCAATGAGTCCATGGAGCAATGGGTCGAAAGAAAAGTAGCTGCTAAACAACTTTTTAGTCCAGATAACACCGAGGACTCCATGTGCCTGGCACGGGCCGTCGCTGTGGCCAAAGCTCATGGGTCAATGGAAAAAGAAGCATTTTATAAGATTAAGCAGCCGGGTTCCGTTCCGCAACGCAAGGAGCAGGCACTTAAATTATGTGAAATGGCAGGGATTGACCCCAACCAGCCGTGTGGTTTAGATCAGGTACGCCAATTACAGGATGTGCTTCCTGATTATAGATTGTTGGTATTCACAGACATGAAGGGGAATGAATGTGTGTTTAATGGTGACTACGCTGCGGGGGAAAGGAATATTCACCTTTTGCTCCATAATGCCCATTTTTACGCAATTCTCTTGCCTTGTCAAGCCTTTCAGGTACGCCTGGAGTGCGAAAAATGTGCCGTATTTTACGAGCATAAAAATGAGCACAAGTGTGAGGGGTGCTGTTGGAGGTGTCTTGGCCCTCGACCCCACGATGACCCCAACATCCCACTCACTCGATGTGACACATGCTACCATCAGTTCGCGGGACCAGAGTGTATGGAAAACCACCGCACTCTCAATCTTGCTTCACTAAATGTGATGTGTTCAAATTCTGCCCTGCACGTGAAAAAAGTTACAGTACGCTGCGCGGAAAGAAACACGTTTGTGGTTTTGTATATTGTAAATATTGCAAGGAAAATGCGAGGGAAAACCATCTCTGCTACATGACAGGGTGGTCTGAAAAAGGAAAAAGAGACAAAATAAAATATCACACTGTTTATTTCGAAATTGAAACAGTACAATGTGACCCTCTGGAGGGAAAAAATAATGTGTTTGAACACAAACCCAATTTATTAGTTTCCCAGTGTGTCTGTGACAGATGTTAAGACATTCCTCACAATGACTACTTTTGCACAGACTGCAAAACAAGACAACACATTTTTCACAACCTTGACAATCCACAACTTAGTGTGATGGGTCAATTTGTTGATTACCTCAAATCGTTAGGCGGTAAATGTCAACTTCTCCTCATTGCTCACAACGCCAAGGCGTTTGATGGGCTTTTCCTCCTCCAAGAACTGATTTCACGTCAAATTAAACCCGATCTTACCTTGCAGGGTGCCAAAATACTTTCTATGAAGGCAGGCAAGTGGAAAATGATCGATTCCTTGTCATTCTTGCCTATGGCACTTTCTGCTCTGCCTAAAGCTTTCGGGTTACCCCCGGAATAGAAGAAAGGGTGGTTCCCTTACCTCATGAATGAGCCCCAATATTATACCTATGAGGGCCCCATGCCTGACCGACAACTTTATGCCGAGTCAGGGATGAAGGCTAAGGCTGCCAATGACTTTCATTCATGGTACGAGGCACAGGTCCGTAATAATAACGTCTTTAATTTCCGAAGGGAACTGATAGATTATTGTGTGTCTGACGTCACCATCCTTCGTCAGGCCTGCCAGCCAGGCTTTCAGAACACTGTTTTCTGACATCGCAGGTTTTGATCCCATGTTCGACTGCATCACCTTAAGTAGAGCATGCATGGCCGCCTTCAGGCGTAATGTCCTCATATCCGATAAAATTGGCATTGTCCATCCCGGGGGCTATCATGGGAGAGGGAAACAGAGCCACATTGCACTGAAATGGTTGGATTATGAATCACACAAGTTGGGTCATAAAATCCAAACCATATACACAGACCGTGAGGTGTCCGTCATGGGTCGCTTTGTCGACGGGTACGTTGAGGTGCCCCGGCCTGATGGGAGCGTGGAAAAGATAATTTTCCTGTTTCATGGGGACTACTGGCATGGTTGCCCAAAACATTTCCCTCTTACTAAAGAGAGTACTGACGACCGGTACGAAAACACACTACGACTCACTGCTCTCTTCCGAAAGGCTCGCTACACCGTGGTGCAAAAATGGGAATGCCAATTCCTGGAGGACCTAAAAGATGACCCCGAGGTCAAAGCCTACTTTGAAGCTCACCCCACAACTAGGGTCGCCCCTCTTAATCTTAGGGATGGTCTGGCAGGTGGGAGGACCAGTGCCCTGCGCTGGTACCATAAAGTCGACCCTGATAAAGGGGAAAAAATTAAGATGGTGGACGTCGTGTCGGAGTACCCGGCACCCGGCAATGTGTCTCCGGGGAGCTTACCCCTACGGTCACCCCACAATTTACCTGGAGGGTGACCCACAGATGTCCATACTACACGCTTGGAACGGAATGGTGAAATGTACGGTCCTCCCACCCCGAGACTTGTACCTTCCTGTCCTTCCCTACAAAACTCAGGGAAAACTCATGTTCCCCCTGTGCCGCACATGTGCTGACACACTCAGTGTCACAGTATGCCAGCATTCTGACGAGGAGAGGAAACTTCTGGGCACTTAGTGCGCCTCGGAACTTCTTCTGGCAACCCAGGAGAAGGGTTATCAGCTCCTGGCTGTCCATGAGGTTTATCAGTACCCCGGTACGATGCAATACAACCCTAAAACGGGAGAGGATGGCCTTCTCTCGGGGTACATACGATGCTTCGTAGCCATTAAAATCCAGGCTAGCGGGTGGCCGGCAGACTGTGAGTCTAAGGAGCAGAAAGCAAAATATGTGGATGTTTTGAAATATGACGGGATCACCATCGACCCCACCAAGGTGGAAAAAAATCCAGGGCTGAGGACGCAAGGAAAGCTCGCGGCGAATTCTTACTGGGGGAAGCTAGGAGAAAAAACCCTACGCCCCAAAGCGGAGCTGGTTTACAATTATGAGGATTTGATTCGCCTCATCACAGACCCCGCTAAAAAGAACACAGCTGTCATGCCACTCGGAGATGATTGTCTCCAGGTCAATTGGATGCCCATTGAAGACACCGAGGAGTCACTTCCTACCTCCTCTCTGATCCTTGCGGCCTTCACCACTTGTTTTGGTCGTCTTCACCTGTACAAGTTTTTGGATATGGTAGGTGAACGCGCACTTTATCATGACACGGACTCGGTGGCATATATCTCCCGTCCTGGCGAGCCTGACGTCCCGTTGGGCTCCCATTTGGGAGAACTCACCGACCAAATTGAGGAGGACTACGGTCCAGGGTCCGACATTACGGAATTTGTGGCTGGAGGACCCAAAAATTATGCCTTTAACGTGGCAGTGGGTGGAAACCCTGAAAACATAAACTATTGCATCAAAGTCAGGGGAATCTTCATCAACAAGTCGTGTGATCAGTTGGTCACCTTTGAAAACTTAAAGGCCATGGTGCTGGGTGATAGGGAGAAAATACAAGTCCCTATTCCACACCAAATTGCACGACTACCTACCTGGAAAGTAGTCACACGCGCCTCGGCCAAGAACTGGAAGGCTGAGAATACGAAGCGACGCCGCATTGGTGAGGCTCGCACCGTCCCTCACGGCTTTAATGCCTGGGGCGACGAGGATGAAGAAGACCAGGACCTCTTGGAGGCTATGGATATTTTCGCGGACTCCTAAGTCCAAAGTTTCATGCGCAGGGGAGGAGCAGGCTGGCCCTATAAAAGCGTGGTGCTCACACGTACTGTGATCAGTTGTACAGACGCTTCAATTCATGATGGATCTCAGATTCCAGCATCCGTGTACGGCTCTCATTATTGGAGGTACAGGAGCAGGAAAGACCTATTTCATGAAACGTATGATTGAGCACAGAAAGGATGTGTTTAATACGGCCTTCGACCGTATTATCGTGTATTATTCAGAGTGGCAGCCTCTGGATGAGGAGTTGTCTTCTAAGCACGAGGTCGATTTCAGACAAGAGCTTCCTTTGCTCGACGACTACCCGCACGGCCAGGGTCCTAAGTTGATTATTATCGATGATTTTATGGATGAAATTAAACAGCACAGTAAAGAAATCTTGAAATTCTTCATCAAGGGTTCACGCCATCGAAATCTCTCTATTTTTTCTTGAGTCAGTGTTTGTTTCCTGAGGGGTTAAGACAGATCAGTCTTAATACACACTATATTGTGCTTTTTAAATCAAGCCGAGCCTTAAGTCAGATACGAACCTTCTGCTTGCAAGTGGATCCTCAGCACTGGCGTGCTCTCCTTGAGGCTTACGAGGACGCTACCCAGGTCGGGCATAGCTACATTCTGTTTGATTTTAAGCCTAAAACGCTAGACCATCTGCGTATACGCACTCACATCTTTCCTGACGAAACTGGGGTGGTCTACATCCCCAAGGGAAAGTATAAAAGGGGAGTGCACGAGCACTAGATAAGTCATTCGCTAACGATGTCTCAGAGCGTAAAGACGCACAAGGCTCTGCTGCAAGCTCTTCAGACAGCTAAGCCAGCCCTGCGTAAAGCGATTCTTGAGAAAGCTGACAAGGCACTTATTTTTGCCATTTGTGAGATCTGTGAGAATCTCCTCATCGGAAATATTAAGCTCTCAGACGAGCAGAGAAATAAGCTGCGGAAGCATCGCCACCAGATACGTGCACTTGCACAGAGAGGAGGTGGTAAAAAAGTACAGGATAAGAGAGAGACAGTCCTTCAGAAGGGCGGTACTTTTCTACCCCTGCTGCTCGCTGTTGTCAGCTCCGTGCTGCCTTCGCTACTATCATGAATCATGTGAAAAAAAGGATTCTCGTGCCCCACGATAGTGTGGCACGAATGCACGATACACCCACTTCCAGTCCGCAGATCCAGATGAGTTCTCTGGACACGGAAATCAGTCACATTTTAAACAAGCAGTATGCGGACGACTCTGAAAAATGGAAGAGGTACAATGAAGCACTTCAAAGGTACCTTTACTTCTCTAACGAGTCTCGGAAACCGATCTCGATACAGTTAGAGTCGGTTGATGGGAAATCACAGGAAGAAAGCGAATTGCCCATGCGTGCTCAGCTCAGTTCCGTGGTGCCGAAAAGTCACCCCCGATACCGCCGAACTGAGTAGGGTTAGCAAATCGTTTCGAGCGGCGCAGGGTGTCCCAAACCTTTGTTTTGAAGGGCCCGGACGGCCAAACCGCTGCGGCCACCGGAAGGTCCTGAAAAAGCCCGTCACCCGGGACTCTGTACCGGGGACCATTGTACCGGGGACCACTGCACCGGGCGGCCGGCGCCGCGCCCGGAGCGCCGGGAGGGCAGGCCACCGGTGAGGCACAAAGCAAACGTCCACTCGCCGGCAGGGACTGGATCGGCCGTGCCGCGGCGCGCTGCTCGGCCGGCTCCTGATCCTCCCGATCCTCAGTTCGGCGGTATCGGAGGTGACTTTTAGGGGTGGGTTTTCTTGATTTTCGAGTTTTTTTTGGCTGTAGCGCGAGAACGGATCGGACGAGCGACTTCAAATTTTGTGTGCTGATGGCCCTGGACAAGGCGCATCTGGCGCTGGGTCCAAAGTTCACCTCCGCCCTTTGCGGGCGGCAGGGCAGGGGTTAAGAGTAGCCACCCCTTTCGAGGGGGTGAATTTTTTTTCGGATGGAAATTTTTGATTGGGCCGTATTGGCACAGGCCCTGCACACCTTTTCTGGCGTCTTTTTCGATTCTAAAATGCATTTAAAGACAACCTCAATTTTCAAAAATGTCTTTTCGTTTTTTCGGGGTTGCGGTCAAAGGGTTCGTCCTATCGGGGAAAAAAACAGACGGGCATGTACCCCGAAGGCTCCTGCATGACGTGCAATTTATTTTTGGTGACAGAAAAATTCACCCCCCGTAGGAGGTGGGGTTAACTGGGGTGGGGGGTGGGTTTGAACGACCGTTCAAATTGTGATGTCACCTTGTCACCCGGGGTCTATTGAATTGGTAAACGAAGTTTTACCCCCCTTGGACCTCCTTATCGGTGTTATCTGACGCCCTCTTTCGGCGTTTTTCCACCCCGCCGCGCGTTAGGGGTGGCTGTTACCAGAGGGGGTGGCACCTGGTGTTGCCGCTTTCAGAGGCTCGAGTCAAAGGTTGGAGGCAGGCCTGTAGCAAATTTCAAGGTTCTACCTTCAAAAACTTAGAAATTACAGCGCCCGCCGTTAGTGGACCGCTAATTTTGGTCGCCAGTGTATAAAGAGCAGGCACTGAGGATTTACGATTATTTGTCTCAGACCGGCTCAAGAGTCACATGGGACCCGACAGGGACCGTAGCGATCGATGGTGCAAAGCAAGCCCTCTCAAATATTATCGATCTGATCAGTGATCTCACACGGTTTCGAAAAAATATAGAACTTATCGGTGTAGGAAAATTCATACTGGCTCTGGCTCACATGGACATTCCTCTGGAATTAATAGGCAACGAAAAGAGGAGACACGCCATTCATCAGGCGAAACAGTCAGGAGGTGGTCATGGTTTCGACACGAGAGTCAAAGCGTCAGAGACCCTCGCTCAATAAACCTTGCCAAAGAGTCAAAACGCCTCCAAAAAAACAACCTACATGGAAAGCTTGGTAAAGTGTTCCACACACCTGGCCATCCTGCGTCCTACAGTACACCATGGAAGCTGTGGCGTGCCACTGGAGAAAAGAAAGAAAAGGTAGACACCTTCTTACAGGGGGAAGATGCTGATACCTTACACAAGCCCGCAAGACGCCATTTCCCTCGTAATGTCACGTATGCTGATAATATAGATGACTGTTGGCAGACTGTCCTGACTGACTTCCAGTCTTTAAGAGAAGATAATCACAACTACGCCTATATTTTATGTGTGATCGATGTCTTCTCTAAGTTTGCCTGGGCTGTGCCTATCAAGGACAAGTCAGCAAAGTCAAATGTCAGTGGCTTCGAAAATTAATTAAGGGCACGCCACGTCGTCCCTCACGTCTTTTCTCTGACAACGGCAAAGAGTACAGGAATAAAGTCTTCCAGAAGTATCTGAAAGATCTGGACATAAAGTATTTCCACACTTTTTATCCTGAGACAAAGTGTTCTGTAGTAAAACGTAAGCAGAGAACTCTGAAAACAAAATTATTTCAGAGATTTACTGCTACTGGCAACTACTGCTACGTAGACGGTTTGTTGGATGATACAGTCAACGCCTTCACAGGTCCATTAAAATGAGACCCGTGGATGTGACAGCTGATCGTGTATTAGAAGTGTACAACAACCTCTATGGCGGGGAAAAAGAAACAAAGAAGCCGAAGTTCAGAGTCAGGGACTTCGTCAGAATCTGTAGAGAAAAGCAAAGATTCGAAAAAGGATACAACTGGTACTGGAGCGAGGAGATTTATAAGATCTCTCAGGTCAGTCCTCATGACTTGCCGGTGTACCGGTTGGAGGATCTCGATCAGGATAAGATTGAGGGTACGTTTTATGAGCAGGAGCTTCAGAAGGTCACGAAGCCCGAGGCCTTCCAAATAGAATATATAGTGCGGTCGAAGACTGAGAAAGGCATTCGCAAACACCTTGTTCACTGGAGAGGTTATCCTGAGAAATCTCGGTCTTGGATTTTTGACAACGAACTCATCACGAGCTAAGATGGATTTCTATGCTTATCTTCCTAGCAATGCTAGTCCCGATGTTAATCCTGACAACAAAACATCCCATTTTAAAATCGAACTCTCTAAGAGAATGGAATTGCACGGGAGATGGCAGGCAGCTCTCATCGAGCTCCATTATCCTAACACCGTAGCACAAGTCCTTGAAGGTGAAAACGAGATCACTATCCAGTCTGATCATATCGTCGACACCGTGTATGTACAGCTAGGAACGTATCCGAACAAGGAGGAATTCCTTGTGGCTATTCATCAGGCCTTAAGGACGTTCGATAACGACATTCATGGGAAAAATCCTTTCGAGGAGACACCCGACAGACGCCTTGTGTTGGACGCTTTTACTCAGGATGCCAAGGCGACGGTCACTTTTTCGCCACGGCTGGCACTCCAGCTTGGACTGGAGCATCCCGGTCCCTATCCCGCGAACGAGCGTATACACGCAGCTAAGCCCGTCGATATCTCTCTGGACATCTTGTCAGATCAGATCGTGGGGCACACAAGGGCACCGCTCCTGCGGACGGTACCCCTTAGTATAAATACGACGCACGGTAGCATGTCGATATTTCACTGTGAGCAACCTATCTACTTCGAGTTGAAGCCAAAGTCTTTCGACACCCTGGAAATAGATATAAGGGACCACGCAGGCCGATACTTGCCATTCGACCACGGAACGTTGACGCTGCTAGTGCACTTTCAACAGCTGTGATGGCTCCTCAGACGCACTACAACGACTATTACGTCAATCAGGCGGGCGGCGGCGCTGCCGGGAACTATTACGCGGGCGCCCCGTATCAGAAAGGCTACGGCATAGGCTCCTGGCTCGGCGGTCTATTTCGATCGGTTTTTCCGCTGTTCCGGAGCGGCGCGGGCCGGAGGTGCGATTCTCAACGACGTCGCGGCCGGTCAAAATCTGAACGATAGCATGAATAAACAGGTGCAGGAGATGATAGATCAGTTAAAGCGAAAGGCAGAGGCCTCTATGAAGGGGGCTGGGACTATAAAAAGGGGCAGACCACGCAAAGCGAACCATTCTACCGCTAGCGGTCGTAAGAGAAACACGTCAGAAGGCAAGGACGAATTCGATAAGTAATGGCTTTCATGCACCCTCAGTCCCATGAGTGTCTCCGCTCAGAACTGGATTTGTGGTTGGTTCCACCCACCCAAACCGTTCTCGAGGGAACACACTGGGTGCCTTACAAACCACTCACTACTCTTGATGCTGCAAACACCGTAGAATTTTCGATTCCTGGTATGGGTCATGAGTACATCGACCCAGCCCACACGATGCTGTATGTGAAAACAAAAATAGTCAAGGCTGATGGCACAGACATAGCAGCTGCCGACAACAGCGATGCTGCACCGGTTAATTACGCTCTCCATGCCCTCTGGAGTCAAGTGGACATCAGTCTTAATCAGAAAGTGATATCTCACTCCAGCATGACCTATCCTTACAGAGCTTACATCGAGTCTCTTCTAAATTACGATACAGCTGCAAAAAATTCTCACATGACACAGAGACTGGTACGATGACACGCCTGGTCATTTCGATTCTCTGAATGACGAAGAAAACACAGGCCTTGCCCAGAGGCGTGACATCACAGCAAGAAGCCGTACGTTTGAGATGATGGGTCCCCTCCATATCGATTTTTTCAACCCAGACCATTTTCTGCTAAATAACGTAGAGCTCCGTATAAAACTGATCAGAAATCGTGATGCGTTCACACTCATGTCCACAGCTGGGACGGAGAAGATACGTCTCCTTGACGCTATACTGTACGTCCGGAAAGTCACTGTCTCCCCCTCTGTTCTGCTCGCCCACGTGCAAGCCTTAGAGAAAGCTCCTGCTAAGTACCCCGTGAATAGAGTGGACATTAAAACAGTCACAATCACCCAAGGGCTGGGAGATAAAAATATCGATAATCTGTTCATGAATCAGATGCCCCAGAGAGTGATTATAGGGTTTGTGGACAATCGTGCTTTTAATGGAGATTTTGCACGGAATCCCTTTAACTTCCAGCACTTAAATGTAAACTACCTCAGTCTGATGGTAGACGGTCATCCCGTCACGGCTCAGGCACTGACACCTGACTTTCCTAACGAACTGTACATGGACGCGTACAACACACTCTTCTGTGGGACAGGCATTCATTGGAAGGACGAAGGCAATAACGTCAGTTTTGCCGCTTACCCTGGCGGGAGTGCTCTGTACTGTTCGACCTCTCTCCAGATCTGTCCGCAAACGAACCCCACTGGAATCTCCAGAGACAAGGAACACTTCGTCTTGAGGTGAAGTTCGGAGCTCCTATCGCTGCACCAGTGAACTGCATTATTTATGCCGAGTTCCAGAACTTGATCGAAATCGATAAAAATAGGAACGTGATTGTTGACTATAACGTCTGATCATGGACGAGGGCTCAGACGGTGGTACGTTAGACATGATGATGCGAACGGACAAACACATCGCTCCTCTCTATGAAGGTGTTTTCGCGGCAGACACGTTGCCAAGACGTTTAGATAAACGGCCAGCATTACTCATATGTAACACAGATCCTATCTCAAAACCAGGGTCTCACTGGGTAGCTTTCTACGTCGATCAGAACGGGGCCGGAGAGTTCTGGGATTCTTACGGAATACCGCGAATAGTACCACAGCATCGCAAATTTTAGGACAGAGTGTGTAAAAAGTGGACATATAATCACAGCAGTTTGCAGGCAATCTATTCTAAAGTGTGTGGAGAGTATTGCGTCCTATACTTAGCACACAGAGCACACGGTTACACGTTGCACAAATTTGTGAAAACATTATTCACAGACAATGCAGAAAAAAATGATGCCTTAGTTCGGAAAATGTTCGAGCACATGTACACTGCTCACTGTACACTCCCGAATAATAATTAACAGGGGTGTACTTCAAGAAAAAATAATTCTTGAGTTGCTTTTTTAAAAAAAATTCAGAAAAAAATTATAAAACAGAAAAATATTTATATATAATCCTATTTTTTGGTGAATGTCGTCCAAGACAAGCCCCTCGTTTAGGTTAAGGCCATGTCCGAATGGGGTCCCAGCGGTTAGGTTAGGTTAAGCCCTCCGAAGATGGCGACCAGCCTTAGGTTAGGTTAAGCCCTCCAAAGACGGCGACCAGCCTTAGGTTAGGTTAAAAAAGTCACTTGGGGACAGGTCACCTGGGGGGGGGGGGGGCAAGATGGCGGCAGGTCACCTGGGGGGGCCCTTACTACTAAGGGCGGAGGGAGAAAAAGAGGCAAAATAACATGTGACTGGATGTGGACTCGCACAGGTGTCAATTAATGTTGGCAGTATTGCCAAGTACCGAGTGTCCTCAACAGCGTTATCAGGAAGTTCGCCACTCTGGCCACTCCCCGGTTCCAAGTTCTTGACCTGGATGAAATCTTCATGGAGGATGGCGAGATTGTAGAGGTTTTCTTTAAGAGGTAAGCAGCATTGATGTTTTCACTATTTTGAGTATAATTATTTATTTTTTTGTTTTATGTTCAAATTATATTATTGTTGTCCCCTCCTTATGCAGTGTCATGGGAAAGGACAAGAGAGAGGACAGGATCCACATCAATGCCAGGTGAATGGAACTCGTCAAGAAGGTCATCGGTCCTATTTATCTTCCAACCATAATAATGCCTTGACATTTTAGCTTTCAGAGTTTATAAATTGTGATTTGTTAATTTTTTAAATGTGTGCAATGTATTAGAGTTATCTGTCTGTATGTTGTAAGTGTTATAGTCATTTTAACGCTACTCTGAACTTGTAGATCAATCTCGCAATATTTTTATTTATTTTTAATTTTGAGGAAGTTCTGAGAGTTTTTAAGCGTGATATCTAGTTGGCTGAGCGATAGCGAAGCCCTGGACCGACTGGGTCATAAATGTTTTGTCTGTCGGTGTGTCTGTCCGCGCGATTTCTCGAGAACGGTTAGTCGTAGAAGGCTGAAATTTGGACCATATCTTCCTACCAGCATATCAGAGTCAACCTCACATTTAGAGCACCTTATCTTGGGTAGTTTCTTAGAAAATATTTACAATTGGTATAAAATACCAAAAATAAATTATAGGGAAGATTGACTGCGGGGGCGCAGTCCTCTACTATCCCCTCTCACGGCCAAACGAAAGACCCTATCCAAATTTGCTATAGAACCGACCCTCCGTGGAATAGGGCAAGGAATACAGGCTTGTGCATAGTAAACCCCTCCGCGCTACCCCGTGCTCGAGATCCAAGATGGCGTACATTTGAAGTAAACATTTAGGAATATCTGAAGAACCGAGCCACCTAGCGAGGTGCGGTTTGCAGCGCTGGCCATCGTAGCGGTTTAGCCATCATTGCGATCTTTTCGCAATGGCACCGGGCTCGAGACCACGCACCCCGTCCTGGAGAGCCACTTTCCATCTTTTAAACGGTACGGTCTAGCGTCGTGCGGTTTTCGACATTGGCCTTTGCGGGCCGCGGCAATGGAGAACATGGGCGCCACTCCAGGACAACCGCTCTCCAGACCACGCACCCTGTGCTCGAGAGCCAACTTCTATCTTTCGAACGGTAGGAGGTACTGACTTGCGGTTTTCGACGTTGGACTTTGCGGGCCGCCGCAATGGGAAACAAGGGCACCACGCCACGCCTACCGCTCTCGCGACCTTGCACCCCGTCCTCAAGAGCCACATCGAAAAAAAAATTGTTATACGAGTACCAAGTAAGCTATTCGTTTTAGAGAGATATGTTTTGCGTTACTGCAGAGGGCATTGGGGGGTGGGGGGGGGGGGGGGGGGGGCTGTGAACGAGTACAGCCACTGGGCTCGAGACCAGGGACCCCGTCCTCGAGGGCCACATGTAACGACCGCCGAAACTCGAGAACTAAGTGTCATAGAAATGCGCTTGCGGCACTGCACAAAGGTATCATATGGGTGGCGAACGAATACAGCCTCCGGTCTCGATACCAGGGGCCGCGTCCTCGAGAGTCGTCGAGCAGCGGATCAGTGACTCGAGACGGTTACGCTCGGTTAGGTTAGGTTAGTTGGGACCTGGCTAGGTTAGGCTCAGTTACGTTAGGGTCGTTTAGGAAAGGTTAACGGGCGCCGATGACAGAAAGGCAATGTAAGATACGTCCGGCTCCCACAACATGAGCGTAGCTGCGACTGGGCGGAAACAGAGACGCCCGCAGGGCGTCCTACTGAGTGGTTGGCTTCGCAGGATGTTGCTCGTCAGAAGACAGCCGACGGCAGGCCAAGGTAGGCGTGCGATAGGCGTGGAGTGGCGGAACAGTGATTCGCGCTGAGCGAAGCCTGTTACGCCACGACGCGGTCTGGCGTACGCCTACCTTGTAGACCAATCATCTGTGATGTAGTTTTGTTTTTATGTATTAGCTTGTGTTTTTTACGTTTTGCCTTCCTTTGTTTATTTTGTGATGTTGAGTAATTCATTGATTGGCTG
>CM049601.1:837475-888374 GCA_026979955.1 Megalurothrips usitatus
GCGTGGGGGCTCCCTTCCTCCCGCACCGGTGCCCGCGACCGGAACGACGACTGACTTGAGCTTCGCCATGTTGATGCGCCGGTCTGCAGGTTGAGAGAGCTCTTGTCTGTGCGACTGCTGGCTTCCGCTGGCTGGTACGGAGTGATGAGGCCGGCCCGGCCGCAGGACCCTGGCCGAGGCCGGCTCCCCCTCCCCTCCTACCCCTGCTAGGCGTGGCGCGGCACGGCACGTCCAGGCGGGGCAGGTGGCGTGTTTCCCCGCTGCCATGCACTTCTCACCAGTATGGCAAATCTCGCTGGCGGAGCGCTGGACCTTGCCAGCGGTAGCCTGGATACCTACGCGTGGTCACGGCTACATGGATCGCATCGCGCATCGCCGGGGAATGTTCACGCTGGCGCGAATATGTGTGTGTGTCAACTACATGTTAGTGAAATCTGAGATGGTGATGGTAGATTGTTGGCGATAACATGAGTGTCACTGAGCGATCCCCCTTAAAGGAAACTGGAAATGTGTTGCCAGATACTGCTAGTAAGATTCCAAGGATCGCGGCATTTTCTGCGTTAAATAATAATAATTTCATCCCTCAAGTTGTTTCTCCGCTCTTCGGTAAGTCACCTGCGCGCGTCCAACTTCCAACGCCCACTAGTAAAATTTTCGCTTTTGTCTCATATCTTGCAATTTTTTCAGCCAAAACCAACAATACACACCAAAATAATAACAAGCTTGCAAGTGAGTAGGCTGTTCCTTTCTTAAGTGTGTACTTGTCATCTTGTGTCATATTGTGTTCCGAATCTTTGCAAAACCTTTGACTTTTTCCATGAATGTTCGAGTTTGCCCATCCATAATAAAGTGCAAGTTGTGAAGGTACTGCATCTGCCATCTAGTAAAAATATTGGTTCTGGCTTTGTTCTGCAGAGTGAGTTTCGTAATTTGTATGCATAATGTAACATTATTGCTGGGTCTGATCGTGAGTTTGTTTCTGCCTTGTAGGTGGAACTAAAGGTCCTTATGAGGGTAAACAAATTGTAGTCCTTCCAAGAAAATCAAATTTACCCACCTATCCTTTAAAGAACATAAGTTCAACTAAAGTTGCCTGTGATGTTCCTAATGAACATAAGCAAATTGTTTTCCTTCCAAGAAAATCTAATTTACCTACATATCCTTTGAAGAATGTTCAGAGTGAGCAGAGAATGTAGAAAACAACTTTTACATAGGCATGAGTTAGTTATTGTTGCTCAGTTGAATCTTGTCATGGATGTTTTTCCTAACTTGTAGAATTTACTTCATCAAATGAACTTGTCTATGATGCCCCTGCTTATGAATTGGAAGAAACTGTTACATCTGGAAAAAACTTAAGTTTTCTTCCTGATCCTCTTGTTGTTGAATCTAGGAGAGCATCAGAACAGTTATTGCAGGGTATGTTACTTTCACATTTTAACCATGATAAATTATAAAAATAATATTGTAGGACTCAAAATGATATTGCTTCTAAAATTCTTGTTTTTACACTTATTTATTTGCAAATTGTCTCTTTTTTTTTTTCTTTCAGAATCCAAGAAATGTCTAGCTTCTGGAGGTATCTCATTTCCAGATGTTTGTGAACTCTCTTCACCTATCAGTCATTTTTCGAATGGTTTGTATATTTGTTGATGTTGTATCTACTCTTCCCTCTGAACCTATTATAATTTTTTTCTGGAATTTCTCCCAGATTGCATTGATCTGTCCAAACATTCTGAAAATACAGGAGAAGGCCCTGAAAGTGATGTGAATTTTAAAGAAAATAAAAGGAAAGGACCAGTAAAATTCAGTCATAAGAAGTCCACACAGAATAAGGAAAATCCAATTGAATTACTTGATTCTGACAGTGATTTGTCTGATGAGGACTTTTTGAAAAAGAAGAGAAAGTTCCCTCGCCTCATTGCTCCCCTTGACTCCTTTGATAAGCCTGACAGGAAGATTCCAAAGAAACCAACCTGCAGGAAGTCTTCAGAGTAAAGGAAAGTTTCAGTTGAAGCACTGGAGGAACAAAGCAAAACAGATAAAAGTTTCTCCAAAGTCCATGTTAGTAGGATATGTGACAGATTTCTACTCACTTGAAATGTTGGTTCTTTGTTGAACTCTACAGAGGGTATTTCTTTTCCTGCCTGTTTTATAGGATGTCCTGCCAACTCTCTTTGACTACATAATTACATCAGTGGAGGACATACCTGGGTCTCCAGGAACATGGAAAGCAGTTATAAGAGCAAACATCCAGAACAAAGTGGAAGCAGAACTATGGCTTGAGGAGTATCAAGTTATGTCTAGTTGTGATTTCCGCATCAGAGATACAAAGAAAGAGAACTCGCCTCGATTGGTTTGGAAGGTATTGTTTTATGGGAAACTCAGCTGTTGTATTTCATTTCATCCATATGATGTAACTGTCATTGATTTTGTGCAGAAAATTTATAGATGTCACCACAACATACCGCAGGGTACTGTGGGTACTCATGAGGAAAAAGGGATCCAAAGATTTTCTAAAAACACAGATTGCCCAGTGACCTTACGCATAACAATTAAAAACAAGGAAATGAAATGGTTAGTATGCCATCTCCTGAAAATTTGGCAGCGTCATTTTGGACAGCTAGTGTTTCAGATTATCCAAATATTTTTCTCCCCCTGTTATTCCGCTGATTCCAATATTAAGTTTAAAATTATTTTGTTTGATGATTTGTTTTCAGGAGCTCAGATGATCTGTTGCAAAAATATCCATGTGAAATTTTACTTAGGAACAATCATAATCATGCTATAGTTGTCAAAGAGGCACTACGAAGAAGAAGACCTACTAAAGCAATTGAAAAGAAATTCCCAGATCTCTTTGCAAAAGGCCATTCGCCTTCCAGTGCTGTTGAAACACACAAATTTGACTTGCAAGTAGACTCTCCCGAGTCCTATCTGGTGACATCAGCCGATCGATCTAAGTGCCCGGATGTGAAATGGGCTTCCAGACTTTATTACAAAATATTCAAGAGTGTGTATGGTCCTTCTGAGGGTGAAGGGTTACTCACTAGCATCAAAGATTATGTAGATAAGTACAATGAGATGCAGGGATCAAAATGTGCTGTTTTCCAAACTGTAAATGAAAGAGATTTGATTATTGCTATCTGCACTCCTTTAATGAAGAGAGTACATACAAGACTGCGTTCCGCTGGAGAGATGATGTTTGTTGACTCTGGAGGCACTATGGATGCTCATAACACCAGAGTTTTCTTGATGCTCTGTCCAAGTATTGCTGGAGGGCTTCCTGTAGGAATTATTCTTGTGTCATCAGAAGCTGAAGTTGTTCTGAAACAAGGATTTGACTTGTTGAAAACACTCCTCCCTGAAGGAGCATTTGGTGGGAGAGGTCAGATGGGGTCTAAAATAATCATGACTGATGACAGTGCCTCAGAAAGAAAGGCACTTCAGTCAGAGTTTTCTCTGGCAGTGCTAATTCTATGCTTATTTCATGTGCTCCAGGCTTTTTGGAGATATATCTGGGATTCTAATCACAAAGTTGCTTCAGAAGATAGAGCTGAAGTGTATTATGCTTTTCGGGAAACTGCCTACAGTCCTGATGCCGAAACTTTTTCCAAGCTTTATGATGAACTTATGCAGAAGCCAGCTATCACCTGCAATGCCCAGCTGCAAAAGCATTTGGAGGACTTAAAAGTTAGGGAAAAAGAATGGGCTCTTCACCATCGAACAAATTTGGTTACCAGAGGTCACAACACCAATAATTACGATGAAGCTGGTATGCTGGTTTTAAAGGACAAGGTTTGCCACCGGAAGAAGGCTTTCAGCATTGTCCAACTTATGGATTTTATTGTTGTGGGTTTCAACAATTATCTGGTGTCTAGAATTGTTGATGTTGTCAATGATAGAGATCTCAATGTTCGAAGAACACGCTATTTCATTGATCCTGAGAAACTGCTTCCACTGAAATGCTTTCCTACCAGTCGCTCAAATTTTTATCTGGTCAAGAATACTTCAAGAGGTACTGAATATATAGTGAATATGTTGGATGAAGTGTGCTCATGTCCTGAAGGACAAAATGGTAAACCGTGCAAACACCAATGCGCAGTTGTTAAGGAATTTAAGATTCAGAGCACTCAAATACGGAACTTTGTTCATTCAGATGTGAAAATCAAGGAAGACTTGTTGTATGTAGCTTATGGTCCATCTGTCAAAATACCTTCCAACTGGTTTGCTAGTCTTCACGATGAGAATGCAGCTCAGGTACGCATTTTATCCCGTTCTGTATTCACATTTGCTGTTTGCTCTTTGATGCCTCCGTATGAAATGAACTGCAATTTTTGATTTGATTTCTTTTATCAGGGAAACTCTGTGGAAGTCGATGGAACAAAAAGCTCCTTTGAAATTCAAAATAATGAATCTTCTCTTGTGCATGCTGATTCCGAGCATTTACTGCTAAATGGTGACAATCAACTGCATAATATAGTTTCTCAAGGTAAACTATTTAAGAAAGTGTAAAATGACTTGCATAAATTTGATAAAATTGCCTCTCCCTCATTAGTACCTGTACAATTTTCATCTTTTATTTCAGATCCACCAGGAGATGAACTTATTGACAAAGTAGCTAATGACCTACATGACATGGTTGAGAGTTGGGTGACACTTTTAAAATCCAGACCTGATGTATTTCTGAAGCCGTGTGAGGCAATGGTCAAACAAAACAGTGTCATGGACACAAGAGATGCTCAACTTACATCAGCAATGCATATGTTTGGGAAATGGCATGGTCCTCCCACTGTGAAAAAATTGTATGGTGGTAGGAATATTCCTGTGAACTCTACATCTGTTGCAAGACGTACAGCTTACCTTGGTGGTCGGAATGTCCAGCTCACTGGGAGGCCATCAAATGCTATGAAGAAAAAAATGCAGGAGCATAATTTCAGCACTCGTCAGGTCCAAAGCTCTCAACCTGCATGGCACCGTAAGCCCTCTAGTCGGCCCAAGGCTCCACATTCTCTTTCTGAATGTGTGTCTAGAGGAGTAGCTCTAGGCAAGACACACCAGAGAAAGTGAAAGTTGCAAATGTGTTATATTTTGACAAATGTTACAAGTAGTAGTTTACTCTCAAATTATGTATGATTTTTATTTATTTTGCCATATATGTTGTATATGGGTTTTGAAAAACAATATTGTTAACCATTAAAAAAAAAAAACATTATTCATTACATGCAGCAAATCTAAAATATTTTCTTTCACACATGTTGACTAACACAAAATTCAGTACATGGTCTCCTCAGTCTTTATTTCCCTGTCATTCAAAATCAAAAATTTTCTCCAAGGAGGCTCATAATGCTGCATAATTTGCTGGATTCACCCAGTCTACTTTTGACTGCTGCTGAGACTAAGTGTTGATTTAGAAAGTGAAGGTGAAGGTGAAGCTGAAGCCGTTCATCACTTGTTTTGGGTCCGTTCGTATCGCCACTCGAGCGCACAACATCGTGACAAGTGAGCATCAAGGCGGTTCGGGATGAAGAATTTGAAGTTGACAAGTTTAGCGTAACACTTCAGAAGGTTTAAGCTCGCGCGAAACACACAGCACACCCTAGCGGGCCATTTGGAACTGCAACTATGGTCGGTTTCGGCCGGCCTCAGACGGCGCTCTTCACTTGTTTTCGGTCGATTTCGGTCGGTTTCATCCCCGCGAAGGTGAACGGACCCAAAACAAGTGATGAACGGCTTCAGCTTCACCTTCACCTTCACTTTCTAAATCAACACTAAGGCGAGACTTCTTCCTTATGTTTCCAATTTTTGTAATCAAGTTTTCATTCTCCTGCATAAACACAACAGTCACAGAGGTATAAGCAACAGATTTCCATGACTGATACAGTATACTTGCAAATGGGAACACACCTTAGAAACTCTCTCCAGTTCTTGCTTCAAATTTCTTTGCTACAAGGGAATGTTTTCAAATTGTACATTACAAACAAAAACAAATGCCAAGGTGATTAATACATGTTCTACAATAAATACACCAACCTGTTCTTTGCTAGCTATGCACTGATGGCAGTCCTTCTCTTGCTGGGAAGCAGCAAGCAAATTTTGCAGACTTTCCACTTGTGCCTCAAGATACTCCTTCTCTTGCTGATAAGAATGATTTCCACTCTAAAAAGGAATGGGGGTGACAAAAATATCTAAGTCCGGAACATGAATGAAACAGTTGTGCTGACAAACTCACAAGGAGGTAGTACTTACCTGCTGTGTTTGTTGATAAGTGTCACACAAACTATTCAGTCTTTTCACTTGTTCATTGAGATCATCTTTTTCTTGTTGGGAAGCAGCAAGAACATTTTCCAGCCTTTTCACTTCTTGCTGATAAGAATGAGCATCATTTCCACTCTGAAAGGAAGGAAGATGACATAAAAATTTTGGTCTTGAAAATAAAGTAAAGCGTTGTGCTGACAAACTGACATGGACGTGGGAATTACCGGCTGTGTTTGTTGGTGTACCCCGTGTACCCTCTCCGTCAGAGCATCAATTTGTTGCTAAAATTAAAGTTCCAAACATAAGATAACATGACAATGCAATGTCACCATTGCAAAAGCAGTCTAAAAAAACAAAACATACCTGAAGGTGTTGCCTTTCACTCAATGCTACTTCACACCAATGGCAGAACCAATTGAGAACTTCTGCAAAAGTAGAAAATATTAGTAAGTCATACTTTATTTACGTTACAGAAAGGAGGTTACCAAGTACACTCTTGAGAACGCTTACTGTTAGCTTTAGCTTTGCTTATACCAACGCATTTCCCGTGGAACCATGTCTGGCATCGTTCACAGTAGATCATAAAACTGAAACATGAGTCGTGGGTAGAAGTATTATAGTGATGAATCCGAAACCATTTAGAGGCGTTATCTGCTTACATGGTTTTGGACAACTCACCCCTCAGACGCTCGACGACAAAAACAATAAGGCATGATGAAATGTTATGTACCCTAAAGGGTGTGAAAATTGGCCCTTAGAAATTAAAGCAAAAGGTAACCAGCGCAAGTGCGCGACTAAGATTCGCGTATGCCCGCGCGTCAGCGCATTCAGGGTGTGGGGTGGGGGGCGTAGCGTCGGCGCATGCGCAGCGAGCGTTCCGCGTTTTTCTCATACTGGTGAGAAGTGCATGGCAGCGGGGAAACACGCGGGCAGGTGGTGCTGCTGCAAGGGGAGGCTTGCGCCTTCGCGCGGGGCGGCCGCGCCCAGGATTTCGCAGAAGAGCGTCTGGCCCTCGGCTCGTCGCTTGCGGCCCCGTTGTTGGGCGGCCGGCGCGGCATGCCTTGGCACCCGCGGCCTGGACTTCGGGGCGGCCGGTCTCGGTCCCACCCCTGAGTCCACGCCCGGTGTTACGTAACGCATCGGGGCGGAGGGCTCAGGGCTAGCCACTAGTGCCAGGGTCCCTAGTCCTCGTCCACCCACTCCGTCGGCATCGAGTAGCAGGGGGCGGCCAGAGGGTCCTGGCGCGCCTGCTGCCGCCGCCGGCCGCGTCCGGCCTGCTCATGCGTTTTGGCCAGACGGTCCACATGCACAATGCGCGTTTTGCGGCCCGCGCACTCTATGCGCGCCGTGATCTCATTGATCATTTTGGCGATGCGCCAGCCCGCCTCCCACGGCCGCTGCAGTTTACGGACGGGGTTGAAAAGGAAAACTTCGTCTCCCACCTCGTAAGGGATGACCCGTGCGTGCCGGTCGTACCGCTCTTTCATCACCTGCGCCGCAGACCTCAGATTCTGAGCCGCTTCGTGGTGAAGTTCACGCAGGACCGCGCGCAGGTCCCCCGGGTACCCCTGGAGGGCCGTCTCGAAGTCCCGCTCCGGGGGGCATGTCAGCAGGTCAGCCGGCAGAACCAGCCGGCGCCCGTACATGAGCTCCGCGGGGCAGTACTTGGAGGCCGAGTGCACGGCGGCGCGATAGCTGAGCAGGATCAGGTCGACAAGGTCGGGCCAGTCTTTCTGGCCCGGCGCCACGTACTTCGCGAGCGCCTCCTTTATCATCCTGATCATGCGCTCAGCCTTACCGTTGGCCTGGGGCCGACCGGGCGTGGTGCGAATTTTTGAAACTTTAAAAATTCGGCACACTTCCTCCAAAAGCTTACTTTCGAAGGCACGCCCCTGGTCGGTGCGCAGCACTCGGCTGGCGCCGTATCGCGACCAGACCCCCTTCACAAGGGCCCGGGCGACATGCTCGGCGTCGGCCTTCTGCATGGGTATGACCTCGGGGAAGGACGTCAGGGCCTCCACCGCCACGAGCGCGTAGCGGTAACCCTCCCTGGACCTCGGGAGAGGCCCAGCGACGTCCGCATGCCAGCGGCCAAAAACACGGCCTTCCTGCCATACGCGGAGCGGTGCCTTGGCCCGGCGGCCCGGGCCAGACTTCTCCCTGCACACCTGGCATGCGTTGCAGTGGTCCATGATGTCCAGCTTGTAGTTAGGCCAGTAAAAACGGCTACGAATGAGCGCAGTCGTTTTGGCCTGGCCAAAGTGCGAGCCCGTGCCGGGCGTGTCGTGATAAAGCTGCAGGATCTGCGGCACCTTATCACGGGGCACTACAAGCTGGTACACGTCCTTCTCCACGGCGCCGGCCTCGCTCTCGAAGCGGCGGTAGAGAAGGCCGTCGCGGAGGACAAGCGAGTCGTACTGCAGGAAAAGCGCGTGGGCCACGTCACTCATGGCCGCCGCGTCCTGCAGGCTCGGCTTGTGCCCCGCCTGGACAGCCGCCAGTATCGGGCCGATGTCGCGGTCCGCGTTCTGACACCGGATCCACTCCCGGGGGGTGAATCCAGGACACGGCTCCAGCGGGGCGGCACTGACGAACGCGTCGTGTGTCGCCTCGTCGCGCACCTCAACCCGATCACACTGGGTGCATCCCGGGGCGCACGGCCGCACGGGGTACCGAGACAGCGCGTCCGCGTGGGGTATCTGCGCTGGCCTCGTGTACACGATTTCAAAATCGTATGCCTCCAGCGTTTCGATCCAGCGGGCCAGCCGGCCCTGGGGCGACTTCAGAGCCACACCAGCGGCCGGTGGTCGCTTTTGATCTTAAAGTGGGCCCCCGCCACATAGTGGTGCCACTTCCGGACAGCCTCCATGATGGCGAGCAGCTCACGTTGCGTAATGCAGTAATTACGCTGCGCGCGATTCAGGATTTTGCCGTGGAACGCCAAAGTGCGCTCGACGCCGTCCTGCATTTGCGCGAGGGTCATACCGACCGCCCAGTTACTGGCATCAGTCGTAATGACCACCCCGCCGCCGTGGGGGTCCAGGAGGCCGAGCACAGGGGCTGTGATCAGGGCCTTCTTGAGCGCCTCGAACGCCGCTCCGGCGTCGGGAGACCACTCGTACCGGACACCCTTGGCGGTGAGTCGGTGCAGCGGGGCTGCGACTCCCGAAAAGTTGGGCACGAACTTTCCATAAAACTGACAAAGCCCCAAAAAGCTTTTCAGTTCATGGACGTTGTGAGGCACGGGCCAGTCCCTGACTACCCGAATTTTCTCCTCGTCCGTGTGAATTCCCTCCGGGGTCCACATGTGCCCCAGGACACTGAGGCGCGTCGTGACCAGGTGACATTTCGGCGGTTTGGCCAACAAGTTAGCCTGCCGTAGGCGCATAAAGATTTTCTCTATGTAGCCCATAATGTCACCAAAGTCGGTGCCGCCATAGACGATGTCGTCCATCATGGGCGTGAGCGGGATAGGCGCCAGCACGAGCTCCAGGAGGTGCTGGAAACGGGCTGGACCCCCCGCCGCGCCGAACAACAGCGTGTTGTACTCGACGTGCCCGAAACCGGGCACGGAGACACCCGTCTTATGGCGGTCCTTCGGGTCAATGACCATCGAGTGGAAACCCCACACCAAGTCAATGCTGCCGGCAAGCTTCTTGCCCTGCAGGGACTCGAGTATGGCCTCCACACGCGGCAGCGGGTACTGAGGTACCCGGGTGACCTTGTTCACGGCGCGCATGTCCGTGCACACCCTGATCTTGCCGTCCTTCTTTTTGACAATAACCAGGGGGCTGTTCCACTCCGAGCGCGACCGGCGGACGATGCCCTGCCTCAGGTAGCCGGCGAAGATCTCCTTCACCTGCTCCCGGTAGTGCACGGGCACCGGCCGCACCGGCTGCCGCACCGGGGGGTGGTCCCCGGTATCAATCTCGAAGAGAACCCAATCGCAGTTCCCCATTTCCCCCTCGAGCGAGAACACGTCGGAGTACTTGCGGACCAGGTGCGTAAGGCGCTCCTTGTCCTCCTCCGAGATGCCGTCGCAGCGGTCCACCATGTCCTGGAGCTGGGCCGGGAGCGGCTCGCCGTCTGCCAGAGTGGACCGGGGGGGTGTTTCCACTATTTCAGTGGTGTAGGGGTAGCTGCGGTTGCCGCCGCCGTCCGGCTGTACAGAGGTTGTCAGAACACTGACATTCTCATAGCTCAGCACGATCTCGGCCACAACGGCGTTCCTCTGAACAATGCAGTCCGTTTCCCCGATATTCAGCAACTGAATTTCGGGACGGTGCACTTCATAGGCGCCCGTGGCCACCAAGACCGAGTCCGCCACCCGCGTCATCGCGGGGGGCATGACTGAGACGGCGTAGGGGGGGGCGAGAGGTTACAAACCCCGACAAACCCGGGCTTTCCAAGCCACGGTCCGCCGTTACAGGGGCCCGAGATCCGCCCAGGGGAGCGACCCCTGGCGGTCCGGGGTTCGTGTGCGGGCCAGAACAGGGCGCAGCCGTTACAAGTCCGCCATCAGACCCGGCCACCGCCCGCCCACCACACTCAGCCTCCGTCCCGGGGGACAAGACACTTACGACACATCCGCCCGCGCTCCGCGGCTCCTCCCTCTGTTCCGCGGGCTTCGGGGCGGCCAGGTCAGCTGGCCGCGCCGAACACCGCGGGGCAGTGCGGTTGTGCAGGGGATCAGGTAACCCCGGCGAGCCCGCGGCCGCCGTCCTGGCGGTGGCGCTAGCCGGGGGGAAACCTCCGCGTCCGCGGCGTGCACCTGCCCGTCAACACCGGGACACGGTTGCACGAGTGCGGCCGAGAGGGGGAGGGGTAAGGAGGGGGAAGAGGGTTGCCCGCGCTCCCGAACAGAGGCTGCACTGCTGCAGTGTGGCCCGAGTTCGGGTGGGTCGCTGTGCCCACCCGCCAACGGGCGCGAGGCGCCAGCGGCGCCGGGGTGCGGGGAGTCACCTTGCTGCGCCGGCGCGGGCATTAGAGCGCGCCAACTGCGGCAGGTCTCCGTTAGCTACGCGGGACTGTCCGCGTTCCACCCGGGCAGCAAGAGAAACTCGCTTGGCCGGGGGGCAATCGTCCCCGCACTCCGGGGCCGCCCGCGCACCGAGCCTCGTTTTTGGACGGGGCACCGCGGCGCGGACTTCCCTCGGGAAGGAATTTAGAGAGGGGGTGCGTAACGACGAAGAGTCAAGAACCACATGTTCTCCAGGTTTTAACCTCACTTCAAACCCCGCACGTACTAGCTGGTAAATAACAGCTCCTCGTACGCCTACGCAGTCCCTCAGCCGATACGGCAGCGAGACTGGTGGGTGTAGCTCCCGCCCATCGGACCCTTTATTTATCGTGATGACATTTTCACCCGGAGACGGGCGAATGTCGTGGGAATAAATAAAGTTGTGGCCCAGGATTAGATCCTCATCCACGTCGGCGACGAAAGCCATCACCGAAAATGGATGTCCCCCGATAGAGAGCGAGATTTTAACGGGGCCCAAGAGCACTTGAGATCCCTTCTTAACATCCCTCATTCTCCACGGGGACGGGTCGGGCAGCGACGTTACGTAACGCCGAGAGGCGACCGTAATCATCGCGCCGTGGTCCAGCAGGGCATCGGGCGCCTGCCCGTCTACGAGCAGCGCGACCATGGGGGAGGCCAGGCACACCGGGGCCGCGGGGGGCTCGACGCGGGGGTCAGGTGACGCCGCGGGGTCAGACTGCTCCGCACCGGATGCCGGCACGCGCATCTGTCCCGCAGCCACCCCTAGGGCCGGCGGGGGGTCACAGATCATCTGCGACGCCGCGGGGTCAGGCTGCACCGCGCCGGATGCCGGCGGGCGCACCTGTCCCGCAGCCACCCCTAGGGCCGGCGGGGGGTCACAGGTCATCTGTGACGCCGCGGGGTCAGGCTGCACCGCGCCGAATGGCGGCGCGTGCGGCCGGCCCGCGGCGGCCCCTAGTTTTTTGCGTCCGAGCCACCCTCCTGCTTAATTTTTTTGTTAAGCGAGAGTTTGGTTGGGAGATTTTTAGGCTCATCTATGCCTTTCTCCTTATCCGCTTTCCTCTTTCTACAGAGCCTTATCGGGTGGCCAGTTATGCCGCAGTACCAGCACGACAGCGGCTTTTTGGGCTGCTGTTTGCGTCTGGCACCGTCAGCCTGGTCACCCGACCGGGGAGCTGTCTTTGCCTTTTGCTGCTGCAGCAGCAGGTCCTTCTGCTGCTGGGCAAGGCCATAGACCTCATTGGTCATGGTGTTGATGGCCGCCACGACCACGTCAACGCGGTCCTGTGGCAGCTCATCGACCCACTGCTCCCCCGGGGTGGCGGGGCACTCGGCCTGAGCCGCGTTGACACGCACCTGGCGGCCCTTCTCCAGCATCTGGAGGGGCTGGACCCGTGCCGACGCCAGCACGCAGTCCAGGGTTTGGTGGCCCTCACGCACCAAAAGCAGGGCCATAGTGGCGTCAATGAGGCCGTCCTGGAACGCCGTCACCATCTGCTGCTGCAGCAAGTGCTCAGGGTACCCGCGGTGCGCGCCGCGCACCGCGTCCTCAATGTCAGTTTGCCAGTGCAGCCCTGTGCAGGAACTGCATCCTGTACAGGGAGTAGTCAGTCAGACCGTTGTACCGGTCCAACCGCCTGAGCTCGTCTGCTTGCGGCCTGTACGAGGGCGCCGAGGACCCGGACCCGGTCGCCGCGCGCCAGCCGACTCGGCCGTGGCTGCGGGACCTGGACCTGGAAGGGCGGCGCTCTCTACGGCCTGACCTCGAGGAGGGCGCCGGGGAACGGGTCTGGGTCCTGGAGCGACGGCCGGACCGGCCACGGCTCCTGGACCTGGACCTGGACGGGCGCCTCTCCCTTCGGCGGGACGCGGAGCGGTCCCGGCGCGCGTGGCGGCGGCCTCGCGTCCGCCGGGCATAACGGCCATAATCCCTATCTGAATCCTGGTCGGATTCAGAATCGTCGTCCGAGGCACCGGACGACGACGGGGGTGGGGACGGCGACGGCGAACGGTACCGCCTGCGCCTCTCCCTAGCCGTGTGTCTCCTCCGGTAACGCGCCCGCCCCGGGCCGTCACCAGAGGATTCAGACACTGATCGGACAGTTACGGACCTAGACCTAGGCCTAGGCCTACGGCGGCGACCTGCCCGGCACAGGATACCGCGGCCACGCTCCGTGGCGTCGGATTCCCTGCTGCGCGACCGGCGGTTGCGCCGTAGAGGCACAAGTTCCCTTCCCGCCAAAACCGATGCCGGCCGCGGGCTAGCACTCCGTCGACGCGCCGCACCGGCGCTGACGGCAGAGGCGTGCCCCGAGGCCAAGGATGCCATCGACGACCCCGCCGGGGATGCGTCGCGGCCTCCGGCTGGCATCTCGTACACCTCCCGCAGCGTCTCCTTGCATGGAGGGGACGCCCGTCTGCGGCGGCCTTCGCGTGGGCAAGATGGCTTGCCGGCCATGTCCTCGCCGCCGCGGGCGGCCCCCGCGTCAGGGCGACGCTCTCGGGGCTGGTCAGCACGCTGCCGTGCATCTCCAGCTTCGTGCTGTCCAGGGCCCTGGTCAGCACGCCCCCGACGGCGTCCCTCGGACGCGGCCTTTTCCACGGAGTCCGCGCGGGCGGCGGTGGTGCGCCGCGCGCCCGCCGGGGCCGACGCCGTCCTCGCCGGTTCCCGGGTGGGGCCGGCCGCAGCCGGCGGCCCCGGTGGCGGGAACATGGCAGGAGCCTGCACGTCGCCCTGCGCGTGCTCGTCGGGCGGCGGCGAGCCGACGCCGGCTCGCATTGCCGCCCGCGTCCGCACACGCGTCCTCGTCATGGAGAGACAGGCCGGTGGTTTGGCGTACTTTTGGCGGGTCAGAAGTACAACAATCAAGTCCTAACACGACGCAGGATTTACGCACTAGAAACGCGGCAAACGGCACTCCCGAAAGCTAGGAATCACTCTCAAACCTTGTTTTTAGACGAATCCGGCGAATATCTCAAACTGCGGCGTGTGGACGTGAAGCGTCTCTCTTTTATAAACCCCAGAAACCTGAGTTTTATTCCGAGAGGAAACCCCTGTGTGTTCCCGTATTCCCTAGCAGTGCCTGCTCAAGCGAATCGGGAGCGTGTGGGTTCGGCTCGGCGGCAGTACCTGCACGCCTAGACCTAGCACCCTTCTTCCTTCCCCTTTACCGCTGCCACCAGTGTTGTAAACCCCCGAGTCCGGGGGTTTATTTCTAGCGTTTGCGGTTCTAGGGAAATGAGGAGTCGAAAGGATGTCAGAAAAACAATAGATTTATTCAATCTAAGTGCGCTGGCTCAGCAGCCTCAGCTCAACGCGGTAGCGCGGCTCCAAGTCGTAGCTCCGTGGCCGATGCGTGCGCCTCGAAGCAGCGCCAGAACAGTAATGTCGCGCCGTGTCGCGCCGAGCTGCGTCCCGGGGTCCTCGTCGGCGGCGAGCGGCCGGGCCCGGCGCGGAGGGGGGGGGGGGGGGGGGGGGGGGGGGGGGGGGGGGGGAGCCTTGCCGCGGCAGCGGCGGTCGCCCGGCCCGTTCGTGCGCTGCGCGCGCTCTCGAGCCTAGTTCGCTCCGCCGCCGCTAGAGCGCACCTCCCAGGGAACCTGGCCGTCGGCGGCCAGTCGTCACAGGCGGTGCAGGCAGACGACGCGAGGCGCGACTTGTCCGCTTCTGCTCGCTTGTAACTAGAGTTTACTATAATGTTGTGACGCAAGAATCTCACTTCACAACAATACACTTCTAATCTCAAAGACCTCACTTGAATATTCAGGTACTATGTGATGGTTATCATACGCAAAGGATGGACAGCTCACACAGAAGAGTATGCAGGAGCTTGCCACATCGTCTCTCTTCCCACTTCATATATTTCCTTTAGTGGGAGCAGCAGTCTCGCTAGAACTGGGACACACCAGGCCTTCCTTAACAGCCTGTGACGTCTTGTATCACTCAAATTGCCACAATCCGTGTAAAGGAGGTATCACACTAGCGGATGGCGCTGGCGCTGCCGTTCTCAGTTCGACCAATCAGAGACGAGCAGCGACCAGCGCCGCGGCCGCGCGGGAGAATAGCCGCTCGGCTATTTTTCCGAGCGGCCGGCGCTGGCGCTGCCGAACAGCACCAATGGGAGCTCGAGGATGAGGTCACGTGACGGTGGCTTTGTTTACATTCCGATGTGTTGGGGGAATACCAGGGTAGCAGTTTTGTAGTTATTGTGTACATAGAAGTGTTTAAAATGAGTGCGCGTAGCAAGAAGTTTAGGAAAGAGCAGGAGATATCTTTGGCCACGGAAGTTGAGAAGCGTCCTATTTTATGGGACTGCACGCTGGACGTGTATCGGAGGGCAGACTTGAAAGGCGACAAGTGGGCGGATGTCGCGGCAATTGTTGGAGGCTGCACAGGTACGTTTTATTTTCGTATAACTAACCAAAAATAATGATTTAAGCCACGGTCCTTCATAAAGAATCTTTTCTAACCTTGTTGTGGTGTTGTCATTGTTTTGGTTACGTTCCGGTAATGTTATTTGTTGAGGTTATGTGCTTTCTAGTAGTGCAATGTTAACATTTTTCATTGTTTCAGGGGATGACGTGTGCAAGCGTTTTAAGAATATGAGGGAGACCTTCCAGGCGAACCACAGAAAAGTTAGAGAACAGGCCAACAAATGTAGTGGGTCCGGAACCGACGACATGTTTCGGCCAAGCTGGTTCTTATACAGATACTTGGTGTACTTGGCAAAGACTTGCGCACAGGCTGAATCAACCTCTAATATAGCAGAGGCTGAACATGAATCTGAGATTAATGATGGGGCCTCCACATCCACATCTGCCCCTGTAAATATGTACTTCGATGAAACTTTGCAGGTGAGTCAGTATTCATTTTAACCCTGCAGTCTTTTCACTGTATATTTATTTCTATTAGCATGAAGATGACTTTGGATACCTTGCATTGCAGCAATACGTCTTCATTCCCGACGACACAACCAGCGATGATAGCATGGCTGCAAACGTAGTCCAGTCTGCAAAGACTGATCGACCATCCTCTGCTCCACCAGTAGGAGTTGGAACGAAGCGTGCAGTCCCAGGTGGAGAAGACTATTTCTTTTACCAGAAAGGAGCAGGCAAAAAGTCTAGCGCTACTCTGCTCCAGTCTGCCGTTAAAGCCATTGAAAAAATGGCCTCCGAGCCACTACCTAAAATGCCTGACTTTGTAGTGCCAACACCAAGTGCTGCAGAGCCTGAAGACCAATTCAGTAAATTTATATCAAGCCGTCTACAAATGCTAGACGGTGAGAAGCGTAAATTATGTGAGAATGAGATACTTCAGGTCATTATGAAGTACTAAAGTGTTGAAATCTTCCCAAAAAATTTGGCCAAAGTGTTGATTTGTTTTTTTTTATTCCATATTGATATTGTTCCTGACATTACTGTGTCTCCAAGTATTTTTATGTTTTGAAATCTTTTTTAACATACAAAGATTTATATCTGACTAGAAGTATTTTCTAGTCACCCAACGTATTATCTTACGGGTAGTTTTGTCTTGTCATGTGTGCTATTTGTACATCCATTGAGAGATAATGACTGAATGATGAAACCTTGTTTTATTTCCTTCTCTATTTTTTTATTGTTTTGTACCTTTTGAAAATAAAATTCAAAACTTGTAAAACACAGCTTATATTAAATATCACCCTGTCCAATCATTTTGTCTTGCCATGGAACAGCACCAGGTCCATTAAAGTATTGAGCCCAGGCATTGCGAAGCTCAAGTGCATCATTAGCATGGCGATTGCCTCCTTGGTGGGCTAAATTAAACATACCATTCCCTACATTATCTCGCCATGCTCCTCTTTGAATAGTGCCTGTTTGCTCAGCTTCCACATCTAACATATCAGGAGGGGAATACATAGTACGACCAACAGTATCTGTTCGCAGAAGGTTGTGAAGACAAAGTATTGCCAATACTATGGTCTTTGCAGTGTCGGGATCATATCGCATAGCACTTCTTAAAATTTGAAACCGGTTCACCATGATTCCAAAAGCGTTCTCAGAACAGCGCCTTGCTCTGGATAATCTGCAAACAATTGATAGATTAGCAAAATCCTACAATTTAAACAATTAATGTACTATTGTACATAAACAATACCTGTAATTAAATATTCTCTCTTTTTGTCTCACTAAAAGCTCCTTAGGATATGGAATCACAATTCTTGTTGTTAGGGTGAAGCCTTCATCTCCCACAATAACATAAGGGAACTGACGTTGGATGCCAGGTAGTGGACAGGGAGGAGGAAACTTCACACTGTTCTCATCAATACATTTCTTAAATGAACACTTATTCCACACTCCCTTGTCACCTATCCGTCCATTGGTCCCCAGATCTACATAGATGAATCGTAACTGGGCATCTACAACAGCCAACAGTACAATACTGAATGATTCTTTGTAATTATAGTATAAAGAGCCAGATTGTATTGGAGGCTCAATGTGGATGTGTTTGCCGTCCATGGCTCCAATACAATTGGGAAAATTCCACCTGAGCTCAAAATCTGCAGCCACACAGCGCCACTCTTCCTCTGAACTAGGAAATGTTAAATATGTTCCTTTTAATGCCTTGTATATAGCATTACATGTTTCCTTGATGATGCCAGATATTGTACTTTGGCCAATGCGAAACTGCATTGAAAGAGAATCCTGTGTTTCACCTAAGAAATAATTCCACACTATTACTCACAGAACTGTAAAACTGGTAGTGCTGCAATTAATAATATTTATCATCACCTGTTGCCAGGTGTCTCCGGGTAACAGACTATCTTTCCTCAGGCGAAATAGCTTTGCGGAGATGTGTGTCCTGCTTCTGAACCATGGGCTGAATTTTTTCTACAAGCCAATCAAACATTTGAGGAGTCATGCGGAGGCAGCTGAAACAGAATACATAAATGACGCAATCACTCTCGAAGACATAACCTCACATTGACCTCACGAATAAAGAAATATACCAGTAGCAATATTACCGTCTGTATTTATCTAGGTTTTCTGTTCTCAATCCGAGAAATAAATTAGTGTGCATTCCTTGCCCCTCCATTCTTCTTGCAATGAAATGCTCAATCCAAATCCGACGATCGGGAAATCTCTGGATTAATTGTAATAGGACCAAGGCAGAAGACGAGTGGATTTTCTGCGACGACACATTTGAATGTATTGGCAACATATCTGGTGTATTTCTGCCATGCGTGCCCTCTCCATTGTGATCAGCGGTTTTGCTAGGTTTGTTTGTTGTGAAGCAGCAGAAGCAGACTACGCTCACGCTGCGCCTTCAAACAAATGGTTTAAACGTATCCGACTCGGACTCTGAGTCGCTTTCCAAAGTTGACAAGGCTGTGAGTCGCGTCGGCAGCGGCCGCGGCAGCGCGCAAGTGTGATTGGGCGAACCGACAACGGCAGCGGCAGCGCCAGCCGTTAGTGTGATACCTCCTTAATGAGGCGGAAAACCAAACACAGCCTCAATCTCGTTGATGGTAAGGGCAGCTGGGACACCACACTCAGAGACTGGTAGAGCACCTCCCTTAACTGTAAGCCCAGAATCATTGGCTGAGCGATAGCGAAGCCCTAGACCGACTGGGTCAAAAATGTTTTGTCTGTCTGTCTGTTTGTCCGCGCGATTTCTCGAGAATGGTTAGACGTAGAAGGCTCATATATGGACCACATCTTTCTTGCATCATACCAGAGTCAACCTCCCCTCAGGGGCACCGCAGCCCAAGAGGTTTTTTTTTAGATAATTTTCACATGTGGACCAAACTTATAAATCCGCCGGTTGGGTAAGGTCAGTATGCGCCATGCGCCTGTCGTGGAGAGGCGGATCAGTGACGCAAATGGGTTACGCTCGGTTAGGTTAGGTTAGTAGGGGCCTCGGTAGGCTAGGCTCGGACAGGTAAGGGTAGGTTAGGACTGGTTGAGCGGCATTGATAAGAAAGGGCTGATGTTAGATACGTTCGGAAAGCAGAACACGAGCGTGGTTGCGTGGTTGCGACCATGCGGAGAGAGTGACGCCCGCAGGGCGTCCTACTGGCTCGCCCCGCAGGATCCTACTCGTCGAGTGGCAGCCGCCGGCAGGCCAAGGTAGGCGTACGCCAGACCGCGTCGTGGCGTATCAGGCTTCGCTTATCGCGAATCACTGTTCCGCCACTCCACGCCTGGCGCACGCCTACCTTGGCCTGCCGGCGGCTGTCACCTGACCACTACGACCCTGCGGGGCCAATCAGTCAGTAGGACTCCATGCGGGCGTCACTCTCTCCGCAGGGTCGGAACCATGCTCATTTTCTGGCTTCCAAACGTATCTTACATCATCCTTTCGTTATCAATGCCGCTCAACCAGCCCTAACCTACCCTTACCTGCCTGCACCTTACCTACCCAGGCCCCCACTGACCTAACCTAACCGAGGGCGATCCACTCCAGTCACTGATCCGCCCCTCCACGACAAGCGCATGGCGCATACTGACCTTACCCAACCGGCGGATTTATAAGTTTGGTCCACATGTGAAAATTATCTTTAAAAAAACCTCTTGGGCTGCGGTGCCCCTGAGGGGAGGTTGACTCTGGTATGATGCAAGAAAGATTTGGTCCAAATTTGAGCTTTCTACGTCTAACCGTTCTCGAGAAATCGCGCGGACAAAGAAACAGACAGACAAAACATTTTTGACCCAGTCGGTCCAGGGCTTCGCTATCGCTCAGCCAATCAGGAGGTTCAAAACTCCTGAAATACTGCGAATTTGTGATCTGCATCAATGAATTTCCAAAGTGAAAGGTCAGTTGTATCGCGTATAAACATCGTTTCAATAAATTTTAATATTCTGTTTTGTTGCCTCGGCTTCACAGTTCGGCGTCCGGTGGCCCGCAGGCCGGCGCCGCAGCTTGTGACAGTCAAACGGACGGCCTTTTCCTACAATGTCGGTGTAGCCGCGCTGAAAGACCCCGGTTCCAACCGAATACTTTCTTTTTTTTACGTTCATAAAATCGTGAACCTGCTTTTAACATTGGAAATCCTGGCCCCCGAAGACCAGTCAGCGGTTTTGGCGCTGGAATTTTTTTTTGCAAGGTATTGGGATGTCAGTTTCCTCCAGCCGCAGAGATGTTGGCTAAGCAGACTGCACCAGCGAGTCCTGAAGTGATCACTCCTGAGAGGAAGAGAGCGATTAAGAGGTCCATTTATAATTAGATTTATACGCTAATATTGAGTGGTCAATTTTATGATATATACATTTTTATTATGGCTCATTTAATGTTCTTTTGCCTAGTTTGTGTGTTTGATTTTTATTGGTTTCCCTTGCGAGTAGTGAATGAAGCCAAGGCTGTCGCTACTCCATGCTACTCCACAATGAAGCAGGGAGGGCGGACATACCCCGTGCCTCATTGGTGCCCTGTGGTGTGACGGTCGAGTCGGGTGGGGTAAGGTGAGGGAGGGCAGGTAGGGGAAGGGGACGGGGGCAGACGGGGGACAAACCACGGCCGCACACGATGAATAGAAGCCACGGCCAGACCAGAAGGATAAAACAAGAAGTGGGCGGGGGGAGGTGATACCAGTAGGATACAGTACAAAGGTACAACTGCTGCAATTTTCCGCCATGAAAATAGTGCGTAAGGTCTTGTGTTAAGGCTTCGGTATCCTGTTGTCTGAGAGAAGAGGAACGCGCTGACAGCAAGTAACTAGTGTGTCATTGTGAAAAAGACGACATAAATGTCATCTGAAAGTGGACGTAACCCAAGCTTGTCCCATGTAAAGAGGAATGTCCGAGGGGGAAGCGACTCGAGTTATCCGGTGTACGTCGGTTTTGCTATCCGGGGTAATCCGTGGTTATCCGGGGTAATTTGAAACCAACTCTGTCTGAAAATCACATGCATAATGCTTCGGACGGAACAGGGATGACAACGCGAACTCGGACGAGAGTACTGCACATTTGTAAATTGCCGCGTGTTTGAATCCCTGTCTCTGTCCGAGCCGGACATGTAAACAAAAGAAGGTCGAGAGCAGAAGCAAGAACTCTTGTCCTTGTTTGTGTTGTTTTCCACGATCGTATTTACGTTCCGTCGGGCGATTGCTTTTTGTGCGTCGACCTGGTTTAGGTTTTTCGCCTGTTGATTGAAATTACGACGCATCGCGTCGGACAATTTTCAGTTACGAAAATTTCGACGTGATATCCGTCTGTGGCGTAGACACCTCAAGCACACGCCAGTTGATTTTCAAGCTAGTTTGTTACGTGCTTGGGACATCAGTCGTGATTCAATAACTGAGGTGTGAAAAGATCCGTGGAATCGAAAACTCTTTAAAAATCAGAGTGCACAAATCGATGTGCTTCCGTGGACTAGCATACAGTTTACTGGACGGAAGAGAGTTACGCTGGGTCACTTGGCAAAGGTTATGTTTCACTGACTGAGATGCATCAGAGATGTGTTTTGTGTCAATGCCACATCCAACAAAAAGATTCTCATCCAGGTCAGTGGATTGTGGTAATCTGAAAGGTAATGTGTCTCTGTATTACTTTCATTGAGTGACACTATCATTTTTGTTTCCAGTGTGCTTTGCGCTGCTCGTAGTCTGGAACATGGGGACAACATGTGGAGAATGTAAAAATGAAACGTACACAATGTAAAACACTTTTTCTTCATGAATTCATTCCACCCTGAGATCTGTGAATGTGTTTACATCTCCTTTACATCTGGTGATTGTCAGTTTTGTTTTTTTTTATTCAGTGAAATTACTTTTTTGGGGTGTCTGATTAACCATGATTCTTGAAATAGTGTTGGATTATATTCAGTATATAGTGACATTAACATTATGTCTCTGTTTGCTTTCAGTTTTCTGGTGTAGAGCTGAAATAGAATTCGCCGTTAGCCTAGAGCAACAAATCTACATTTTATGAAAAATAGAGCTCTAATCTTAAATATTGGAAGTGGTAATTACACCTATTTCAGGTTATGTTTCCCTGTGTTTATACAATTACAATCCTTGTAATTATGTTTCCAAAATCGGAAACTAATCTAGTGTCAATCGTGGACCATCGCCCACAGGATATTAAAAACGAAATTGGTTTTACATGCCATGGTAAAGTACACTTGATGTGTAAACTTCTCTGTGCCATGCAGTGGTTGGCATTCAGTAAAATAAATTGGTAAATTGAGTCTTTAGTTGTGCCTTATGATCTCTCCACTGTTCTTCACAGCATAACTGGATATTTCCATTTTCTTTCAGTTTGCTGTCTCCAGTTGCAAATCATATTGAATCAATGATGACAGAGAAGGGCTCAAAGAACTGCAGAATGGAGAGTGATTTTTATAGAATTTTTTGGTAAGCCAACTGCTACTGATGTGGCTGCCACTATTAAGTAGATATGTGATGGTTGGCTAAATGTGAAAAAAAGTAATTGAAAACAAACGGCAATGAGTTCATGTGGACACCAAATTGATTGTAGTTTACGGTTAATTGCAGAAACAGAAAATCAGTAACTGCTGACATATCGCAGCACTGACAGTGCAATTAAATCCAGTAAATCAAAATCTAAATGACCGAGCTGTTCCAAAGTGACAACTATTTGTTAATGGGCATTTTATTTATTTCTTAGACTATGCGTGCTTTCTTTGTCTCCAGTACATTGCTTTGCTGAATTGTACACCGCAGAGGAGACACCAAGACCTTGACATACCCAGCCAACCAAGGCTTGAGCTTTGCGTTGGCAGATGTCTTCTGTATACACAACAGGGACATTAAGAGACTATTTTAATGCCTCACTCAAATGGTAACTCCAAGTCGTGGCACAGGCAATGGTAGGAATTCTATAGTAGAAAGTACTTTTACTTTGCTTTTCCTTGTAAAATTATAATGTGCTATGTTCCTTTTTTTTTCTTTTCAGAAAGACCCAACCTGTTAACATAATAACTCTAGATTACTTAAAGATATTATTTTTTTAAATGGTATGAATTTTATACATTGGTAGAAATGTGAATTGGATCTTAAGCACTTTCATATGTGTGATTGTGAGTATATTTTTGTTCATGTAAAGTATTATTATTATTATTATGTATTTGTATTATGTTTGTCTTAGAATTCAATTTACATTGTAAACAAATTCGAACCTTTTTATTGGTTCCAGGAAGGCTGCTCAGTATGGTATGGTATCATAACAAAATGCCTCCTTGTGCCATAACACTTCTGCATCGTCAAATAATATTTATTGCAAAATGATCAACTTCCTTTCTTAATAGTAATTTTCTTTTATTGCATCTTGTAGTTACCTTTGGGTATCACCTGTACTTGAAATTAATCCTTTTTCCCTTTGCCTCTCTCCCTTCCAGCTGACTTCATTTCCAGTTATGGTCAATGCATTGTTGTGATACCACCACTTTATCAGGAGATTTGAATTAAATCTTCTCTCAAAACGGGTTGTCCATGGATGTCTGTGGCGTTTCCCCTGTGAGTATTGTATCATTTTGGAATTTAATAATCAACCAAACTGTTCCAAAGTAATAAGTATTTGTTAATGAACATTGTTTATTTCTTTTCTAGACTCTGCATGCTTTATTTGTCATCAGTACTAAGCTTGGCTGAACCGTACACCAACGACAACCAAGACCTCACCATACCCAGCCAACTGAGATAAATTATGCACGCGTGTGTTTTCTACACAGCATAATACTTCCTAAGAAAACAGGATTAAAAAGTATCCGTGCTTTAGTCTTACCCCAGAATTGTTCTATGAACCCACACAAGATAAGTTCAATTCTTTTTGGTGTGCTCTGTCAAGCAATGACAGCAATTTTTAATGAATATGTAGAGTCCAAGAAAAGACAACTATTAAATAAGCAAAAGGATAGATTGTAGTGAAGGTTAATTTGCACATTTTGTGTAATCCTGGATGAGACTGGTGACATTGGTGACAAAAATAAGAGGGGTTCAAAATCTTTAAACAAACTTGACAACTGGGGTTCTCTGAAGGTTCTAGATTTACAAATAAGTATGGAACACACCTTCGTACGCCCTCGGTTCTCTGAAGGTTCTAGATTTACAAATGAGTATGGAACACACCTTCGTACTCCCTCGGTAGTGCATGTGCGCATGAAGGAGGGCCTCTGTGCAACTCCAAATCAAAGCCAACCGCCGCGCGCGGTAGACACCTCGCCCGACACGCGTGTCAGAGGGGAAGTCTACCCCACAGGCGCTAACCCATTACATTTTCGTACGCGGATTCCGATGAGTTATCCAAGGTTATCCGAGGTTATCCGGGGTTATCCGGGGTAATCCAGAGTAATCCGGGGTTATCCGGGGTAATCCCTATCCGATGTACGCCAAATTCCTCAGTCGTTCCCCCCTCGGGAGGACGTCACCTATCGATTAGTGTTGTTTTAATTTTTTTTTTTCGATCAACCAAGTCGAGCTAGGGCGAGTTTACCAGCTGCGGGCAGGGCATTTTGGCGGTTCTGTTGTCGTTCACAGCTCCAAGCACGCGCAGTTTTCATTTTAGATAGGGGGTGTAAGCAAGCCGATTGTAGAGGAAGGTCAGAGCTATCTAACGACATCCTATTTACATCGATACGACATTTCTACAACGAGTTAAGTCTGAAAATGTACGGAGTTGAATCGAGCGCGTCGCTGCTATGGTGTCTCGGGTCGGGTCGAGTTGCGATGCCCAAGTTGACAGGCCTCTAGGTAGAGTCAGACAGGCGGACAGCTGATTGCACGTTTTTCAACGAATGTTGCTCCTTTAATATTGTGTGCCGGCCTTGCAAACTGTTCTTTGGCGTGTGGTCCACATGATACGGATACAGGCTTTATTGTTTGATTTTTGCGAAAATCAACAGAAGCAGAATGAGAGATGTCAAATCGGCTAAACTCAACAAAAACATTGGTGACCACAGGTTATGAATCAGGTTATGTACACTGTAAAAATTTGGGGTAGAAATTTAAACCTTTTTCGGAGTCACAAAAAGTAGACCCTAAGGGTGTAATCGTTTCAACCCAGCATAATGGTTTAATGTTTCAACCCACACATACGTGTTAAATTTTAAACCTGTTCAGGTAACTTTCGTCCATTCGTTGTGAGGTAATTTTAAGCTTTAATGAGCACATATAGCACTTTATCCGAAGCGTTGGAATTAAACCCTTGTGGATTAAAAGTCAGATGGTGTTTAAGTGGCAGGTATTAGCCTACGGCAGGTGACAATACACCACTTTCAACGGATTGAAACCGAATCTGTAGGGCTGAAAAGCAAGCTTTACTGCTTGTTGTGAAATTGAACCTCATAAGCTGCAATGTACACCTCGAGGGAGCGGATGGGAAGGTTTAAATTTCAGTCTTTGAGGACAATACGTAATCCATTGAAAAGAAATTTAAGCCGTCATCAGGTGCCTTATTGCAACCTTGTACGGCTCAAGTTTAGCCATATAGAGCAAAAAGTAATCCATTGACAGCTAAATTGTAAACCATTTAGCAAGAAATATTACACATCTTCGATGCGATGTTAGGTGTCAAATGTCAACCCTGCTCAATAATATTAAGCCATATGCAGCTAAACCTCAACCCATACACATGGTTGAATTGTCAACCACTGAGTAAGAAATGTTACTACTTGTGGTGTGATGGTTGAACCATTCCAGATGAATGGTAAACCTTAAATGAGAAAATCCCACCCACATGCTGCAAAAGTCAATCTATAGCCGCCATAATTGCAATGAAAGCCATCAAGTAAGAACAACAATTTATTGAATTCCAATTTCCAAAAATGTCCTTATGGGTAACCAGTTCACAAGTGATTACATAGATAGAACACTAAACAATAAAATACATAAAACTTTCAGCTGCAGCACATAGCTGAGCAACGTAGCATGACACTAAAAACACTTCAAAGACACAGTTTTCAGAAAGCAATTCGCAAGGGCTTCACGACAACGGCAGTAGTATAGCTCCCCTATTCGGACAGGCCGCCATCTTGCTCCCCTATTCGGACAGGCCGCCATCTTGCTCCCCTATTCGGACAGGCCGCCATCTTGCTCCCCTATTCGGACATCACGTGTCGAAACGTGCTGTAACCTAACCCAACCTAAACCTAACCCAACCCAACCCAACCTAAACCCAACCCAACCTAAACCCCACCCAACCTAAACCTAAATCAACCCAACCTAAACCTAACCCAACCCAACCTAAACCCCACCCAACCTAAACCTAACTCAACCCAACCTAAACCTAACCCAACCCAACCTAAACCTAACCCAACCCAACCCAACCCAACCTAAACCTAACCCAACCCAACCTAAACCTAACCCAACCTAACCAGCCATAGGCTGATCCGCCCCTCCTCCTATAGGTATTCGTGAAATTCAGATTACGTGGCAACTCAATCTGACATTTCGCGAATACCGTTCCTTTTTTTCCCTTAACCCAACCCAACCTAAGTTTAGTGAGGACGACATTCACCAAAATATAGGATTATAGCCTAATCCTATATTTCCTGAATGGTCTTTCACGAAAATTTTTACAGTGTTTTCCAACGGACCCAAGAGGTACACCTAACCGTCGTTAGAATTTTTTTTAATGCGGAAAATTCTGTTCCCCAGGAGGCCTATTTTAAAAACCGCTAATTATCTTTTTATCATTCATCTTTTTATATTTTTTTTAACCTTTTATAGATTTTTATGTCGAAAAATTGTGTTGCACAAAGTTTCATTTTTTTATTTTTTTTCTTAAAACTATTCGTAATTTAAATTGTTTTTTTCCGTGCACAACACCCTTGAGAATTATTTTTAGGGAGAATACATGGTACCCTATACAAGCACTTGAATATTTTGCGTACCAAGGCATCGTTCTTATCGACATCATGTGTGAAAAGCGTTTTTATAAATTTCTGGAGGGAATAACCGTGTGCACGATGTATCAAGTAGAGCACACAATATTCTCCACACACTTTCGAATCAACCGACTGTAAAGTGGTGCGATTGTACGTCCACTTTTTACACACACGATCCAGAAACTTTCGATGCTGTGATACTATCGGAGGCATTCCGTAGGAATCCCAGAACTCGCCAGACCCCTGCTTATCGATGTAGAAAGCCACCCAGTGAGTACCCGGCTTAGCGATAGGATCTGTGTTGCATATGAGGAGGCAGGGCCGTTTCTGTAGTCGACGCGGTAACGTGTCGGCTGCATAAACGCCCTCAAAGAGAGGAGCGACGTGTCGGTCCTTCTTCATGATCGTGTCCAGGGTGTGACCATCCATGCCCTCCATGCTCACACGTTGTAATCAACAATCACGTTTCGGTGCTTGTCAATTTCGATCAAGTTCTGGAACTCTGCGTAAATGACACAGTTGACCGGTACAGCGATGGGAGCCCCGAACTTCACTTCTAGGCGAAGTGTCCCCTGTCTCTGGAGATTCCAGTGAGGCTCGTTTGCCGAGAGATCGGGAGAGAGGTCAAAACAGTACAGAGTGCTACCGCCAGTGTAAGCATTAAAGGCGATATTGTTCCCTTCGTCCTTCCAGTGAATACCTGTTCCGGAAAAGAGCGTATTGTACGCTTCCATATACAGACCGTTGGCAAAGTCCGGTGTCAGGGGCTGTGCAGTGACAGGGTGTCCATCTACCATGAGACTGAGGTAATTCACATTCAGGTGCTGGAAGTTAAAAGGATTACGTATGAAGTCCCCGTTAAATGCACGGTTGTCCACAAACCCTATTATCACTCTCTGAGGCATCTGATTCATGAACAGATTGTCGATATTTTTATCTCTCAGCCCTTGAGTGATCGTCACAGTTTTAATGTCTACTCTATTCACAGGGTATTTTGCTGGAGCTTTCTCTAGCGCCTGTGCATGTGCCAGCAGAACAGAAGGAGACACAGTGACTTTCCTGACGTACAGCGTGGCGTCAAGCAGACGTATCTTTTCTGTCCCTGCTGTGGACATGAGTGTGAAAGCATCACGATTTCTAATCAGTTTTATACGTAGTTCTACATTGTTGAGTAGAAAATGGTCCTGGTTAAAGAAATCAATATGCAGCGGACCCATCATCTCAAACGTGCGACTTCTCTCCGTGAGCGAGCGCCTCTCAGCAAGACCTGTGTTTACGACACCGTCCAGAGAATCGTAATGACCAGGCGTGTCATCGTACCACAGTCTCTGTGTCATGTGAGAGTGTTTTGCGGCACTGTCGTAATTTAGAAGTGCTTCGATGTAGGATCGATAAGCATACGTCATGCTGGAGTGGGAGATGACTTTCTGATTCAGACTGATATCGACCTGACTCCAGAGCGCATGCAGAGCGTAATTAACCGGCGCAGCATCGCTGTTGTCAGCAGCAGCGAGATCTGTACCGTCCGCTTTCACGATTTTCGCTTTCACATACAACATGGTGTGAGCAGGATCGATGTACTCATGACCCACACCAGGTACGGAAAATTCCAGCGTGTTTGCAGCATCAAGGGTAGTCAGGGGCTTGTAAGGCACCCAGTGTGTTCCCTCCAGAACGGTTTGGGTTGGTGGAACCAACCACAAATCCAGTTCCGAACGGAGACACTCGTTAGACTGTGGATGCATGAAAGCCATTACGTGAGAATATCTTGGATACTTGACGTCTTCCTCCTACGAGCTCTTGCACTAGAATGAACGCCGCGAGTGACACGGCGCCTTTTTATAACGCCAGACCCCTTCATGCCATCCTCGGCGCGCCGCTTCAGTTGACTGGCAATTTCCTTCATCTGCTTATTCATGCTTTCGTTTAAATTTTGTCCGGCCGCGACGTCAGCTAGGACAGAACTACCGGCGCGAGCAGCCTCTCGACCGACAGCAGCCGCACCGCTTCGCAACAGCGGGAGCACACTGCGAAAGAGACCGCCGAGCCACGAGCCGATCCCGTATCCTTTCTGATAAGGGGAGCCCGCGTAGTAGTGCCCTGAACCGCCACCGCCCGCCTGGTTGACGTAGTACTCATCGTACTGAGTTTGAGGAGCCATCAGAGCTGTTTAAAGTGAACCAGCAATGTTAACGTCCCGTGATCGAATGGCACATAGCGGCCTGCGTGGTCCCTTATATCTATTTCCAGCGTGTCAAACGACTTTGTCTTCAACTCAAAGTAGATGGGATGTTCGCAGTGGAATATCGACATGCTACCGTAAGTTGAAGTGATGCTGAGAGGTACCGTGCGGAGGAGTGGTGCTCGCGTGTGACCCACGATCTGGTCTGCCAGAATGTCCATGTACACGAACATCTGGGAGGGGATTCCCAGAGAGATATTTAGGGGCATCGCAGCATGGAGGCGCTCGCATGCAGGGAAGGGGCCTGCGTGCTCCAGTCCCAGTTGTAGGGCTAGACGTGGCGAAAAAGAGACCTTCGCCTTTTTATCGGGAGTGAAGGCGTCGAACACAAGACGTTTGTCCTTTGTTTCCTCGAAAGGATTTTTTCCGTGGACATCGTTATCGAATGTCCTAATGGCCTGGTGTATAGCAGCAAGGAAGTCGTCCTCGTTAGGATAACTTCCCGGCTGTACATAGACAGTGTCCACTATATGATCAGACTGTATCGTAATCTCATTTTCTCCTTGTAGGACCTGCGCTATCGTGTTAGGATAGTGCAGCTCGATCAAGGCTGCTTGCCACCTACCATGTAGCTCCATACGTTTGGACAACTCGATTTTGAAATGGGATGTTTTATTGTCAGGATAAACATCTGGACTGGCATTGCTCGGAAGATAAGCGTAGAAATCCATCTTAGCTTTTGGTGATGTCACTGTCTAGAATCCAAGACCTGGATTTCTCAGGATATCCTCTCCAGTGCACGAGATGCTTACGAATGCCTTTCTCAGTCTTAGACTGCACTATATATTCTATTTGGAAGGTGTCGGGCTTCGTGACCTTCTGGAGCTCCTGCTCATAAAACGTGCCCTCAATCTTATCCTGATCGAGATCCTCCAACCGGTACACCGGCATGTCATGAGGTATGACCTGAACGATCTTATAAATCTCCTCACTCCAGTACCAGTTGTAGCCTTTTTCGAACCTCTGCTTTTCCCTACTGATTCTGACGAAGTCCCCGACTCTGAACTTGGGGCTTTTCGATGTTTTTTCCCCTCCATAGAGGTTATTGTATACTTCAAGCACCCTATCCGGAGTCACCTCCACCGGCTTTAGTTTTATAGAACGGTGGTACGTGTTATTGTAGGCCTTCACTGTGTCGTCCAGTAAGCCATCTACATAACAGTAGTTCCCTGTAGCGGTAAAGCGCTTAAATAGTTTAGTCTTCAGCGTTCTCTGCCAACGTTCGACAACAGAGCATTTCGTTTCAGGATCATAAGTGTGGAAATACTTAATGTCCATCCCCTTCAAATAGCTTTGAAATGCTCTATTCCTGTACTCTTTCCCGTTGTCAGAGAAGAGACGCGTCGGACGTCGTGATGTGTCCTTAAATATTTTTTCGAACCCTGCAATAATAGACTTTGCAGATTTGTCTTTCAGGGGCACGGCCCAAGAAAATTTCGAAAAAACATCTATAGTACACAAGATATAAGTAAGTTCCGATTGTCCTCACGTAAAGACTGAAAATCAGTCAGATCGGTCTGCCAACAGTCATCGATATTATCAGCATAGGTGACATTTCGAGGGAAACGACGCCTTGCAGGCTTGTGCAGCGTGTAGGCGTCTTCCCCCTGTAAGTAACTACTTACTTTTTCTTTTTTCTCACCTGTGGCACGCCACAGTTTCCACGGTGTGCTGTACGAGGCAGGGTTCGAAGGAGTGTGGAACACTTTACCAAGCTTTCCACCCTCCTTTCGTGATTTTGGCACTCTTGGCACTTGTGGAACTGTTTTTAGAGCGGGGAGCCTGACGCTTTCGCTTTTTGACTGACGTGTCGCCACCATAGCAACCACCACCAGTCTGTTTTGCCTGGTGAATGGCAACTCTCCTTTTTTCGTTACCTATCAGTTCTAGGGGGATGTTCATACGAGCCAAAGCTAGTATAAACTTCCCTAAGCCAACAGGCTCGATATTTTTACGAAAACGTGTGAGATCACTGATTAAATCGATAATATTAGAATGAGGCTGAAGAGAGCCAAGAATACTCACTACCCCAGCAGGGTCCCACGTGACAGGAGAGCCAGACTGAGACAAATAATCGAAAATCTTGAGTGCCTGCTCCTTATATGTCTTCGGAATCACAGTACTTAGCTGCCCACGCATAGACGCACCACTGTCCTCCTCTTTCCCTTCTACGGACTCTAACTGTATCGATATCGGTTTACGAGATTCCGTGGAAAAGTGGAGAAAGCGCTGCAGTGCCTCGTTGTAGCGCTTCCATTTCTCTGAATCATCTACATATTGTTTGCTGAGAATGTGACTCATCTCAGAGTCAAGAGCACTCATCTGAGTCTGCGGACTACTTGTGGGAGCATCATGCATTCTAGCTACACTGTCGTGTGGAACTAAAATCATTTTCTTCGTGTGATTCATTGCAGGAGCGCAGGTAACACAGCACTGACGATAGATAGCAATAGAGGAAGGAAGGCTCCTCCTCTCTGAAGAACAACTTTCTTCTTCGACTTATAGCTAGTACCGCCACCGCCTCTCTGAGCTATAGCCCGTAACTGACTACGATGTTTCTTTAACTTCCTTTTTTGCTCCTCGCTGATTTTAATGTTACCTATGAGAAGGTTCTCACAGATTTCACAAATCGCGAAGATGAGAGCTCTATCGGCTTTCTCTAGAATGGCTCTCCGTAACGATGGCTTAGCTGTTTGGAGCGCTTGCAAGAGCGCCTTATGCGTCTTCACGCTACGAGACATCCTACAGAAATGACTATTCTAGACCCTGTAACCCTCTTTTATACTTTCCTTTCGGAATGTAGACGACGTCTACTTCGTCGGGAAAGATGTGGCTACGTATGCGCAGGTGATCCTGCTGTTTGGGCTTAAAATCGAACAAGATGTAGGTGTGACCTGCCTGAGTCGCATCCTCATAAGCCTCAAGTAAAGCCCGCCAGTGTTGAGGGTCTACTTGGAGACAAAAGGTACGAATTTGTGCTAAGTCACGCGATGTCTTAAAAAGTACAACATAGTGTGCATTAAGACTGATTTGCCTTAAGCCAGGAGGAAACAGACACTGACTCAAGAAAAATATAGACAGATTTCTATGATGAGATCCTTTAATAAAAAATTTCAGGAATTCTTTATGCTCTTTCTGTACTTCTTGCATAAAGTCATCGATAATCACCAGCTTAGGACCTAGGCCCTGAGGGTGATCATCTAGTGCAGGCATTTCCTGTCTGAAATTAACCTGATGTTCTGCAGAAAGATCATCGTAGATAGCCTGCCACTCGGTGTAGTAAAATATAATCTCATGAAACGACGTATCGAACAGAGCATGTCTGTTTTCGATCAGCCGCTTGATGAAAACGTTTTTCCAGCACCACTCCCACCTACAACGAGGGTATTACAGGGATGCTGAAATCGTAGATCCATCCTGGAGGAAGATGTTTGAAACACTGTGAAAAGCGTTCAAACACCTTCCTTATATAGGGCCTACATGCTCCTCCCTTGCGCTAGATAATATCCTAAGTTAAGCAACCTAATTAGGGTTGTAACCGTGAGGAACAGTATTACATACATCGATACGGCGTCGCTTAGTGTTCTTAGCACTCCACTTCTTTCTCGTTGCACGTGTCACAATTTTCCAGAGAGGTGTGCGCACAATTTGTCTCGGAATATCGACTGTGATTTTCTCCTTCTCACCCAGTACCATATCCTTGAGGTGGTCATAGGTCACAAGCTGATCACAAGACATATTAATAGATATACCACGTACTTTAATATTCACACAGATATCGTGAGGATCACCACCACGTGCTACCTTATAACTATAGTTCTTGGGGCCTCCCGCACAGAACTCTGTTATAAACGAACCGGGGCCGTAATCGTCTTCAACCTGATCCGTCAAATCTCCAAGGTGTGTACCTATCGGTAGGTCTGGTTCACCAGGAACGGAGATATAGGCAACCGAGTCCGTATCATGATATAGCGCGCGGTTACCCACAATGTCAAGATACTTATACAGCTGTAACCTTCCGAAACAGGTTGTAAATGCTGCGTGAAGTAGTGACGATGTAGGTAACGACTCATCGCTATCTTCCAAGGGCTTCCAGGTCACCTGTAAGCATTCCTCACTCAAAGGGAGTAAACTACTGATAATTTTTGTAGGATCTCCCGCCAGAGTCAAGAGCTCACTATAGTTGTAAACCATATCGGTCTTCGGTCGTAGAGTTTTTTCCCCCATCTTACCCCAAAAATTGTTCAGAATGGACTTCGATAGAGTCCTAAGGGCAGGGTTGTATTCCATTTTATCAGGGTCTATGGATATACCATCAAACTTTTTCACATCGGCTACGAATTGCTCCTTCTGTTCAGCAGTAGTACAATCCGCTGGCCAGCCACTTGCTTGGATTTTTAAAGCCATAAAACATCGCACGTAGGCAGACAAAAGCCCGTCCTCACCGGTCTCGGGATTATACTCCATCGTACCCGGATACTGGTACACCTCGTGCACCTCCGTCATTCTGTACCCACGCCCCAGTGCCAGGTGAATTTCTGGCGCGCACCAAGTCCCCTGTAGCATTCTCTCTGAGTCAGAATGCTGACACCATGCACCCTCCACGTCCTCACCGTCGTGTCTTCCCATCCCCCCACTCTCAGTCAGTACACAGGTACGACAGAGTGGGAACATGAGTTTGCCGTTCGCTTTGTACGGCAACACGGGTAGGAACAAATCAGTTGGGGGTATAACGGTACATTTAATTACACCGTTCCAGCTGTCTGCATCAGGCATGGCGGTGTCACCCTGGAGATAGATCTCGGGATGCCCATAAGGATAGCGCCCCCGCAGATTCGCATTTGGATACTCAGAAACTACATCAGCCATCTTAATCTTCTCTCCCTTATCATGATCTGCTTTGTGCGCCCACCGTAGCGCACTAGTACGACCGCCGGCCAGAGCGTCTCTGAGCACGAGAGGAGGTACGCGTGTTGTAGGGTGGTTGCGAAAGAAGGTCATAACATCAGCGTCACTTTCAAGCTCGGTCTTAAACTCACACTCCCATTTCTCGACCACGACGTAGCCAGCATTCCTGAAGAGAGCCGTGAGCCTCTGGGTTTGCTCGTAGCGGTTCTCCCCAGAATCGGGCCTTGTCGGGTAATGCCGGGGACAGTGGTGCCAGTAATCTCCGTGAAATTGATAGATACGGCGCTCAACTGAACCATCCGGACGAGGAAGTTCGACATACCCATCAACGCGGCGGCCTAGGACAGCCACTTCCCGGTCAGTGTATATCGTCTTTATTTTTTTACCGAGTTTGTAGGACTCGAAATCCAACCACTGTAGAGCTATATGGCTCTGCTTACCCCTGCCATGGTAACCACCACTAGGGACAATGCCAATTTTACTCTCAGGAAGGAAATTTCGGCGATATGCAGCCATGCAAGAGGCACTTAAAGTTATGCAGTTGAACATGGGATCAAATCCTGCATATTGCATGAAAAGCTTTCGGAAGGCGTTACATGCCTGCCTCAGTATTGTCACATCAGAAATGCAGTAGTCCACTAACTCTTTTCGAAAATTAAAAACATAGCAATTTGAAATTTTTTCATCATACCATGAGTTGAATTCTCGAGCTGCTTTAGCTTTCATCCCTGAAGCACAATAATACTCACGATCGAGCAATGGACCCTCATACTTGTAAAACTCTGGTTTATTAGCCAAAAATGGCCAATATCCCTTCTTTAACTCACTGAGCCCAAAAGATTTAGGCATTGCACTCAATGGCATGTTCAAGAACATCAACGAGTCAATGAATTTCCATGTACCTACTTTCATACATAGAATTTTGGCTCCTTGAAGTATTAACTCGGGTTTCAGTTTCCGCTTGATTAATTCCTGAAGGACTAACACCCCGTCAAAACCTCTCGCATTATGTGCAATGAGTAAAAGTTCCGTCTTAGCAGGAAACGACTGCAAGTAATTCAGAAACTGGCTCATAACGTTCAAGTTTGAGTCATCCAGATTGTGAAATATTTGCTGCCGTGTCTTACATACCGTACAGAAGTATTCGTTCTGTGAAACATCACAACACTTTTCACACACTGATTGCGAAATCAAGAGATTCGGCTTATGCTCAAAAATCTCGTTATCGTCATCTAGGGGATCGCATTGTGTAGTCTCTATATCGTAATATATAGTACAATAACTCCACTTGGGTTTCTTCTCACGCTCCTCCCAGTTTCTCATGTAGCAGAGATGATTCTCAGGCACGTTTTCACAACAATATTTACAGTATACTGTACCACACTCATGTTTCCTACCCCGCAACGTAGCATAGCTTTTTTCACAGAATGTGCAGAACTTAAAAGTCTCACATTTCGTGAATTTCGATTGCGGCAATTTTACTACCTTATGCGTCTCGAAACACTCGTGACCTTTAAACTGGTGATTGCAAGCGTCGCATCGAATAGTAGGGAGCTCATCGCCGTGTGGGTGCAGTCCTAGGCAACGCCAGCATGTACCTTCACAGCGGTGTTCGCCCTGATCGTTATAAAACGTAACACAAGTGTCACAAACAAATTTTCTACCAAATGCCTGGCACGGGTATAAAATAGCGTGGAAGTGTTGGTTTTGAAGCAACAAGAAAATGTTTTTCCGGCCTGACACTAAGGGACCTTTAAAAACACATTCTTTTCCTTCCTTGTCTGTGAACACACACAAACGATAGTCAGTCAAGACGTCCTGGAGACGACGGACCTCATCCAGACCACATGCATGGTTAGGATCGATGTTCGCCATCTCACACATCTTCAGAGCTTCTTTTGTTTGTATGCTTGATCCAGGTACTTTCAGGCGTGAAAAGGCACGGTTCTGCATACCACTCACTTTCGCCGTAGCCACGCTGACACTACGTGCTAAGCACATCGTGTCATGTGTGTTGTCGGGGGAAAATATTGTCTTAGCAGAAATCATGCGTTCCAGCCACTGTTCCGTACTCTCATTCGCCACCCTTCGCAAGTTACGTCCCCCTGCCTCAGGGGTGGGAATGTGTATGTAGGAAATTCTCAGTTTCCCCTCAGTTACGAATGACTGATTCGAGTTAAGTACCCTGGAGAGTTTGTCCATGATCACACGGCCATTCAGTTGGTCTGCGCGTCTCATGCTAAACCAGAGCGGATTATCTGGGTTCTCAGCATTCTGTATCTCAAGAATGACGCGATCGTCATCCTTTGCTTGGACGGCTTCTTGTTGGCGCTGTAGCATGCTGTTGAACATCTCCTCCATAAGACTTACCGTCGGTAGGGTATCCCCTAACCCTCGAATAATTCCAACTTCCTCACGAAACTTCGTTTTGAACCGTTTAAGTTCACGCTCTGTTGACTGTATTATCTCTATTGTCGGCTGAACCACGGACTCATCGTCGACCTCGCGAGCCCGCTTCCCGACACCGGACGGCCCGGGCTGGGGCGCACCACCCGAAGGCGTGCGGGACGGTCCCGGACGAGACGCGACGTCACCTACAGGCTCTACCGGTACGGCCGGAGATGTGTGCGGGGACAGATCGCCCTCGGCCGCATCGCCCCCGCCAACCATACCTAGAGCCATTTTGTAGGTTAAGTCGGCCTGACTATCGCTACCGCACTGCTCAGAAAGGTACGCAGCGTACCCGGCCTCCAGGAAGGCACGGGCACGCTCCGCGTCAGAGGGGTCCAACGTGGAGGTTAGCAGTACCATGAGGAACTCGGTGTAAGCCTCGGACAAGTACTCGTCGGTGTAAAAACACCCGCCATCCCACTCGTCAAGAATACGCTTCAAAGAAGCCATAATAAAAAGTCTTTAAAAAGACTAAAATAAATACCACGACGCTCAAAGCTCGAGCGCCGAAGCAGAAAGTCTTAAAAAAGACTGTTTAATAACACTGGAGCGAGGTACTATACGTAGATGACTGCTGGAGCACGACACGACAACTGATGCTCCTCCGGAGCGAGCGCCCTGCTTTTATCCGTGAGCCAGTTTTTGGCGCCGGGAGCTTCCCTGCTCTCCCAGTGGTCTAAAATCATAATTTAGACCAATCACGTGCGAGCACAGATGCACCGGTAGGTGCAGCGCCATCTGTCGGCGGCGGCGGCGCGGGGCGCCGTCTGCAGGTGCGCGCTGTTCTCCCATTGGTCTAAAATCGCATTTTAGACCAATCACAGCACAGCATTTTTTTGCGTGCAGACGGCGCCTTAATATAAATATCAGTGCCAAATAAATAATCGGTATCAGTTTTGTGTTCTTACTCCAAGTGTGTGCATCGTCTCTACCATGGCTGAGAAACGCAGTGCTTCCGAGATGAACTTCCCTGTGCCCGCTGCTAAGCGGCATGCGGATTACGAGGGTCTTGTCCGACAGTTGGTGGTGGACGAAGTGGATACCCCGGGGACGGACACGGGTGATTACGGCCCTCCGTGGCCCGCTTACCTCCCCGCCCCCGCCTCGTTCAACACTCTGTTCCCGTACGTGCAGTACTATCACGCGGCACCGGCCGCGGTCAGCGCTACCAGCGCGCCGCCGCCGGACGTTATTCACCCTGTGGAAGTCCCATCAGGGTTGTTCCGTTACCCTAGTACTGTTATGGAAAAGGATTTCCGTCTTACTAAATACGCTGGTAAAGTAATACGGATAGGCCTTGATGTAGTGGATTTTTCACCTTATATTATTTTCATGGCTGAAGCTACGCAGAAAGTCATGAACAAATGGGTGAGAATGACCGTGACTGAATTTGAGAAAATCATTTCATATGAATTTCACAGTCATGTGGTAAATGAGCTTAGAAGTGAAGAAAAAATGGAGCCCCTTGTAGCTGGAGGGCTAGACATTACAGTGATACCTATGAAAAGTTCTAGGAAAAATGCATCTAATAGTGTATGCATTCAACGTAGAAGTTCTACTGTATCCATTACTATGGCAAGCAGTTCATGGAAAAATATTATGCGTTGCAAAAAACTCATGCTTCGCAAACTACATGATATCCAAGCAATGTGTATGGACGCTAATCTTACTTGGACAAGTAGTCTACAAAAATGTAAGGACTATCTTGTACAGAAAGGTTACACTAATAAAAACTCTATGCTGTCACTTGCGACGGATCATGTAGAAAATTTGCTTGCAAATGGGCTCAGTACTTCTGACGATAATTTTCCAGCAGAGTTGAGAGATGAATTATTATGCTATCACTATGACTTTCTTCGCAAGAAAGTGTTTGAACTCATGTGATTTCTTTTATAAAAAGGAATGCGGTTTTAAAATAGGTCTACCGGAGAAGGATTTCCGCACAAAAAATTCCTAACGTCTGCACTAGTCATGCCTCATGGGCGCAGTTGGAAATGACTTTAAAAAAATGTGGGCTCCGACTGGGATTCGAACCCCCGATCGGCATGGCCCCGCGCACCTCTCCCGGCCGCGGTACTCCTGGACCTACGTAGACATGTCTGATGGTGTAGCGACGGCTGGGGAACACGAGGCGCTCGCGCCGCAGTGCGGCGCAGCGCGCACACACTGTCTCTCCCCTCCCTTCCCCCCGCTCTACTCCTTACACTGCTGTCAATACCCCTACCGGTATGAGACATTTTAATTCTTTTCCACCCTCTCTTCAACTGTGCAGTTGATATATCTGAAGTTTTAAAAAGTCCAAATTTAATACTGAGAGTGTAAGCTATGCTTTGAGGCACTTGGCTTTAAAGTCACAATGCCAACACTTAAATAAAATACTTTGTCTCATGCTGTCAGCCATGCACGGCTTTCTATCTTGATTTAAGGCACATTGCTTTTGGGTGTGAAATGTCACAAAAAAGTTTGACGAGAAACGCCCTGATAAAGAAAATTCTGATGATGACGAGAAATGTCATCGTAAATAAATCAGCCTTGAACTTCGTGTTAAGGGTAAAAGGAGTTGTACAGTGAAAACACATAGGGTACTTTTAAAACTTTAAAGTTTTATTAATTAAAAAAGACAGAGAGAGACACAGAAGAGAGAGAGACAGACACTAGACAGAGACAGAGAGGGAGTTAAAAAAAAATAAAAAAAAGTTTGATTAAAAAATCCTAAAAACTAAATAACAAAAAAAAAATTAAAAATCCACGTTCTTCCACCACTCCGGTGAGGTTGATGCAGGGTTCTGAAAATAAAAGAATCGTGTTAGTATCGCATCTACACAGCAAAATAAACAGAGGGAAAAATAATTCTACTTACAGGGATGGGGGAAAATTCAGGGGATGAGGAGATGTCTTCGTAGTACGTGCAGGGCACTGTTTCTGCCTGGAACAAAAAACACGACATGTAATACACGATACTAAAGAAAAAAATTTAAAACAGTAAAAAATGCAACTTACATCATAAATGTCAGGGGAGCTCCCTGGTGGTAGGGGTGGAAGGGCGGGCGGGGGTACGTCAGGCAGGGGTGGCCAGGTATTACGACCGCTGGCCCAGAATTCCTCAGTTGTATGTGCAAATAGATCCAGCTGTAAAGAGAAAAATAAATGTGAGAGAATGTCATAGAGAAAAAAAGCATGCACTAAAACATGCACATGCGTACTATCAGGTGACGTATGCCCGCGCGCACTACCTATGGCTGTACGGTACACAGCACCCTCCCCCGTTCCGTCGCACCCACCGACCCCCTCCGCAGCGCCGCGCCGCTCGTGCGCACGGCCCGGCACACCCCGTCAGCTACCGCCAACACGGTGGCCTCGTCCACCACCCTGGACATGTACATCGCCGTGCCCGTGGGCGCGGCGTCGCACCCCGACCACCGCGCCGCTCCGGCCCTCCCTGCGTCCGCTCTCCCTTCCCCGCCTCACCCCCGCAACGCCCCGCCGATGCGTCCGCGCTCCCTGCCCCGCCTCACCCCTCGTGAGGCCCGTAACGGCCGCCGCTACCTCCCCCGCCTCACCCCCGCAACGCCCCGCCGATGCGTCCGCGCTCCCTGCCCCGCCTCACCCCTCGTGAGGCCCGTAACGGCCGCCGCTACCTCCCCCCGCCCGCCTCACCCCCGCAACGCCCCGCCGATGCGTCCGCACTCCCTGCCCCGCCTCACCCCTCGTGAGGCCCGTAACGGCCCCGCTACCTCCCCCGCCTCACCCCCGCAACGCCCCGCCGATGCGTCCGCGCTCCCTGCCCCGCCTCACCCCTCACCCTGTAACGACCGTCGGTTCCCACGGTCCCCCGCGCGTCGGATGGGTGCTTTTAGCATAGCGAAATACATGCAGAAAGAACAAGCAGAAAGCCACAGTGTACAGAGAGCAAGGCACACACACACAAGCAGTTACATACTCACGACTGGGATTTTTAAAAAAATCGGCAGTATGAGATGTTTAATACGATACCAAATTTGGAGTTGAAACCATAGGAACGTGATGATGAAACGCTACAAATGAATAAAAATATTTTTAGGCTTGAACGAGACCCACGCTGGAAAAGAAACGGTTAGGATTTTTTAAATTTCTAACCCCTTGCATACGCCGCCATGTTGGAACACACTAACGCAGAGCCCCCAAAGGGGCCCCGCGCGGTCCGGAACATGCACACAAGGGGGTAAAAACTTAGCAATCGCATGTAAAGAAATACCCCGCAGGGTGGGTACTTACGAAAACATCCCCCTCCTTCGCCTCGAAGAGCGGGCCTAGAAGGTCACGCTGGTCGTCCTCACTTATCTGCAGTTCAAGTACGTCCTCGGTAACCTTTTCTTTCTTCTCTTCTTTGTTTTCCTCTTCTTTCACCTCTCTTTTTTTCTCTGGGACCTCCTTCTCTGGGATCTCCGCATCCTCCGGCCACACAACTTCGATCTTGCTTAAATCTTTAATGTACCGCCCACGAGCCATCTTGCCACACGAACTCAAGTCACCCAACTGACCGACCGTTGCCGCCGCAGCTCGTCTTCCCCGCCGCAGGCGTTGGGGTAGGTCACGTGATGCTCCCGCCACTAGCGCTGCGTAGGCGCTGATTGGGCTAATTAATCACGTGACGTGACAATCGTCGTTAATTGGTTGAAGGTCACGATAATTATCTCGCGTTTGAGGGTTTTCACACGGGAAATCTGAACGTAGCATGAACTTTTTATTAAAATAACGAATTTTAAAATTATAAGATTTACCAGGCGATCGCCTTTCGCTTCGTTTCGCTCACCCCCCCTTCCCCTCCCCTCTCCCGGCGCTGCGGCCGGGGCGGTAGGGGAGGGCAGTGCGGCGGCGGCAGGGCGGGTGCGGCGGCAGAGCAGGGGGTGGGGGCGGCGGCGGTGTTCACGCTGCTGCGTTCGCACCGCTCTCGGCAGATGTCGCTGCATGCGCAGCTCCGGCCCGGCGCGTCACGGCCCGGCTCTCCCTCGCCGCGCGGCGCGGCAGATTCAAACGGCTCTCGTATAACTTACGCGTCACTGCTCTCGCGCGCGGCTCTGTGCACAGATCCGGAGGAGAGCATATGACTCACGTCGTGTTTTTTTCTCACCGCACGTGTATAAATTCAAGCGCATCTCACACGATGTATCAGAGTTTAAGTTGTCGTGTCCGAGTGCAAACATGGCTAGCGCTACGTGCGATGTTCAGTGTCTCCGCGGCAAGGATGGCGAACTCGTTGTGAAGGAATTCGCGTTGTACGAGGCGGCGGCCTCAAAGAATTACTTGACTATCGTTTTGTTTGCACCACCGTACGACGAAAACCTCATACCCGAAAAGTATCGACGTACAAATGCATACGTGGAGTACAACATGCACAACATGGAGTGGTCTGCGGGCGATGTTCCCTACCACCGCCTCACAAGCACACTGATGGAAAAGTGTCTCACTTATAAGACACTCTTTGTGAAAGGTGAAGAGAAACGGCGTTTAATTCAAGGCCTTGTTCAGCACGCCGTCGTTATTAACGCCGAGGATTTGGGCTGTCCAGCACTAGCACGGCTCCCACAAATTAAAATACCCTGTCATGATAAGCACTGCTATGATAAGGCATGGGTGTGCGCGGCTGCTAATGCGCAAAGAGTGGGCTTGTGGCTCAAACATAGTGTATCTACGTAAACACGTATAAAGCGGTTTTTAAAATAGGCCTCCTGGGGAACAGAATTTTCCGCATTAAAAAAAATTCTAACGACGGTTAGGTGTACCTCTTGGGTCCGTTGGAAAACACTGTAAAAATTTTCGTGAAAGACCATTCAGGAAATATAGGATTAGGCTATAATCCTATATTCTGGTGAATGTCGTCCTCACTAAACTTAGGTTGGGTTGGGTTAAGGGAAAAAAAGGAACGGTATTCGCGAAATGTCAGATTGAGTTGCCACGTAATCTGAATTTCACGAATACCTATAGGAGGAGGGGCGGATCAGCCTATGGCTGGTTAGGTTGGGTTAGGTTTAGGTTGGGTTGGGTTGGGTTAGGTTTAGGTTGGGTTGAGTTAGGTTTAGGTTGGGTGGGGTTTAGGTTGGGTTGGGTTTAGGTTGGGTTGGGTTGGGTTAGGTTTAGGTTGGGTTAGGTTACAGCACGTTTCGACACGTGATGTCCGAATAGGGGAGCAAGATGGCGGCCTGTCCGAATAGGGGAGCTATACTACTAACGGCAACACGTTTCACGACAACATTTCACCGAATCATTTCTAGCATGTGCTGGCAGTACAAAATGTATTGCGCACTGCATTGCTGAGACTTAATGGAACCCCAGGGCATCACTGATAGGCCACATTGAGTCCAATGCAGTGAGCAATAACATTGTAGACACCTGCAAAGCACATGCTAGAAACGATTGAGCGAAATATGCATACCCTTAACAATTCGTGAAGTTTAGAACCTATTAAAATAAAAATAAAATACAGTATGTTTACACTCACAGAGAAAAAAGGATATGTAAACACATAGATGAAAACATGCATACAATTTTATATGCAATTATAAACTAATCAGACTCTGTGGCGGCTTCCTCAGAGCAGGCATAGGTAGCCAATTTGTTGGTGACACTTTGAATTGTTTGTACTCTCAGTGTCATAAATGGCACATTATACTATACAACATCTCAGCTAATGATCGACAGGTTCCTCCTAGTGGGAACACAGTATCAAATAGATAATTTGCTGCCATTAATACATCTAGTGCACTAGCAGGATCCAAGCAGTTGGAGCACAGCAGCTGCTTGTCAAGGAATACATAATAGGAGTCTCCTTCCTCTTCTGCATCACCTTTCACAATGACAATTTGTGCATGGTGCTCAGTAGCCGGCACCTAAAAAATAAGGACATATTAGAACATCTAAAAACTTGGGCAACTTGCAGATCATTCCTCAGACCAGACATTATATTGGCAGCACTGACAGCAATGTCGTTGCAATCTTCTAATAAAACTAATCACTTCCTAGTGTTAGATTACAAGTACAACTCGCTTAACAATTTTAATAACCATCGAGATAGCCAATCCTTAAAACCATTAAATTTTTAGGATGCTGAATCTACACACTCACTCAAGCAATTCAGAGCTTAGTTTGAGAAAATTGTGAATGAGAATTTTAAGATACAGAAATTTTTCATAGCCTATTAAGACCACACAAGGATATTTGTTCATTTCAGTATTAAAACTTAAATTTCGAGTTATTTCCTCTCACTGCAGTGGGAAAACAAACACACGCTCTTTGGGCTGAATGCAAGGACAAGAACAAGTCCTTACCGGTTTATTTTTTGAAAGAGTTTTAACCAAGCCGTGTGGCTTTTCTTTGCAAGGGGTGGCAGAAAGTCGAGAACTTGAACCAGTTTGGCATCTGAAAAAAACAGTTTTGTAAATTTCACTTGAACCATATATACCTACACCAGGCGAAGAGTGTCAAACATACCAAAAGTACACGCTTTCGAATCAAAAGCCTTGTCTTTGGCAACCATTGGTTTTTTCAGAAGCTGGTCATACAGCCCATTTACTCTCATCTCTGTTAGGTATTCTTTACGGGACTTCAGGAAGTCCCAGTCAAAGTACCTCTGGACATCCTTCAATAGCTGCAGAAAGCAAAAGAAAGGTATGATATTTGAATTAAGAACATGACATTCCCAAACATGGAAGTAATTACTGACCTGGAAGCAATCGCTCATATTTGGATACTCTTCAAGAACCCTCGAAGCATTTAAGTCTGTCCAGGATAGTTCTATCCATCCTGCTACTGATGATTCTAAGATCTGAGTTGGCAGAATTCCACTATTTACAGATTGTCTGCTTGTGAACAGCAACAGTTGCTTCTGTTTCACCAACGCCTGCATTAGGAGGCAACTTCAGATACAAATGAAAATTAAACACATACACATGAAAAGGCAGTTCAGATCGTCCAGTCACAATAGAAGTTTGAGAGAAAATGCCACTCACATGTTCACGGTTTTTCTTTACCCTCTTCAGCATTCCTCCATCACTTGTCTCGTGACCATTCTCTGCTTATGCGTCATCTGTAGCCTCACTACCATCAGCAGTTTCGGTTTCTAGCTTCCTCTTTTTCCCGTACTTCTGCCGCATTTTCATCATTGTTTCTGATGGTTCCTCATCAAATCTGCGCACATACTTAAATTTGTTCTTCAGGCAACCCAACAGAGTTCTCTGTTGAACACACCAATAGAAAACAGTAAGCCAGTATTCAACAACGCGTAGAGAAAATTGCAGAAAGAGAGATACATACAATTGGACTGTAGTTAAGTTGGAGTCACGGTCCGATGACTGTTCATCTTTTAGCCCAGGAAATTTTGCAACCAATGTGTTACATGCAACCTGGAATGCTGAGCTAGGATAGCTGTTGGAACAGAAGTAAAATGTATTACAGTGGGTAAGCTAGGAAAAGAAAGCATTGAAATACTACAGATTAAGTAACACTCTGAGAATCTTTCTAGATCCTCCTTAATGGTTTGCATCAAGTTGTTTCTCAGTTTCCGACAGTCCCTCACTTTTTTCTGGCTGCATAATTTCTCCTTCTCTGTTTTACCTTTGGTCAATGCAGTTTACACCTTACCTGGTAATATTAGCAATCTATACACCAGTGGAAAAGTAGTAGGTGTCATGGGGCTAATAGGGAGCGCACCGTTAGCCCCCACATTTCTGTCAGCATCCTGTGAATTACTCGGTGAACTCGCACCAGAGGCTGCATTATCTCCATTATCCCCATTAAGCGAGTCATTGGATATGTTCTTATCAACCAATGGCGGCTGGTTATCTCCAATAGGCGGCACATTGACAACCGCCCGGGGAACTGGAAATCGGAAAAAGACAAAAGATTAACTAGTGGCGGCAACCTTTGACAAGAAAATCACGTAGGAGTCCATTCATATACCATCACTGATAAGCAAACGAGTATTCACAGGAGGGAAATCAGCAGCAGGCTGCAAATCCACATAAGTCGAGTACCGCTCCACCCAATACTTGAACTTCACCTCGTCCTCTGACAAGGATAACTCCTCAGATTCATTCAATGCATTAACTACTGCTGCTCGTGTTTGAGTTTCTGCTTCAACAATGCAGGAAATTTCCTTGTACTGCACAAGGTATTCAAACCCCATCTGAAACAGACAGAAATACAGACACAAATCCCACTTATTTTTTCTTCTTTTAGGCATGATGTTTAGTTGATATCGCGCCCACATACACACAGCCAAGACTTGCAGTTTTTTACTACATCACCCCAGAGACTTGCACTACAAAGCAAACTCAGGCACGGGTTAAAATTTTTTTTAAAAAAAAAAAGGCCGGTGAGCAAGTGCGCGAGCGTGAACGCGCGAGCGTGACGTCTGCAATCCTGTGTCTGTCGAACGGGGCAGACATCTCCTCCGCAGGGTGACCTCAGCCACTCACTAATCCAAATTTTCATTAAACCGCAACTTTCGATGTACCGGAAGAATGGCTTTGATTGTTAATTCTATGTCTGAAAACAGACTAAATCAGCAAAATAAAACTGCTCTGCCACGCAGAGGCTGCCTGCTTTCCGGGTACAAAACACACAACAAAAATCCAGGGAAAACAACACACCGCGACTAGACCACAGGTCGTGTTTCTCGGCATAAAAATTATTTCGACTGGTGTAAATATTTTCAATACTGACGATATCTGCCTAAAATTGTAGACAATCCGAAAACTTCTTTTCACTAACTGCCGTCGAACAATTGGCAGCCATAGACCCACTCTCGCCTCCGGTCCTGGCGTCGATGCAAGGTTTCGCAGTTGTTTCGTTTATTTTGCTCTTTGTTTGGCTCAGCAATATTTTCCAAGAAACTACCCAAGATACGGTTCCTTAAATGTGAGGTTGACTCCGATATGCTGGTCGGAAGTTATGGTCCAAATTACAGCTTACGACTAACCGTTCTCGAGAAATCGCGCGGACAGACCGACCGACAGACGAACAGACAAAACAATTTTGACCCAGTCGGTCCAGGGCTTCGCTATCGCTGAGCCAAAAATGGATTTGGGCTAGCGAAGGGTAAATGAAGAAGACTCAAAATGTTACATGTTAGAAATGAAGAAATTGCAGTTGACCGTGTTGTAGCATCCTTTGTGCTACACAACTCGAGGGGGTCTCTTTTACGGTTTTCACTATTAGTCGGTACAGACCCGCGTAACAGTCCTATAATTTGCGTAATGGAGACGTAGTAGGTGTAATAGGTCAAATGGAGGCGTAGCACGTGTAAAAGTAATAGTAATGCTTGTGTGACGGTCGCTATGCGCGACGTGGGGATAAACTCTTCCAAGCTGCAAGCAACCTAATTTCGCCTGCCGGGCCCTGGAGCCGGAAAGACTGAGTCTGCCACGTGGTTAGGGGGTAGCGCGGACGCTGCCGTTTCGGTTCCCACCCGCGTCACTACGATTTACTTACGAGATTCTGATTAACGGACAGCCCCCGGTTGGCGACAGTCTATCTGACTTTTATCTGCTTCGAGCACGTTCGGTCACACGGCACGATGTTTTTTCGGTTCCTGCAAAAGGCCGTTCGCAAAAGACGTCAAGCTCCGGGAGGGGGGGGGGGGGGTCGAGGTCCGCGTGATAGTTTAATCCCAAGTGTGTTGGAAAGTTAGGTAACACACGAAAAGGGGGGGGGGGCGGTTGTCGAGAATCATCCAAAAATGCGTGACGTCATTTGTGAAAGGCCACCTCGCTACTTTGGGATAATGTTCAGCGCAATCAAGGCGGCGAACGGAATACACCAAAGGGTCAGGGGTGATCGAGAGCACCTGGGACGGCCGCCCGGCTGCTGGTGGTCTCTCCCTCGCACTCACGGTTTTTGCTTTCGCGGGCGACAGTGACGGGTGTCGTTTCTTGGCCGAGCGAGTGCTTTCGCTGCATGCGTGGCAGCGGAGGTGGCTTTCCTCCGCTATTTCCGTTCAGGCACTAGTGCGCGTGCGCGCTCTTTATGACTGCATATCGTGTGCGGTCAGCACGGGTCGTCTCCTCTGGCACAGCAGCCGGACAAACACGTCACACATTGGACACTGCGATGCCGCTTTAGTTTCGTTCCTGACCCGCCTCTGAGTCGCGACTGATCTCCGCCTGCCCCCTCGTCGGACCTTTTCGAAGCAAAACGAGAACTATCGAAACTACGGACGGAAAGGTTGAAAAACACTACGTTTCTCTCGGCGTGGAACGAAATGGATAACGTGAATTTCGTTTCGATACAGGTCAAAACATTCGACAATCGGGCTTTCTTTCTGATCAGGTCAGAAACGAAACTTTTTTGTTTCGGTAAAATTTCACTCCCCGCAAGCAACAGGCGCACCACAGAGTTAATGAAAACGCTCCCTGAGGAAGACGGGCTGTCGACCTCACATTGAAAAATAATAAGTCGAGAACCAAGTAACTAAGAAGAGAGATGCGGTTTGCGTTCCTGCAGAGGGCATGGGAGGGGGAGGGGGGGGGAGGCTGTGGACGAGAACAGCTACCGGTCTCGAGACCAAGGACCCCGACCTCGACAATCGTCGAGCAGCGGATCAGTGACTCGAGTGGGTTACGCTCGTTTAGGTTAGGTTAGTTGGGGCCTGGGTAGGTTGGGTTCGGGCAGGTAAGGGTAGGTTAGGACTAGCGGGGGAGGCGGTCATTGTTTTTCCAAGAATTCGCAACAGCCAGCTGCCGGTCCTGCCGCCCTCCTTCCGCGCGCGGTGTCTTGACCTCAGACATTTGGTGGCATAAGAGCCGTGCGGACTGTTTTGGTGAGTGGTCGTGAGCGCCACCAACACCATGCAGTACGTGGACGTGGAGAACGTTTCCGGGGATACAATCAGCCTGGAAGCCTCCTGGGACCTAGAGGCCCTCGCCGCCTCCATAGAGGCAAATTTGATGGTTAGTACCTGTGTGTCACATCCGTGATAGTGTCTTGTCCCCCAACCCCGGGCCCCACGCACTGGTGCACGGCCGCCAGCCGCGTCCTTAGTGCTCTTTCTCCCGCTAAGCTCGTGTCCCTGTGTGCCAGTCCGCGGCCACCGGCCGTCAGCCGCGTCCTTAACCTCTTTGTCCCGCGAGTCTTGCACGTGTACGTGTCCGGCACGGGGCATATGTACCAGCCCGCGGCCGCCAGCTTTGTTTACGATTCAGATCAATGCGAGTTTGTTTTATTATTCCCTTTTCCTTGCTGCGTGCACGGTTCGCCGTGGAACAGCCTGAAAAGGGCAGTCTGCATACTGCGCGGTTGAATTTCGCGGGTTTTGGGCGGAAATGGCTGGCGGGGAGGCGGTTTTAGGCGGTAATAGACGGCGGCGGTTCTGGGCGGTCTGAGCGCTACCTAGCGGCGGGACGACCACGCTGGGATCTGGCATCCCTGCACTGATCCGCTTCTCGACGACTCTCGAGGATGGGGTCCCTGGTCTCGAGACCGGAGGCTGTATTCAATCGCCATACCCCTACGCTGCCTTTGTGCAGTGCCGCAAAGAAATTTCTCTATGTAACTTAGTTCTCGAGTTTCATCGGTCGTTACATGTGGCCCTCGAGGACGAGGTCCCTGATCTCGAAACCGGTAGCTATACGCGTTTAAAGCCCCCCCCCCCCCCCCTGATGCCATCTGCAGGAACGCAAAACGCATCGCTCAAAAACGCATCACTCTAAGACTTAGTTCTCGAGTTACCATGTTTTTCCAAGGCTCTCTAGGACGGCGTGCGAGGTAGGAATGGCTTGCTGCCCTTGTTTCTCATTGCCGCGGCCCGGAAAGTCCAATGTCGAAAGCCGTGTGTCAGTACGTCATACCGTTTGAAAGAGAGAAGATGGCTCTCGAGCACGGGGTGCGTGGTCTGCAGAGAGGTCGTCCTAGTGGGGTGCCCTCGAGCCCTCCTTTTTCTTTGCCGCGGCCCGCAAATGCCAATGTCGAAAACTGCGGGTCGTTAGGCCGTACCTTTAAAAGATGGAAACTGGCTCTCGAGGACGGGGTGCGTGGTCTCGATCCCAGTATGATGGCCGAACCGCTACGATGACCAGCGCTGCAAACCGCACCTCTCTACGTGGTGCCCCCGCCTACACGCAGAGAAGCGTGCGTACACAGGACCTACACAGCTTCTTCACATTTTCCCAGCCGTGGCTACACGCGTCCAGAACGCCCACGCCTACACGCAGAGAAGCGTGCGCTCACAGGACCTTCACAGTTCATTCGCAGTATCTGAAGCGTGCGTACACGCTTACTTTGTCTAGGTTTACTTTTGTTTCTACACTTTTTCCGGCGTGAGACTACGCTTCCTACACGCTTACCGATACGCATTAAAACCTGTAAATGAAGCGTGTTGTCACACTCAAAATTTTTACCAGGGAAGAACCCGGGTCTAACGCAATAAAAGAATTGAAGCCGGGTTTTGTCCGTAGAAAATGTGAGTGCGTGCATAGCGTGAGCAGTTCACGGCGAAACAAATTTTTTCGCCCGTAAAACCCGGCTACAAATATTGCTTTCGATTTCGAAACGTCGGCTGCAGCTTCGAAGGGGCCCTGGTGTTCTCATATTTTCGAATTGTAGCCGGGTTTTCATAATGTTTAACTTGGAAACCTCGTCTTTTATGATGTGCTATTTCAAATTGGCTTGGTTTTCGCGCGTAGTATGAGAAATCGCGGGTGACCCAACGTTGTCTGCTATGGGCGACTAACCTTACTCATTTACGAATCCACTCGCATCCCCGTGTGGCAACTTAATTAGCGGGTCTCCAGGTGAAAATAGCTCCCTGTTCTGCATTAATTTTAATATTTTTCTACGTCCGCGTATTATGTATTGCTCCCTGGCTTTCTGGGGCTAAGGGGAAATACGTTGCCGGTGGCTGATGCCGCCATATTTAGGTATGCGTGAGTAGGCCTCCTAGAGGGCAGCACCTCTCCACGACCTCGAGCGTGGAGTAGCGCCCCAGGGGTGGGTCAAAACTTAATTCACTGATAGTACAATCCGGTAGGAGGGTGGAAGGATGAACAAACGCAGGCTCACTGCGCATGCGCCGGTTCCTTCTTTTGTTGGCTGCGCATGCGCGGTGGGTCTGCGCTTCCTTCTTTCGTCTTCTTACCGGATTCAGTGACGTCAGAAGCCACACCAAAATGGCTTATAGTTAAAATAATCGAAAAGACTACCAATACTATTGTACCCCAAATGTGAGGTTAACAAATGTGCGACAGACATTACATTT
>CM049601.1:888874-985190 GCA_026979955.1 Megalurothrips usitatus
TGGATTGAAGAAGGGACTGGGCCCATAACCTGTTGAAGCTGATGCACGTGGTTGTAAAGAGTAAAGGGAGGTTTGAAGAATAAAGTGACACACAGAATTACTCTGACAGACTGATTAGTTTTTATTAGATCCACCTTCCTCCTGGACTGTTTCCTGCACTCAACAGCATACAACGTTATGTGCCCTCCAACACTATCGGCAGGCACACGGCGTTACCAACCGTTAAACTCAACACGAACACCTCTGAACACATTGTGAAGTCCCACAGAGGGCTGTACAGAGAGAACTCCCTGATCACGTATTCTCCATCTGTGCCTCTCAGCATCTGGATGTCACAAGCGGCGAAAGTCATGGTGGGTGCGTGTGACTTCGCGCTGTGACTGCTTATGGCGTGAGGTGGAAATGCGTCTTAATTTATAGCCAATTAATGCGACACTAGCGACGCCTATCGAAGAATTTGTCGACATCACACGCGCGCATGCGCTTCAGCACCGTAGCGCCTCACAACAGTGTTCCGCGCCGTATCGCTTCGCGCCCCAGTTTGAATTTTCGCGCGCTCCGCAGTGACTATACAACGCGGGAGAAGGATGCGGCGGACGCGCTGTGCCGCTCCTTCCACCACCGTCCCTTCTCGCGCCGCGGCGGTGGTATCAGCAGCCGGCAAGCGCCGCAGCAGACGACGCGGCCGCGGCGTTGCCACTCCTGGGGGTCCCCCGCCTCCCCGCCCCTTCCCCTCGCCCTGCGGAGCGCACGCCGAGACGCGGCGAGTCGTCGCTAGCTTTGCTTTGATTGGCTGCGAGTGACGTGACCGAAGGGGATGGGGTGAAAAAGGGGCGTACCGCGGTGCGGGGGGGAGGCGGGGGTTGTTTTTCCAAGAATTCGCAACATGCAGCCGCCGGTCCTGCCGCCTTCCTTCCGCGCGCGGCGCGTCCTGACCTCAGACGTTTGGTGGCTTCAAGAGTGAGTGATCGTGTCTTGTCGTGGTTCGTGAGGACGTATCAACGCGAAAGGATGGCATCAACTGAAGAGTCACTAATCGATGTAGAAAATGTCAGCGGTGACACCATATCGTTGGAGGCCTCCTGGGACCTGGAGGCCATGGGGGCCTCCATCGAGGCGAATTTGATGGTAAGTACTCGTGTGTCATGTCCGTGATAGTGTCTTGTCCCCCGACCCCCGGCCCCACGTACTGGTGCGTGGTCGGCCTCCGACGTCGCAGGCATCCTTAGTGCTCTTTGTCTCGCTAAGCTCGTGTCCGGCACTGGCGTATGTCCGCGGCCACCAGCCGCCAGCCGTGTCCTTAGTGCTTAACCTCTTTATCCCACGATGCTCGCGTCGCGCGTGCCGGGCGTATGTACTTGTCCGCGGCCACCGGGCGCCAGCCGTGTCCTTAGTGCTTAACCTCTTTATCCGCGAAGCTCGCGTCGCCCGTGCCGGGCGTATGCACCAGTTCCCGGCCATCGTTGCCGTGTCCTTACCGCGAGGCGCTGTCTTAGGCCACGGCCGTGAGCCGAGTCCGTACGGCGTCGGCACCGCGTGTCCCCTGACCGGCTTCGACGAGGCACGTCTGTGAACGAGAGCGTCCCCCCGCGTCCACGGTGTGGCGCCGTTAGGTATTCCCCCGTGCCGCACGCGGAGACCCCGCTCGTGTGCAACAAGTGCCTCCCGGTGGTTCCCCTCACCCTGGCCGTGCCATGGCGAGCAGGCCAGGCGTGCGCCGACGCGGCCCGCAGGGAGTCGGGCAGAACGGGCAGGGGAGGGCTCGGCGGCGGCGGCTGCCCCCCGACGACGGAGGCGAGCAGGACGTGAGGGACACGAGCAGGCCAGGCGCGCGCCGGCGCGCAGGCGCTGCAGGACGTGTTAAGCAGTGAGTTGGGTAGAGGGGGAAGCTGCAGCGTGGCGCTCCCCTCTTGTTCGAGGCGGGCAGGACGTGAGACGAGGCCGCGAGCCAGGCGTGCGCCAGCGCTGCCCGCACGGAGTCGGGCAGGCGCTCCGCAGCGCAGACGGCGCACAGCGGCGGGGTTAGAGAGCGGGTGTAGAAGGGGTTGCCTAACCCACGGCGCTTCCGGGGCATCGGGACGCGGCGCGACCACAGCGGCCGGGGTAGAGAGTGGGTGTAGAAGGGGCTGCCTACCCTACGGCGCACAGCGTCTCAGGGGTGGCAAGCCACGGCGCTCGGGTCGGAGGACCCGCGCGCCTGTAGGCAGGCCACCCTCTACTGTACAAGGGGTTGCATACCTACACGGCGCTTAGCACCTCCAGGCGCAGGACGGGGCGACGCTGCGCGGAGCGGGGCATTCAGTCCATTTTTCTGTTTCAGGAAAATGTGACGCCTCCTCCCTCGCCCCCTCCTGCGTCCCCTCCGGGGGAAGTGTTTTTTACTGGGTGGGCCGACGCCACCACTCACGCGACACCGCCGAGGGTACGGTGTATTTTCACGCCGCCAGAGTTGTCACGTTCATATCCATAAAAATGTACTCAGTTTTGAAATTTTTCTTTTCAGGCTGATGATCTCCTTCCACCCCCCGTGGATTTGAGGGAGGTGCTTAATCAAAGGCGGTCTGCCGCTGCTTCCGCTGCGTCAGCCGGCACCCCTCCCACCTCCCCTCCTGCCGGGCCGGCAGAGGCGGGTGTGAGTATTCTCTCTCAGTTCACCTGCATTTTCTCTCATTTAATCCTTTACTAAGTGCACATTTATTTTATGTTCTAGCTCCAGTTGCTGGGAGTAAAGGTGTCCCCCCCACCTCTGCCTGCTCGGCAGAAGGTGGAGGCAGCCTGGGAGGAGGCATGGCAGCAGGCACCATTTGTGCACAGCAGCACCCCCCAAAGAAAGGGGGCAGTACTTCCTGCATGGGAAATTTCACCCGTGAAGGTTTGTTTGACTCATGTTTCGTAGCATATATTACACCTCTTTAAATCATTATGTTTGACTCCTTGTTTAAATTCCTGATTTCAGTTCCTTGACATGGGCCCCTCTGCGGGAGATCTTGAATGTCCTTCCAATCGTCGCCCAACAAGGCCTTTGTTGCCGGGAAAAAGAAATCTGTAGTTTTTATCTTTCTAATATCTTTCTAATGAAGAATTTTTTTTTTTAGTATTGGAATCATGAGTCTTATTTTCCTCCTTTCCTTCACATGTTTTGAACGTAACTTTTTTTTTGGATTTTCTTGTTTTAATTTTTTATTGGCTTTCTTTATTTAATTTCAGAATGTCATTCACTTTTTTATTTGCTGCATTATTTTGTTTGGGATGAAGTCCAAGTGGTAACAGATTATCTCATCTTGGATCGTCTCAGGAATCGTAGAAGTTTGACTTTTAAATGCATAGTCCAGTAAGCGCTCCTTATTTTCCTGAGTGAGCTCCTTTAATGATTTCATGTTTTTGAAACCTTGCTGCTGACAAAAGGCATGACTCCGTCTCATGATTGTGGGCCAAATGCATTTCAGTTTTTCACTTAAATGTTGCATTTTACTTAATTTTTTAAGCAAGCGTTTTCTTGATCTATGGAGCATATTCCACGTAGAGTCTCCCAGATTAATCTGAGTAGTGGAATCAGTGCGTTCCACACAGACAGAAGAGAGATAAGTGTTTTTGTTATTTAGATAGAGACTGAGTATCACACTACCTAAATTTAGAGGATTCAATGCATTTTTTTCATGTAGTGCTTTCTGAAAGTAAGAGTGAACTTCATCAGAAATAATTACTTTCAACTCCTCGTCAGACAGTCTTATCCATTTCCTATGCCCTTTGGCGTTTGACTCAGCAAGCAGTAAGACGTAAGGATCCAAGGAATTTAAATCCAGTCCTACACGTATTTCTTTCGATTCATTTTTAGTGAGTGGAAATGACTTTACTTTAAGTTGTGTGGGATAGATATGCATTCTATCTTTAGTGACACTCACATCTTTACTTTTTTCTGGCTGTTGGTCCAGCCCAAGGGCAGTGATAACCTGGGGGTCAACGGCCTCTGGATTTTTACAAATCTGATCTAAGTCAATTTGTAGCACCAGGTCATCCCACGCAGGCGTGGGTCCTGGTAGGGGGTAAGGACAGGGAGGGGACGGGGGTGTCGGGGGAGCCATCCATGCGGGTGGGGCAGACGGGGCGTAGGCATGAGGATAAGGTCCATCGCCGTCGTCCACGCTGGCGGGGGTCATGTTGGAGGCAGGGTGCCGGGCCGGGACACCGCCAGCAGACAACGTCCCGCACGGCATGAAGGCCGAGGGCAGGGCGCCGCCGTCCAGGCTGACGGGGGTCATGTTGGAGCCAGGGTGATGGGCCCGGGCAGACCCAGCAGACAACGTCCCGCACGGCATGAAGGCCGAGGGCAGGGCGCCGCCGTCCAGGCTGACGGGGGTCATGTCGTCCTCGCGGAACAAGTCCGAGACAAGGTCCTCGTACCGCAGGCACCGCTTGGCTGCCGGCTGTGCGGCAGCATCACCGGGACGTTTGCTCGGCATCATGGTGTTCTTCTTGAAGAGAGAGAGAGGTAGAGACGTCGCTGACCGAAGTACAAACGAGAAACTGATGCAGATGCTTGCGAAGTCATTTGATTTATAGGATGGACGAGGCGACAATGCGACACCTATCGGCAAAAAAGTGAAACTTGTGCTGCGCTCGCGTTGCCCGAAAATCCTAATTTAAAACAATCACAGACGAGATGTTCAGACGGCACGACGGCCGACATGCTTGTACAGGTAGCACTCTGAGCACGCACCGACACGCACCGCACGGAGATGACAGTGGGACGAGTCGACACCTATCGGCAAAAAGTGAAACTTGTGCTGCGCTCTCATTGGTCGAAAATTCTAATTTAAACCAATCACAGACGAGGTGCTCAGACGGCACGGCGGCCGACAGGCTTGTACAGGTAGCACTCTGAGCACGCACCGACACGTACTGCACGGAGATGCGCTCTCATTGGCCTAAAATCGAATTAATGACCAATAGCACGCCAGCGCTGCCGGCGACGCCAGCGCGACAGCGCGCCCTATCGCTAACGAATGGAACTAACAATGCCCTATATATCGAGGCGCTGTCCGTCCTCTCGGCATCAGTTCGTCGTCGTCGTCACCGTGGGATCTTCTCCGTGCTTCGTCGCCGTTTTTCGTGCTCTTCGCTTCAACAGTCTTTTTAAAGACTTCTAACAAAGACCTTTTACTTCAAATTTATTTTGAAGTTTTTTAAAAAGTCCTTTTGAGGACTTTCTTTACACTTCATATTTTTGAAGTTTTTTTAAAAGTCTTTTTTAAGACTTTTTTTCTCTCGTCATGGATTCTTCTGTGAAGAATATCCTTTCTGAGTGGGATGAAGGATGCTTTCTTAATGACGAGCAGCTCTCTGAGGCGTACACCATCTTCCTCTTGGCGCTTCTTGATGCTTCCGCTGAGGAACGCCAAGACCCCCGTGTCCTCCCTTTCCTCCGGGTTGGATACGGGGCGTACCTGCGGGATCAGGGCAGCGCTGACCCCAACGCCGCCCTGACCTACGGGATGGCCACTGCGCTGGTCGGTGGCGGTAGTACAGTGGGTATGGAGCGCCCCACTACCCCCGCGCCGGAGCCCCCTACTGAGGCGGCCCGCCCTGCCCCACGACTGTTCCGGCCATGGGAGTCTTCGGCCGCCACACCCCGCCGCTCTCCGTCCCCAAAAGCAGGCCCGTCCCGCACACCGCCTGGCTCACCCACGCCCGGTCCGTCCGGGGTCAAACGGCCGCGGAAAGACGAGGAGGACGAGGAGGGCATTGATCAACCTGTCCTAGAGGTACTGCAAACCTGTCAGCGCGAGCTCCGGCGGTTCAAGGCCACCTTTCGGGAGGAGGTTATGTTGATTAAGGGTCTAGGCAATGTCCTCCCCTCTGAAGAGGTTATGACTTCTATGTTTGACACAGTACTTCAGAGGCAACAGGAGGCTGTTAGCGCAAAAGATGACGATCGGGTCGTCTTGGAAATAGAAAACGCTAGTAATGCAGAGAATCCTCTCTGGTTTTCTATGAGACGCTCCGATCAACTAAATGGAAAAGTTATTTTGGACAAACTGAGCAGAGTTCTCAACTCCAACCAAGGGTTTATGGCGGAGGGACAACTCAAGATAAGTTACATCCATATTCCTACGCCTGAGGCAGGCGGTCGTCGCATTAATAGGGTAGCGAATGAGAGCATGGATCAATGGTTGTCAAGGAAAATCGCCTCCAAATCAATATTTTCCCCTGAAAATGACGACAACTCATGTCTGACCCGTGCCGTTGTGATAGCTATAGCACGAGAAGGAATGCAAAGGCGGGCGTTTCATAAAATGAAACAACCCGGCTCAATCCCACAAAAAAAAGAGTCGGACAGACTGTGTGAGTTAGCACAAATCGATCCAAAACAACCTTGTGGGCTCGATGAAGTCAAGAAACTGCAGGACGTCTTAAGTGATTACAGGCTCTGCGTCTTCACGGACATGAAAGGCAAAGAATGTGTGTTTAAGGGGATTTATGCTGCTTCCCGTAAAAACATATACTTGCTGATGTACAAGGGGCATTTTCACGCCATTCTGTATCCTTGTCAGGCCTTTGATTATCATTTTGACTGCAAAAAATGCGTTGTGTTCTACATGAACAGAGGAGAACACCGCTGTGAAGGGTACTGCTGGCGTTGCTTTGGCCCAAACGCACACCGTGCCGATACTTTGAGACGCTGCAAGGACTGTGGACATCAGTTTGCCGGGGATGAGTGTTACGACACGCACCGCGCACTGAAACTTCCTAACACTGTGAAAACAAAATGTGATTCATTTCGGTTTTGTGCACTGTGCGAAAAAAGTTATTCCACGACACGAGGTGAAAAACACGAGTGCGGATTTATCTATTGCAGATACTGCAAAGAAAATGTTCGAGAAAACCATCTGTGTTACATGCAACGAAGGGGGGGAAGAAAAAGAGAAGAAAGAAAAGTGGCACTACATCACCGTGTACTATGACATTGAAACGACACAGTGTGATCCTGTAGAGGGTGCACAGAACTCCTTCGAACACAGACCTAATCTTCTGGTGTGTCAGGCTGTCTGTGACGAATGCAAAGGTCACGTTGGCAACGATTACTTTTGCACGGTGTGCAAATCACGCCAACACATTTTCCACAACCTAGACGACCCAAATCTTAATGTCATGGGACAGTTCGTAGACTATCTCCGATCGTTTCCTGCGAAGACAGAACTTCTAATTGTGGCACACAATGCCAAGTCTTTTGATGCAATTTTCATTTTGCAAGAGCTTATAGCTCGCAAACTGAAACCGGACCTTACACTCCAGGGTGCCAAAATCATATGCATGAAACTCGGGACATGGAAATTCATTGACAGCCTCATGTTTTTGCCCATGCCCCTTTCTGCTATGCCCAAGTCTTTTGGACTCAAAGAGCTTAAAAAGGGCTATTGGCCATTCCTAGCGAATAAACCTGAGTTCTACCAGTACGAGGGACCCCTTCTGGACCGCGAACTCTATTGTGTGTCTGGAATGAAGGTGAAGGCTGCAGCGGAGTTCAATGCATGGTATGACGATCAGATCACGAAAAGAGTTAATTTCAACTTTCGCAATGAGCTGATTGCATACTGCATCTCCGATGTCACTATTTTACGACAAGCCTGCCAAGCCTTTCGTGAGCTCTTTGCTCAATCGGCCGGCTTCGACCCTATGTTCCAGTGCATAACACTGAGTAGTGCATGTATGGCTGCATACAGACGCAATTTTCTGCCTGAAAACACGATCGGCATTGTCCCCCCTGGAGGTTACCATGGGAGAGGCAAACAGAGCCACATTGCCCTACAGTGGCTGGACTTTGAAGAACACAAGTTAGGGCACAAAATAAGAACAATCTATACAGACAGGGAAATATCAGTGCTCGGACGTCGTGTTGATGGCTACGTGGAAATCCCCCTTCCACGTGGAAGTATTGAGCGTCGTATTTATCAATTTCATGGGTGTTATTGGCACCAATGTCCCACACACCACCCACCAAACCCTGACAACGGTGAGAACAGGTACGAGCAGACACAGCGACTCACATCCCTCTTTCTTAGATCAGGCTACACAGTGATAGAAAAATGGGAGTGCGCGTTCAAAAATGAACTCAAGGATGACCCTGAGGTAAAAGCGTACTTTGAGGCCCACCCCACTACTCGTTCCCCAGCCCTCAACCAACGAGACGCCCTGTGTGGAGGGCGCACAAGCGCTCTTAGGTGGTACCATAAGGTGGATCGCTCAAAGGGGGAAAAGATTAAAATGGTTGACGTCATTTCTGAGTACCCAAATGCTAATTTGAGAGGCGTGTACCCCTATGGTCACCCCACCATTTTCCTTGAGGGTGACACTGACATGCCCACCCTTGACAAGTGGAATGGCATGATCAAATGCACAGTGCTTCCACCACGTGACTTATTTCTCCCTGTCTTACCCTACAAATGTAATGGGAAATTAATGTTTCCCCTCTGTAGATCATGTGTCGAGACAGAGAGCAAAGAGCTATGTCAACACAAGAATCCCACAGATAGACAACTCACAAGTACATGGTGTGCCCCAGAATTGCTCTTGGCACTGAACGAGAAAGGCTACACACTTGTGAAAGTACTTGAGGTACATCAATACCCAGGAACAATGCAGTATGACCCAAAAACAGACACAGATGGGCTCCTCTCAGCATATGTGAGATGCTTCATGGCTTTAAAAATACAGGCTAGTGGGTGGCCTGAGGAGTGTAAAACAGAACAAGAAAAGGACAAGTTCGTAGAAGAGGTAAAAAAGTGTGATGGCATTAGAATTGATCCAACAAAAATGGAGAGAAATCCTGCACTGCGTACTCTCAGTAAGTTGATTTGCAACGCTTTTTGGGGGAAATTTGGAGAAAAAACCCTACGCCCAAAAACAGAACTCGTGTACAATTACGCTCACCTAATGACACTAGTAACAGATTCGACAAAACAGATTAATGGCCTTATACCACTTGGAGAAGAGTGTCTCCAAGTCTCATATACACCTGTTACAGACTCAGAGGAGAGTCTCCCCACTTCCTCTCTTCTCCATGCGTCCTTCACTACATGTCTGGGTCGTTTGCAACTGTACAAGTACCTGGACATCGTTGGAGAACGTGCCTTGTACCACGACACTGATTCAGTTGCCTACATCAGTCGGCCTGGGGAGCCCGATCTGCCGACAGGCACGCACTTAGGGGACCTCACTGACCAGGTCGAAGAAGACTACGGCCCTGGGTCCTTTATCACTGAGTTCGCTGCCGGAGGCCCAAAGAACTACTCGTTCAAGGTGGCGGTTGGTGGTGACCTGAACAACTTAAAGGTCTGCATCAAGGTCCGTGGCATTTCGATTAATAAGTCATGCGACGAAATCGTCACCTTTGAACATTTGAAGGCTATGGTAGTCGGGGATCAAGATAAAATCGTGGTTCAGATTCCCCGCCAAATAGCGCGCCTATCGTCGTGGAAAATAATCACAAGGGCCACATCGAAAAAATGGCAGGCAATTAATACTAAGCGTCGAAGAGTTGACATAAAACACACTGTGCCCTACGGGTACAATGCCTGGCACGACGAAGCCGACGAGGACCAGGAGGTACTCGAGGCAATGGATCTCCTCTTAGATGAGTAATTGTTTCTAAATAAAGACTATAAAAATAAAGCGCAAGGGAGGTGCAGGCAGGCCCTATATAAGCTAAGTGTTTCTAGATCAGATTCAGTATTGTGACGAAGGTCATTCATGATGGACCTCAGGTTCGAACATCCATGCAATTCCCTCATCGTAGGCGGGAGTGGTGCGGGAAAAACTTTCTTCATGAAAAAGCTGATAGAAAACAGACATGTGTTATTTAACACTACATTTGACGAGATCGTGTTTTATTACACAGAATGGCAGCCACTTTATGATGATCTTTCTTCTGATCATCAAGTGAATTTTAGACAAGAAATGCCCTCTCTGGATGATCATCCACAAGGACTTGGTCCAAAACTGATTATTATCGATGATTTCATGCAAGAAATGCAAAAAGAACAAAAAGAATTTCTTAAATTCTTTATCAAGGGTTCACACCATCGGAATCTCTCTATTTTTTTCTTGAGTCAGTGTCTGTTTCCTCCAGGACTCCGACAAATCAGTCTGAATGCACACTACGTCGTGCTTTTTAAGACATCTCGTGACAGCACAAATTAGGACTTTCTGCTTACAAGTGGACCCCCAGCACTGGAGGGCTCTGCTCGAGGCTTACGAAGACGCTACCCAGGCAGGACACACTTACATCCTGTTTGATTTCAAGCCAAAGCAACTAGATCATCTACGTATTCGCACACACATCTTTCCTGATGAACCGGATGTGGTCTACATCCCCAAGGGAAAGTATAAAAGGGGGCTAGAGGGCGTACACTAGCCATTCGTGAACGATGTCTCAGAGTGTGAAGACACACAAGGCCCTGCTGCAAGCCCTGCAAACAGCCAAACCAGCTCTGCGCAAAGCGATTTTAGAGAAAGCTGACAAAGCTCTTATTTTTGCCATTTGTGAAATCTGTGAGAATCTCCTCATAGGGAATATAAAAATTACAGAAGAACAGAAAAATAAACTTCGGAAGCATCGCAATCAGTTGCGGGCAATAGCTCAGAGAGGTGGGGGCGCCGGCTATAAGTCTAAAAAGAAGGTCGTTCTGCAGAGAGGAGGGGCATTTCTCCCACTGCTTCTGTCTATAGTAAGCTCTGTGCTGCCTGCACTCTTATCATGAATCATGTGAAGAAAATGATTCTCGTGCCGCACGACAGTGTGGCACGCATGCATGATGCGCCTACAGATAGTCCTCAAATTCAGATGAGTGCCCTAGACTCAGAAATGAGTCATATCCTAAACAAACAATATGCAGACGACTCAGAAAAATGGAAAAGGTACAATGAAGCACTTCAAAGGTATCTTCACTTCTCTAATGAGTCTCGGAAACCGATTTCGATTCAGCTCGAGTCTGTGGACAGAAAGGATGAAGACTCTGTCTCACAAATGCGAGAGCAGCTCGGCTCTGTGGTGCCAAAGACATATAAAGAGCAAGCACTGAGGATTTACGATTATTTGTCTCAGACCGGTTCACTGATCACATGGGACACAACAGGAGCTGTCACTATAGGTGATGCTAAGCAAACTCACTCAAATATCATCGACCTGATCAGTGATCTCACACGATTTCGAAAAAATATAGAACCTATAGGCGTAGGGAAATTCATACAGGCTCTGGCCCACATGAACATTCCCCTGGAATTAATAGGCAACGAAAAAAGGAGACACGCCATTCATCAGGCGAAACAGTCAGGTGGTGGTCATGGTGTCGACACGACAGTCACAGCGCTCAAGCGAACTAGTCGAAAAGTCCGACAAAAAACTGCCAAAGGTGTCAAAACCCAACCAGAAGGATGGAAATCTTGGTAAAGTGTTCCACACACCTCGCCATCCTGCGTCCTACAGTACACCATGGAAGCTTTGGCGAGCTACAGGAGAAACGAAGGAAAAAATAGGCACCTTTCTGCAAGGGGAAGATGCTTATACCTTGCACAAACCCGCAAGGCGTCATTTTCCTCGTAATGTCACCTATGCTGATAATATCGATGACTGTTGGCAGACTGATCTGACAGACTTCCAGTCTTTAAGAGAAGATAATCACAACTACGCCTACATTTTGTGTGTAATCGATGTCTTCTCTAAATTTGCCTGGGGCGTGCCTATCAAGGACAAGTCAGCAAAGTCGATTGTCAGTGGCTTCGAAAAAATATTTAAGGACACAAAACGTCGTCCCACACGTCTTTTCTCTGACAACGGCAAAGAGTACAGGAACAAAGTGTTCCAAAAGTATCTGAAAGATCAGGACATAAAGTATTTTCACACTTTTGATCCTGAGACAAAATGTTCTATAGTCGAACGTTGGCAGAGAACTCTGAAAACAAAATTATTTAAGAGATTTACTGCTACTGGCAACTACTGTTACGTAGACGGTTTGTTGGATGATACAGTCAACGCCTATAATCACACTGTTCACAGGTCCATTAAAATGAGACCCGTGGATGTGACAGCTGATCGTGTATTAGAAGTGTACAACAACCTCTATGGCGGGGAAAAAGAAACGAAGAAGCCGAAGTTCAGAGTCGGGGACTTCGTCAGAATCAGTAGAGAAAAGCAAAGATTCGAAAAAGGATACAACTGGTACTGGAGCGAGGAGATTTATAAGATCTCTCAGGTCATTCCTCATGACTTGCCGGTGTACCGGTTGGAGGATCTCGATCAGGATAAGATTGAGGGCACGTTTTATGAGCAGGAGCTTCAGAAGGTCACGAAGCCCGAGGCCTTCCAAATAGAATATATAGTGCGGTCTAAGACAGAGAAAGGCATTCGCAAACACCTTGTTCACTGGAGAGGTTATCCTGAGAAATCTCGCTCTTGGATTCTCGACAGTGACCTCATCACGAGCTAAGATGGATTTCTATGCTTATCTTCCTAGCAATGCTAGCCCTGATGTTTATCCTGACAACAAAACATCGCATTTTAAAATCGAACTCTCTAAAAGAATGGAATTGCACGGGAGATGGCAGGCAGCTCTCATCGAGCTCCATTATCCTAACACCGTAGCACAAGTCCTTGAAGGTGAAAATGAGATCACTATCCAGTCTGATCATCTCATCGACACCGTGTATGTACAGCCGGGGACGTATCCAAACAAGGAGGAATTTCTTGTAGCTATTCATCAAGCTGTAAGAACGTTCGATAACGACATTCATGGGAAAAATCCTTTCGAGGAGACACCCGACAGACGCCTTGTGTTTGACGCTTTCACTCAGGATGCCAAGGCGAAGGTCACTTTCTCGCCACGGCTGGCACTTCAGCTTGGACTGGAGCATCCCGGCCCCTATCCTGCGAACGAGCGTACACACGCAGCTAAGCCCGTCGATATCTCTCTGGGTATCCCCTCCCAGATGTTCGTGTACTTGGACATCTTGTCAGATCAGATCGTGGGGCACACAAGGGCACCGCTCCTCCGGACGGTCCCACTTAGTATAAATACGACGTACGGTAGCATGTCGATATTTCACTGTGAGCACCCAATCTACTTCGAGTTGAAGACAAAGTCTTTTGACACTGTGGAAATCGATATAAGGGACCACGCAGGCCGATACGTGCCATTCGATCACGGAACGTTAACGCTGCTAGTGCACTTTAAACAGCTGTGATGGCTCCTCAGACGCATTACAACGACTATTACGTGAATCAGGCGGGCGGCGGTGGTGCTGGGAATTATTACGCCGGCGCCCCGTATCAGAAAGGCTACGGCATAGGCTCCTGGCTAGGCGGTCTATTTCGATCGGTTTTTCCTCTGTTCCGGAGCGGCGCGGCTGCTGTCGGTCGGGAGGCTGCCCGAGCCGGTAGTTCTGTTTTGGCTGACGTCGCGGCCGGTCATAATTTAAAGGAAAGCATGAATAAGCAAGTTCAAGAACTTGTTACTCAGTTGAAACGAAAGGCCGAGGACGGAATGAAGGGGTCTGGGGCTATAAAAAGGCTTAAGGCTAGACGTGGAGCTCATTCTGCAACGAGAGGTCGTAAGAGAAAGACGTCAAGTATTCAAGATCTTCTATCCTAATGGCTTTCATGCATCCTCAGTCGAACGAGTGCCTCCGCTCAGAACTGGATTTGTGGTTGGTTCCACCCACCCAAACCGTTCTCGAGGGAACACACTGGGTGCCTTACAAACCACTCACGACACTCGATGCTGCAAACACCGTAGAATTTTCGATTCCTGGTGTGGGTCATGAATACATCGACCCAGCCCACACGATGCTGTATGTGAAAGCAAAAATAGTCAAGGCTGATGGCACAGACATAGCAGCTGCTGACAACAGCGATGCTGCACCAGTTAATTATGCTCTCCACGCACTCTGGAGTCAAGTTGACATCAGTCTTAATCAGAAAGTGATATCTCACTCCAGCATGACCTATCCTTACAGAGCTTACATCGAGTCGCTTCTAAATTACGATACAGCTGCAAAAAATTCTCACATGACACAGAGACTGTGGTACGATGACACGCCTGATCATTTCGACTCTCTGAATGACGAAGAAAACGCAGGCCTTGCCCAGAGGCGTGACCTCACAGCAAGAAGCCGTACGTTTGAGATGATGGGTCCCCTTCATATCGATTTTTTCAACCAAGACCATTTTCTGCTGAATAACGTAGAGCTCCGTATAAAACTGATCAGAAATCGTGATGCGTTCACACTCATGTCCACAGCTGGGACGGAGAAGATACGTCTCCTTGACGCTACACTGTACGTCCGGAAAGTCACTGTCTCCCCCTCTGTTCTGCTCGCACACGTGCAAGCCTTAGAGAAAGCTCCTGCCAAGTACCCCGTGAATAGAGTGGACATTAAAACAGTCACGATCACGCAAGGACTGAGAGATAAAAATATCGATAATTTGTTCATGAATCAGATGCCCCAGAGAGTCATTATAGGGTTTGTGGACAACCGAGCCTTTAATGGCGACTTTGCACGGAATCCCTTCAACTTCCAGCACTTGAATGTGAACTACCTCAGTCTGATGGTAGACGGTCACCCCGTCACTTCACAGCCATTGACGCCTGACTTTCCTAATGGGCTGTATATGGAAGCGTACAACACACTCTTCTGCGGGACAGGCATTCATTGGAAGGACGAAGGCAATAACGTCAGTTTTGCCGCTTACCCTGGCGGGAGTGCTCTGTACTGTTTCGACCTCTCTCCAGATCTGTCCGCAAACGAACCCCACTGGAATCTCCAGAGACAAGGGACACTTCGTCTTGAAGTGAAGTTCGGAGCTCCTATCGCTGCACCAGTGAACTGCATTATTTATGCCGAGTTCCAGAACTTGATCGAAATCGATAAAAATAGGAATGTGATTGTTGACTATAACGTCTGATCATGGACGAGGGCTTAGACGGTGGTACGTTAGACACGATGATGCGAACGGACAAACACATCGCTCCTCTCTTTGAAGGTGTTTTCGCGGCAGACACGTTGCCAAGACGATTAGACAAACGACCAGCATTACTCATATGTAACACAGATCCTATCTCAAAACCAGGGTCTCACTGGGTAGCTTTCTTTATCGATAAGAACGGGGCCGGAGAGTTCTGGGATTCATATGGTATGCCACCAATAGTATCACAGCATCGCAAGTTTATGGATAGAGTGTGTAAAAAGTGGACGTACAACCACACCAGTTTACAAGCAATCGATTCTAAAGTGTGTGGAGAGTATTGTGTTCTATACTTAGCGCATAGAGCACACGGCTACACGTTGCACAAATTTGTAAAAACATTATTCACAGATGATGCAGAAAAAAATGATGCCTTAGTTCGGAAAATGTTCAAACACATGTACACTGCTCACTGTATACTCCCAAATAATAAATCACAAGGGTGTACTTCAAGAAAAAAATAATTCTTTAGTTTCTTTTTTTTAAATAAAAAATTATAAAACAGAAAAATATTTTAACAAAAAAAATTTCACAAAAAAAAATTAAAACAAAAAATTTCACAAAAAAATTAAAACAAAAAATTTCACAAAAAAAATTTAAAACAAAAAATTTCACAAAAAAAAAAAACTTCACAAAAAAAATTTAAAACAAAAAATTTTACACAAAAAAAAATGTTTGCGGTTTTGTATAGGCCTACTGGGGATAGAATTTTCCGCACAAAAAAATTCTAACGACTGCATCTAGCTTGCCTCTAGGGCGCAGTAGGAAATAGCTAGTATATTTCGTTATTACTGTTTTTTCACTCACCAGGTGCAGCGGTCACAGCGGCGGCGGCTCCCCTGGGGACTATATGGACTCAGAAAAAAAAATATTATTTAGGGTTCGTGACGGGCCATTCAGAAAAAAAGATTGGGCGACAATCTTATTTTTTGGTGAATGGCGTCCTCACTTAGGTTAGGTTATTCTAGGTTAGGTTGGGTTAGGTTAAGGACATGTCCGAAAGGAGGTGACAATGGGGACTAACTTAGGTTATTCTAGGTTAGGTTGGGTTAGGTTAAGGACATGTCCGAAAGGAGGTGACAATGGGGACTAACTTAGGTTAGGTTAAGACCCTCCAAGAACAGGATAAAAAACAAAATGGCGGAAGGGGACAATGGGGACTAACTTAGGTTAGGTTGAGACCCTCCAAGAACAGGATAAGAAACAAAATGGCGGAAGGGGACAATGGGGACTAACTTAGGTTAGGTTGAGACCCTCCAAGAACAGGATAAGAAACAAAATGGCGGAAGGGGACAATGGGGACTAACTTAGGTTAGGTTGAGACCCTCCAAGAACAGGATAAGAAACAAAATGGCGGTAGGGGACAATGGGGACTAACTTAGGTTAGGTTGAGACCCTCCAAGAACAGGATAAAAAACAAAATGGCGGAAGGGGACAATGGGTACTCAAGATGGCGGCGGGGGACAATGGGTACTCTATACTACTCATCTGTATTATGGACGAACTCATCCGTACCGACATCCGTACTACGGCTGCGCAAAATCATCCGTAAGGACTTTGCAGTGTAATGGCACAGTTTGCCGGGGTGGCCCGCGGTATGTGAAAAAGTCCATTACTTTTAGTACGGGCTACCCCAGATCCACTTTAGTTTTCATTACACCCAAAAAAGATCTATGCATAACAAACAACCGGGCTAAAGTTGGCCAAAGTTTTTCTTGGCCAAATTTTTTTAAGCTCTCAAATTGATCATAACAACACCCATTTAACCACCAACACCGACAAAACCAAAGTGGCTAAAAATCATTTCGGGCCATTTTCTTCTTGTTCAGCGGTGCTGTAGTGCAGTAAAAGCAAGAAACGATTTCTAGATGCCAGCGTGGGCGAGATAAAACACGCCTCACACGCTTCAGCGCGGGACGTTCAACCACTAATACTGACGAAACCAAAGTGGCTAAAAATCATTTCGAGCCATTTTCTTTTTGTTCAGCGGTGCTTTAGTGCAGAAAAAGCAAGAAACGATTTTTTGCCACCTCCCTTCGTACGTTAAATGGCACGTACGAGACGGAAAACGCTCATCACACGGTTCAGTCCCCAGTGATCATTACCGTCTCGTAATCATGTGTACAGCTCCAGGGGGTGTGGTTCCCCCCTCGGCTGCGCCATCCAGCAGACGAACGGAGGTGGCTTAAAATCGTTTCTTACTTTTAATGCACTAAAGGACTGCCGAACAAGTAGAAAATAGTCTGAAATGAGTATTAGCCACTTTAGTTTCGTCGGTGTTGGTGGTTAAATGTCCCGCGCTGAAGCGTGTGATGAGCGTTTTCCGTCTCGTACGTGCCATCTTTCGTACCAAGGGAGGTGGCTAAAAATCGTTTCTTGCATTTACTGCACTAAAGCACCGCTAAACAAGAAGAAAATGACTGGAAATAATTTTTAGCCACATTAGTTTCGTCGGTATTCGTGGTTGAACGTCTGAAAATCCTTTCCTCACAACCAAACTAGCGAAAGTAGTTGTTCTCTCGCAAACGCAACCATCCACCGTACAAAGGAAGGTGGCTAAAAATCTTCTCTGGCCTTTACTGCAGTGAAGGACTGACTAACTAGAGGAAGACGGCCCAAAATAATTTTTAGGAACTGTGGTTTCGTCAGTATTCGTGCTAAAAAGTTCAGCGCTGAAGCATGTAATGTGTGTTTTCTCTCGCGCACGCAGCCAGCTACCGTACTAACGAAGGTGGCTAAAAACCGATTTGTGGCTTCGTTGCACTAAAGAACTGCTGAAATACTAGAAAATAGTTCGAAATGATTTTCGGCCACTATGGTTTCGTTGGTTTTCGTAGCGAAAAGTCCCGCGCTGAATTGTGTGACGAGCGTTTTCCGTCTCGTACGTGCCATCTTACGTACGAAGGGAGGTGGCTAAAAATCGTTTCTTGCTTTTACTGCACTAAAGCACCGCTGAACAAGAAGAAAATGGCTCGAAATTATTTGTAGCCACCATGGTTTTCTAGGTATTCGTACTGGAACATTGCGCGCTGAACCGTGTTATGGTCATGATGTTTTTTTTTTTAAGTCCCTCTAAAAACACAAGATTTTGCTCGAATACTCGTGTCGATTTTTTGATATGTTGATCCTGGGGTTGTGAAACGTCTTTTAAATGGGTGTTGTTATAATCAATTTGAGAACTCAAAAAAAAAATTTGGCCAAGAAAAATTTTGGCCAACTTTAGCCCGGACCAATTCACGCCTGGCGCACGTCTGCCTTGGCCTGCCTTGCGGCTGTAACCTGACTAGTAGGACCCTACGGGACCAAACAGTCGGTACGACGCCCTGCGGGGGTCACTTAACTTACACGAACATAACAACGCTACGTGTCTTACACTTTTCTTATGTCATCAATGCCGCTCGACCAGTCCTAGCCTACCCATACCTGCCTAAACCTAACCTATCAGAGGGTAGTAAAGGCGGCTATTGGGACAGTTTGGGCACAAAAACGTGGTGCGTCCGGTGCTTGTGTCTGGTGCAGCACCAGACGGCGCAGGATGGGTGGGCTACCTCCGCGGCGATGTCGCGGGCACCAGACGCACCACGTTTTTGTGCCCAAATTGTCTTAGAACTAAGCCACCGTAACGCACTTGGGTCAGTTATCCGTGCCTGGCGCATACCTACCGGCCAGGCGTGGAGTAACGGAACAGTGATTATTTGCGATGAGCGATGTCTCTTTCGCCACGACGCGGCCTGACGCCTGACGTATGCCTAGCATTAAGAGGTATTTCAGACTACTTTGTATCATACGCTTTGCAAAATAAGGTCTGCCGTCCCGTGCGTTTTCCCCCCTTTTCTTGAAGATCTCAATCGCAAATAAGGTGCGTCATGACTTGCTTTAGAGCACATCACCGACACAAATTGCTCAAAAACAAACGAGGGAAGGACTATTTTACGAGAGCTGCAAGTGGCCAAGAAAAAACCGCACCCACGCCGACTGCTTTGTCGAAGGTAAAAAGATAACAGTTGTGCAGCTAAGAAACTAAAAGCGTACTAATTGCGCTGGTGAGTGTGGCTCAAGACTAAAACCCACATTTTAAATGTTCTTCGTGATGTAGAAAATATTTTAACGCCAAAATTTTTTGTATAGGTCCTTTCACAGCTAAGATATTGGAAATACAAAACTGTAATTGCCTTACTAACGTGCCCGGTGTGATTTTATTGGCTGCCGTTGCCGGCTGCCTTTATGTGGACACGCACGCTGTAAAAATATTTTTCGCCACTTTTCGAAAAATCGAATAATTTTCTCTATAATTGTCACGTGACAAAATATTTTAACAGTGAAGTGGATTGCATTGGAGAATCGAGCGGAGTCACGGGTACCTTATCGAATATATTTGGTTTGTAAAACTGCTAGTTTGGCGGTATACTTGTCTGATCTTCCAGTAACGTACGGTAAGGTAAACGATTGCTGGAGCGTGCCGCCTTGCGTGCCGCTTATATTGTCAACGTCGGTATGCGACTGATACCGTGTTCTCTTCGTATGCCAGCTCACCTGGTAAGTGGCGCGGGTGGTTAGCATGATTGGGCCACAATTTATTTATGGCGGCCCAGGCTCGGCAGCAAGATTGAAGGGGAAGATTGGCCCATCGCTGCCCGTCCAGCACTGGAGCGACGGCGCGTGCCGTGAATACACTGTAGCAGTTACGACGGTCCTCGCGACGACGTAGGCAGCCTGGCGGGCGCTGTCAGTGCGCACGTGGAATCTACACCTCCTACCTCCTGTAGAGGCAGGTCTGAGTAGTGTGCTCATTTAGTCGGTTTCAGTTACTGGATTTGCCGGTGACTGGTCTATGCCCTGCTGCTCTGTGAACACACTAACAGGTATAAAATGAGACCTTTCAGTATTATCTTAGCTTAACAAATTTGTATTAATTTTTACCCGTTATTGAGATGCTCTGGACTTGATCAATGTCTAAATGTGACAGTACATTTTGCCTTCTTGCTACTTATGCATTCTCTTTCCCTTGATCAGTGATGCTTATGCTGTACCTGACTTAATTTGCTCGTGAAGAATCAATGCAATATATGTAGATGATACCTATTTATCATTTATCTTTCCTCTATGTTTATAACAAGTAAAGATTCCAATAAATGAACAAGAATGCCTGTACTTAACATAAACTATTTTCCTTTATATTTAGAAATTCCTTTTTTTTTGCTCGTGATTAAACCTATTGAAAATCTTTATGTAAACACCTCGACACTGGTATGGGAATATCATCCCCTTTCACTGCAGCAACGAGCTGAACATGAAGCTTTGCGTGCCCAGCCGGCTTTTACAAAACAGGAGTGTGACAGTTTTCAAAAGCAATTTTTGGGAGCAAGATGGTGGTGTTCGAAGGGAAGGGGGAGGGGGGGGGGGGCAAGAGTTTCAACATACCCTACCGATATGTGAGGGATTCCACGCGAAGGGTACCCATGTTTTGGACTCATAGTCACCAAAATCGACAAAACTTTTTTTTAGGGTGTATTAAGTCCCAATCGGTCCCTCCAAAAATTTTCAAATTTGGAGCACCCGTTCAAAATTTTATTTTTTTATTTTTTCCAGTAAAAGTTAGCATAAATTCATAAGAATTAATTTATTGATATTGCCTTTCGTTTATACATTCTTGACCTCTAGGGAAGTCATTTGAAGGGGAGCCTGTCCAACAAGTTTCGGTATGAATCGAACAACTCCCAAAAGTTTCGGAAGTTCCTAAAATATAGACATGTTCTATTATCTCAAAACATGTCATAACAGTTTCGGCTCATATTTTGTGCGAACGTTCCTTACTATAGACTGGAATCTTGTACCATGTTTCATTTTGAGCACTCGAGTAGTTTGGGAGTAACAATCAACTACTTGAGTGCTCAAAATGAAACATGACACAAAATTCTAGTCTATAGTAAGGCCGAAACTGTTATGACATGTTTTGAGATAATAGAACATGTCTATATTTTAGGAACTTCCGAAACTTTTAAGAGTTGTTTGATAAATACTGAAACTTGTCGGACAGGCTCCCACACCCTTCAAATGACTTCCCTAGAGGTCAAGAATGTCTAAACGAAAGGCAATATTAATATATTAATTCTTATGGAATTATGCTAATTATGCAAATTATTACTGGAAAAAAATTAAAAAACAAATTACTGAACGGGTGCTCCAAATTCGAAAATTCTTGGAGGGGGACCCATTGGAACGTAATACACCCTAAAAAATTTTTTTGGGACTATGACTCCGAAACGTGGGCTCCCTAGGCGTGGAATCCCGCATGTACGTGCACTTCCCTCTTTGGTGTACTGAACGTGTGTTTGTGGGTTTTTAGGTCTGGAGCAAGCCTCACCCTCCTCTGTCCTCTGTGCCACTGTGTTTAGGTTTTCTGTGCTTTTTTTTGTCAATTACTTTTGCTCACTTTTGCTGTTCTGTGCTTTGGGTGAAGCCCTCTTCAAACTGATAGTCTTGAGATTGAGCTCCCTCATTTCCCAGCCTTATGTATTTTTATCAATGACAGATGCTGTATTTTTTGTAGTGCACTACATTTGTCTTAGTGAACCAACAACTTATACCAGTTACACATAAAACAATTTTATTTCTCTTACCCTGCTTCATAATCCTCCCAAAGTTCGGTGAAAATAAAAGAAATAAGCACAATAGTTACACGTCTTTAAGTCTCTGCTTCTTAGGCACACCTAAAGGGTTCGAAGTGTCCTGAATCGTTCAGATTCAGTGAGCGCACTTGGTTCCTGAACGCGAACGCGCGTTTCCGGGAGTAGAGGTCAATCGCACCGTCTGCATTTTCCCTCTACCGATGGTGGAGGCAAATCACGCTCGCCCGGAATTCACCTCTACTGACATTAGAGGTAATTCCGGTAGAGGTATTGGCGGCGTCTCCTGTGAAAATACCATACATTAGTTTTCCCTTATGCCATCGGAAATATCCGATATTTTTTACAGTGCCGACGCACCCCAACTCCAGAACGGATATGTTACGGGATAACCCCGGCGGTCGGTCAAACCTAGGATTTACCGGTAGAACATAAGTTTTACCGGGCCGTTTCGGGGAAACTTGTTTGTGGGCCATCTGGCCGGGGTTCAACCGGTATATCCTAGACCGAAACAAGATTTACCGTCGGCGACCCGTAAATCCTGTACGGCCGGGGTTTGACCGATGGTAAATTTGACCGGTAAATCCTGATTTTGACGGAAATTGATGTTCTTTTTTTTAAATTTGATGGGGAAAGGAAACAAGTTTGGTTTCATTTATTTATTTGTGCTCGCTGTGCCGCCGTGACACTTAGAATTGCATTTTATACCCTTCTGTCCGGAAAGTAGGACGGTGTTACGGCAGCTGCAACGGTTGGTTGTGCACCGTTGTGTGCAGTGGCACCGTTTGAAACCCTGGCCCCCCGACAAACTGGACCCCGTGGCTAAACCCCATAGGCCGACTGGTTTTTCTGAAACTTCTGCCGGAACGACGAATTTCTCCTTCGCAACGGAGAACATGTTTCGCGAAAGAAGCCTCTCGAGCGTCCCGTGTTTGTTCCCTACTTTGTAGAACCCGTCGTCCGTCACTTCCAGAATCACCGCCACGACATTGCGGGGGTCAGCCCTCGCCCTGTCCACGTCAGGTATTGGAACCGTCACAGTGTCGCCGACCGATACTGGAGGGTACTGACGATCAGTCTGCCGCAGCATCTTTGATGCCTTCTTGAGGTTGCCTCTTGCCTCAGACTGATTTCTTAGGATGTTAGTAGGTCTGTGGTACAGTGAGCACTCCTCCTCTATGGCGCAAGCAGCATGCAAAGGTTTCAAGCAAGACGTGTACAGTTGGTCGTACGGACAGGGCTCACCGCACAGGACGCAAGGTGGTCTCCATGTGCCTGGCTCCCAACCCTGAAATCGCGGCAGCGATACTAGGGTCACTGGAGTCACGCCTGAAACACAGGGTGCACTGTGAAGCGAAAACCCTAGGTTTTCGTTACCTATCGCATTGACCGTACCATACCTCGCGGTGTGAGCAGGTGCTGGATGCGAGCTGACGGACGAACACCTCTTGCTGGAGTGGCAGGTGTCACGGGGACGGGCACGATCACGGGCGCGGGGACTTGAACGGCCTCGCACTGGTAAAAGTAAGGCGTAGTTCTATGTTTGAGTCAAGCGTAGAACTACGATTGAAGAAGTTACGCTTGAAATCAAGAGTAGGTTACCAGTGCGGGCGAGGGTTCGGGCGAGGGTTCGGGCGAGGGTTCGGGCAAGGGCTCGGGGGAGGTCTGAGGAGAAACCCTTGGACGGGCAGCAGGACGCACAGTAGGGCGTGCAGCAGGGCGTGAGGCTGCATGACGGGCGTTTAGCAGGCGTGCGGGATTTACCGGTCGCCAACGGTAAATCTTGTTTCGGTCTAGGATATACCGGTTGATCCCCGGCCAGATGGCCCTCAAACAAGTTTTCCCGAAACGGCCCGGTAAAACTTATGTTCTACCGGTAAATCCTAGGTTTGACCGACCGCCGGGGTTATCCCGTAACAGATATAAGAAAATGGGGAGAGGTCCTCTGGTACTACTTAGTTTTGTACTGTGATTCGGCGGAACTCCAAATTCACGGAATGGCTAATTCGTAGGGAGGGAGGGAGGGTTTTCGAAAACAGCGGGGGGGGGGGGGGGCAAGGGTGACCCGGCTCGCCGGCGCCCCCCTGGCGCTAGACACCCCCCCCCCCCCCCTATTTTTTTCTGAAAAAGGTCGGAAATAGTACGAAATTTTTTGCACATCGCCGAAAATAGGATTATTTAACTCCACACTTTATTGTTAAATATTTTCTATACACAACTTTATGTATATATTATAATAAAATATATGTGGTATTTATTTTGTCAAGTTGAGAACAAAAAAAAACACACTAACACACTAAAATCAAAAGCCCCTTCTGAAGCAGTTGGCTCCGTTGCCCTCCCAACCGCATGTACATGTACTTCTATAAAGACCCTGCAATCCCGTGCGGCGGCGCCTCCGCGGTGTAAACAGATCACCGTTCTGGCGCCTGCGGCGAACTGCGCCCCCGCGGCGTCCACGTCAAGCGCGCCCGCGGCGGCCCGCGCCCCCGTATTTTTTTTGTTTTGCCGCCCCTGCGGGGCGTGTTAGTACTATCGTGAAGTTGGCCAACTCCGGTATGAAAAGTTGGCCAACATTCTCGGGGACCGTCCCTAAGCAACAAATATACCGCAACGTCGTCAAGACGGCGCAAAACATTATTCCGTGGACAGATAGAGTCGTGCAAACCGGCGATTGATCTCACAGATGTATGCGAAATTAAATCAAGAGTATAACAGCCGGTCTCAAGGCCCCCCACCCCGTCCTCGAGAGCCAACATCCCAACAGCTTCACATAGCGACACCGGCTCCTCGGCAATGCTCCTAATGGGACACGACAGCACACACACCACGACCTGTTTCGAGACTTCCTACCCCGTTCTCGAGAGCCAACTGCTTTTAAGGTTTTAACACACGCCACTGACATGTTGGACCGTGTTAAAACTTCTATCGCGGCCTTAAAAATTAAGTCAAGATAAGATATCAAAAATCTGAAAAGCGTTTTGGATAGAGAATCACAGTGCGATTAAAATGACCTGTTTGGAAACCCTAATACCACCAAATTTGAAGAAATGGCCAAAGGATCTCGAATAGCACAATTCTTCTTACCGGAGTTCCCATGTTTAACTATTAGGCCCCGATGCGACCCCTAAACCTTGCCCGATCTTGCCGAAAAAAAAATTCACGAGGGTTTCTTATCATATGTCACCTACCCAGAGGGTAAGAGTCGAACATTTCGAGTTCCGTTGAACTTTGGGACACCCTAAGGCACCTACTGTTGTTTATTTAATTTGTGGAGCCGCGGTAGAGGTTTTAACTCTATATAACTTGGAGGTAGCGCGAGTTAAAACCTCACAAGCCGGTGTCTAGGCACCTACTGATGTTTAATTAATTTGTGGAGCCGCGGTAGAGGTTTTAACTCGGTCCAACATGAATGTGGTGAGAGTTAAAACCTCTAAAGCAGGTGTTTAGGCACCCACTGTTGGTCCCTTAATTTTTGGAACCGCGCTAGAGGTTTTAACTCTATCACACTTGATGGTAGCGCGAGTTAAAACTTCAGAAGGAGATATATAGGCACCTACTGTTGTTTATTTAATTTTTGGAGCCGCTGTAGAGGTTTTAACTCTATCCAACTTTAAGGTAGCGCGAGTTAAAGCTTCGGAAGCAGATGCATAGGCACCTTCTGTTTTGATTTAATTTTTGGGGCCGCGGTAGAGGTTTTAACTCTAACCAACTCGAAGGTAGCGCGAGTAAGAACCTAAAAAGCCGGTGACTAGGCAACCACTACTGTTGACTTAATTTTTAAAGGTACGGTAGAGGTTTTAAATCGATCCAACATAAATGTGGTGAGAGTTAAAACCTCAAAAGCAGGTGTTTAGGCACCAGCTGTTGTTCCCTTCTTTTTTGGAACCGCGTTAGAGGTTTTAACTGTATCACGCTTGATGGTAGCGCATGTTAAAACTTCAGAAGCAGATATATAGGCACCTATTGTTTTTTATTAATTTTTTGGAGCCACAGTAGAGGTTTTAACTCTATCCAACTTTAAGGTAGCGCGAGTTAAAGCTTCGGAAGCAGATGCATACGCACCTACTGTTGTTCATCTAATTTTTGGAGCCGCGGTAGAGGTTTTAACTCTATCTAACTTGGAGGTAGCGCGAGTTAAAACCTCAAAAGCAGATGTTTAGGCACCCACTGATGTTTATTTAATTTGTGGAGCCGCGGTAGAGGTTTTAACTCTATTTAACTCGAAGGTAGCGCGAGGTAGAACCTAAAGAGCCGGTGTCTAGGCAACCACTGCTGTTGACCTAATTTTTAAAGCCGCAGTAGAGGTTTTAACCTGATCCAACATGAATCTAGTGAGAGTTAAAACCTCACAAGCTAGTGTCTAGGCACCTACTGATGTTTATTTAATTTGTGGAGCCGCGGTAGAGGTTTTAACTCTATCCAACTCGAAGGTAGCGTGAGTAAGAACCTAAAGAGCCGGTGTCTAGGCAACCACTGCTGTTGACTTAATTTTTAAAGGTACGTTAGAGGTTTTAACTCTATCCAACTCGAAGGTAGCGCGAGTTAGAACCTAAAGAGCCGGTGTCAAGGCAACCATTGCTGTTGACCTAATTTTTAAAGCCGCAGTAGAGGTATTAACCCGATCCAACATGAATTTAGTGAGAGTTAAAACCTCACAAGCCGGTGTCTAGGCACCTACTGATGTTTGTTTAATTTGTGGAGCCGCGGTAGAGGTTTTAACTCTATCCAACTCGAAGGTGGCGAGAGTTAGAACCTAAAGAGCCGGTGTCTAGGCAACCACTGCTGTTGACCTAATTTTTAATGCCGCAGTAGAGGTTTTAACCTGATCCAACATGAATGTAGTGAGAGTTAAAACACCAAAAGCAGGTGTTTAGGCACCAGCTGTTGTTCCCTTATTTTTCGGAACCGCGTTAGAGGTTTTAACTGTATCACGCTTGATGGTAGCGCAAGTTAAAACTTCAGAAGCAGATATGTAGGCACCTATTGTTTTTTATTAATTTTTTGGAGCCACAGTAGAGGTTTTAACTCCATCCAACTTTAAGGTAGCGCGAGTTAAAGCTTCGGAAGCAGATGCATACGCACCTACTGTTGTTGATTTAATTTTTGGAGCCGCGGTAGAGGTTATAACCCGATCCAACATGAATTTAGTGAGAGTTAAAACCTCACAAGCCGGTGTCTAGGCACCTACTCGCGGTAGAGGTTTTAACTCTATGCAACTCGAAGGTGGCGAGAGTTAGAACCTAAAGAGCCGGTGTCTAGGCAACCACTGCTGTTGACCTAATTTTTAAAGCCGCAGTAGAGGTTTTAACCTGATCCAACATGAATGTAGTGAGAGTAAAAACCCCAAAAGCCGGTGTTTAGGCACCTACTGATGTTTATTTCTTTTGTGGAGCCGCGATAGAGGTTTTAACTCTATCTAACTCGAAGGTAGCGCGAGTTTAAACCTCAAAAGCCGGTGTCTAGGCAACCACTGCTGTTGACTTAATTTTGAAAGGTACGGTAGAGGTTTTAACTCGATCCAACATAAAGGTGGTGAGAGTTAAAACCTTAAAAGCAAGTGTTTAGGCACCAGCTGTTCTTCGTTTAATTTGTGGAACCGTGTTAGAGGTTTTATTACCATTTAACTTGAAGGTAGCGCGAGTTGAAAGCTCAAAAGCCGGTGTCTAGGCAACCACCGCTGTTGACTTAATTATTAAGGCCGCGATAGAAGTTTTAACATGGTTCAACATGTCAGTGGCGTGTGTTAAAACCTTAAAGCAGTTGGCTCGCGAGAACGGGGTAGGAAGTCTCGAGACAGGTCGTGGTGTGTGTGCTGTCGTGTCCCATTAGGAGCATTGCCGAAGAGCCGGTGTCGCTATGTGAAGCTGTTGGGATGTTGGCCCTCGAGGACGGGGTGGGGGCCTTGAGACCGGCTGTTATACTCTTGATTTAATTTCGCATACATCTGTGAGATCAATCGCCGGTTTGCACGACTCTATCTGTCCACGGAATAATGTTTTGTGCCCTCTTGACGAGGTTGCGGTATATTTGTTGCTTAGGGACGGTCCCCGAGAATGTTGGCCAACTTTTCATACCGGAGTTGGCCAACTTCACGATAGTGTGTTAGTGTGCGCCCACGGCGCCCCCGCAGGGCGCCCGCGGCGCCTCTTCGGGGCGCTTAGGGGGTGGGGGGGGGGCAATGCCCCCCTTGCCCCCCCCCCCCTTCCGGCGCCCCTGACGCCTTTATATGGACCTGTACCGCGCGTACTAAAGAGGCTTCCCGAAAACGCTTGCCTAGTCAACCGCTGAAGGGCCTGCTTCGCGGGATCGAAAGATCCCGCTGCGCGGGCCCCAAATGGGCCCGGGCCTAACGGTCCCCTTCCGGCGCCGCTGCAATAACCTAGTTCGCATTTTGCATTATTTGTGGAAATCGGGTTTAACATGTTGCGGTGAAAATCACCGTGGCGCAGTATTGCATGGTTAGGAGGTCACAAAGAAAGAGTGAGTGAAAAAAATTGCCTTACGTCTTTAGGATACCAGAAGGTTTTGTTTATCAGTTCCACGGTAGCCGATGAAAGAAAAAGATACAGAATGTACATTCCTCGAATTTAAAACTGACATGACTGGAACTATTCGGTTCGACCGGAACAGATCCCTGCTTTTTTCCAGACTTACGGCTCACCAGTCATTCGTAATTGTCTTAGCGCGAGGAAGGGCGTATGGATCTGGTCAGGCTGTTCGACTGGTGGCAGGAGGTAGTGCAGCCTCCAGGCAACGGTTTCAATAACAAGTTCAAGAGCTGCATGCTGGGAACAAAGGTACTGTTTTTCGCAGAACTTGCGTATGTACATTTCAAAATTCATAACGTGTGTAAAACTACGTCTGTACTTGGGCCTTATAAGTGTGTAACAACGACGGTTTCTGTACTTAGTTAAAGTTGGCTTACGTAAAATTTTGTACTTTGTATTTTGTACTCTGTATTTTTGCACACGTAAGTGAATTGTACGTTATTTTAGGAATTTAACAAAAGTGTGTTAAAATTCTTGCATAACGTGTAAGAAATTGTACACAAGATATGAGTGCACATAATTTCATTTAGTTAAGCACGAAATTGTCCATAGCCAATCATTGTGTGGATGAAAACCTGCGACGGCGGCTGCGGCACTGCGCCCTTCCGCACTACGGAGCTATTTCAAACTCGCAAGAGATACCTGATCGAAAAACATTGATTTGCGGACTGGAGGTTAGGGTTGGCACCGTAAAAGGCCTGTCGCTTCATTAATTGCTATTAATTACTTTCCGAATCAAATAGCCTTGCGAATAGCTCTTACGACGAGCGAAACATTTTGTGGAATACAGATCTGTGCTTGTTTTCTCGTATTATTTGAAGTGGTGCAGGCTACGCCCAACTTGGTTTACGAGTTTCTTCGAATACTGTAGCACGGCACGGCGGAAAAAAATACAGAAGAGTTTCTTGAAGTTTTTGACGCGGTATTTTGCCCCCATTCTTGAAATTTGAATTGGTTTTCGTTGAGATATCACGATTATAAGTAAAGAATCCGGCGTCCGCCCGCCGTGCCCGCCCCTGGCGCGGCCGAACATGGTCACAGCCGGGCCGGGGGAGTTGCCGCTGGCTGGCATGACCCAAACGGATAATATCCGCGAAAACTTTTCGTAACCGAACAAACCGAGTCTCGGGCACAGGCTCAGTTCACGAGGAATGCTATACCTGCTACTGTTACCTTTTTTATAAACAAGCTGGCCCGTCCCTCCGTCGTACCGTCGACTTGCCCACCTTGGCCTGCCGTCGGGGTCCTCCGACCTTCGCCTCAAGTCACTAGAGATGTGTCTGGCCGTAAATATTTTTGTAAAGATTAAAATCGCTAACCTCACGCTGTCCCGACTCGCGACGGAGTGCGCCTTGCAGGCGCACCGCACGGAGCGGCCAACCCTAACCTGACAAATCAAACAATTCTCATGAAACAACAACGCGACATAATTTGAAAATTGTTGCCACCGTACGTTTATCTATGTCATAAAAGTAGTCTATCCTTCAAATTTAGACTCTCTCCATGAACGATTAGTCAGCGCACATCCGAACAAACGAACCAACAGTCGGCATCAGACTATAAGCCCGGCTCTTCTCTGTTTCCACCGAAACGTCGGGACTGGCCAAAAAAAGGCCATCGCGCAAAATTGGATGGTTCGGTAGCAGCGAAAAGCACGCATAAACTGCCGTGCGTCAAGCAATCCTAAACAAACTAAACTCTTACGGAGAATTTTTATGCTTAAGTACGGATGTGTCTGTGCATACAGAAGGTATGGACAATTTGTGCACAACTATGCATTAAATTATGCATAACCTTTTGTATGCACAGCACAGGAACGTCCATAGCGTACCATACGCAGAAATACTGCATAAGAGTTCACTGTGAAGAGGAGGCGCACATCCTCAGGTCTTCTGCTACCTCCTGGCGCCGCAGCTGGCCAGCTGGTTCTTGGGGGCCGTCCACCGGGGGGTCGGCATGTCAGCTGTCATGGACCTGCGCCTGCCCATATCCATCGTGCCGTGCTTCCAGTGCGTACGCTTCCTCGCCTACCGCCGGCAGGACCTGCTGGACGTCCTCCAGGGAGCGTCCCGGGTGGCTGACGCAGTCTGTGCGGGCGGGGTCGCCGAACACACCCAAGTAAGGCTCCCATTGTTCATATATTTGGTAGCGGTAATTCCTCACAAGGGAACTCCGCTGACAAGGGGATGCCTCGAGCTGTTAGACTCAGAATTCGATAAAACTTTTGGTAATTGTGGACTTTAGGGGCTCCACCACCTACGAAGATATGGCCGGTACCGTTCAAACCGGCTGAACGTTCGCAATTGGAATACGCTAATCATATACGACGCTCCTGAACGTAATAATTGCAAAATATTAAATTAGTAGCGCCGCGTAAGGTTTCCACTTGGCGAGCGTCGCTGTGTGCGGAACCGGTGTAGCAGACGGATTTAGGGTGTTTGGTTTCTCCGAGTTGGACGGGAAAGAGTGCACTAGGAGTCTTTCAGTAGAAGAAGCATACTTAACAGCGGCGTTTGTCACCGTTTGACGAACAATCGTGCACAAATCTGTCCGAAAGAGGCGTGTTTGTGAGCCCTGTGACAGATTACCAAACCTTTTTCGCAGTATCATACTGGATCCGGAGACGTTTAGGTGAGGTAGCGTTTGATTCCCGTACATAATACGCCGAAATCTCGGAAACGGCTGGAGTTGCAGCGTTGTCCTTGAAATTTCAGCCCTTTAGGGCCGTACTTTTGTCAAATTGACCTTAGGAAAGTATTATGAATTTTTTAAAAATTCCTCGTTACCACCAGTTTCTTTCAAATTAATGCTTAAAAATTTAATATCTCCGGTACTAGCCGATAAAGGCAGCTAAAATTTAGTTTCTGGGGGTCTTGTAGGCAGTACATACTGCGAAATAAGTTTCATCGAAATCTGAGTCTGACACCTCGGGGCATCCCCATGTAAGTGATATGCAGCGATTCTGATGAAACTTTTTTTTGCTCGATCCACAACCCCCAAGAACCAAATTTTAGCTGCCCAAATTGGTTAGTTTCTGAGATATGAATTTTTAAGACGTTAACTCACGCAGAATTCCATAAAATCCACCTCTGTTATGACTCTGACCTTGGGGGTCCAAATTTCGAGGAAAACGCTGTAACTCCTCGAGATATCGGCGTATTTTGTGCGGGAACGCGACAAGGCCGCACAGAAATGTCATCGGTTTCATATAAGTAGTAGATTGACCAAAAAAGTTGCATCAAAATCGCTGACCTGGCAGAGGTTCTGTAACAAGCTGGCCCGTCCCTCCGTGCTCCGCTCCACCGGCACCTCAGTTCGACAGGGCCGCTTGGACAGCTTGGCCTGCAGGCGGCGCTAGCGTGGGCCTCCCCCCCCCCCCTTAGAGATGTGACCGTGTGGTACATACTATGTGTGGTACATAGTTTTGTAACAATTAAAATCGCTTATCTCAGCCCGTCCCGACTCGCGGCGGAGTGCGCCTTGCAGGCGCACCACCACACGCAGCGGCCGACGCTAACCTAACAAATCAGACAATTGTTGCCACGGTACGTGTATATACGGCTTAAAAGCAGTCCTTGAAGTTTCTGTGTAAACGATAAGTCGGCAAACAGACGTCCGAACGAACGAACGGTTGGCATCAGACTATAAGCCTTGCTCCTCTCCGTTTCTACCGAAACGTGTCGGAACGGGCTGAAAACGAACGGGAGCCGGGCGTTCCCTAATGCCGACTTTTTGATCGTTCGTGCAGTGGCGCAGTGGCCGACTGTGCACAGACCTCTGGTTTTGCAGACGAAGTTCAAACCTGGGTCAATGACCTTTTTCTATTACGCAAATACACGCACGGTGGCAATAATTCTCAAGTTATGTCGTGTTTGTTGAGAAGTGATAGATTTGTAAGATTGCGCTTGGCTGCTGTATGCGGCAGCGATTTGTTCTTAATGCGTTCTTAAACACGATCACTGTCCTCCTGGGGACACTCTTCCGCTCTGTTGCAGACACACGCCCGTCAGCTCTTTCTGCTGTCCAGCAAGAGCTACACACTGTTTCGGGCCTGGAGCATCGTTGCATCCGCCAGCGTCATGCTGCCCGTGCTCCTGCAGGGACAGCTCGCTATGAGGATTTGGCCGTGGTTTAGTGGGGAGCTCGGCCTGTGGCTGGGTGGTTTTGTGCAGGCGAGTTGTAGCACCGCTGTACCCGATATTCGTCTGAGCGATAGCGAACCTGACTAGTCATAAAATGTTTTGTCTGCCTGTGCGTTCGCGCAATTTCTCGCGAACGATCAGTCGTGGAAGACTCAAATTTGGGCCTCATCCTTTTTGCACCATACCGGAGTGAACCTCCTCTTAGGAGCACCGCAGCCAAAGCATTAAAAATTATCACAAGTGGCCTAAAACTTGAAAGCCGACGGTTGGCCGAGGTAGGTAGGTAGGTGTACACGCCAGGCGTGTTGGGGCGGATCAATGACCCGGGTGGGTTAGGCAAGGTTAGGTGGGGCTTCGGCTGCCTTGTTGTTTATACAGGGTGATTCTCCTCGTGAGGTCATCCACTTCAGGGTGGATAGGGGGCACCTACACTGTTAAAAATATATTGGGAATTCCTGAAGTCCCCCGGAAACTTTTTTACCAACTGATCCTTCGTTTCCTCCCAACGTTCGACATATTGAGATCCGCTCTGCTGATAGTGAAATTCTTAAGCGCAGTTAATAGAGGACACATGGTCTTCCTCAATAACCACAATATCATACCTCATAGTAACGCATACTCCCTGTGACAAGTGATTTCATCCGGCGAATTCCTGAAGGTTCTCTGGAAATTCACGAAGGACTGTCGGAAATAAAATTACCAACTGATCCTTCGTGATTTCCCAGACTTTTTTTAACAGTGTAGAGAAGCATTATTCGCAAAGGAACCCATGGGCGCAAATGTCACGTTACGGAGTTACAGGAGTGTAACTTTAGCTCACTGTGCGCCTGGGCGGTAGGCAACCCACCGAGCATGATACGCCTCGCCGACCACTGTCACCCCATCCCACCTCCTTCTTTCCCGTGGAAATGAGCGAGCCAGCGCGATGGCAGGCACGGGCGATGGCACGCGCGACGAACAAGCGAGCCGAGACAGGCTGGAGTGAGCCTGGTGGGGTTGGCAAGGCGTATCGTGCTCGATGAGTTGCCTACCACCTAGGCGCACAGTGGGCTAAAGTTACACCCCTGTAACTCCGTAACATGACATTTGCGCCCATGGGTTCCATTGCGAAAAATGCTTCTCTAGGTGCCCCCTATTCACCCTGAAGTGGATGACCTTACGAGGAGAATCACCCTGTATAAATTTGTTAAGTCCTTAGAGACAAGTTCCATAATATACACTGTTAGGAAAAAAAGTTATTAATTAGCAGCAAGTGTTGCTTACCAATCAAAATGGCTGACCCACAAGTAGATACAGTCTACCCTTGAATTTCGTTCCGTCCGCCGAGAGGAGCATGGAACGAAAATTAGGGGACGGTAAGTGCCTGGGCCGGGCTGGGACCCGGCGCACAGTGGGACGAAACTCGGAAAAAGTGGTGAAATGAAGAAATTTGAAAATTTTACGGTGGAGTCCTACAAACTACTAGATGTTCACAAGGAAGGTCTGGGCTATCCGTGACACAAATTTGTTCGACAATAGGTCACACGGCCGCGCCCCTACGAAGCGCCAAATATGTCACATTTTTACGTTTTCGTGCACCCTTTGCAATAGGTGTAATGTTTGCCACCTGAAGGCCGTCTCCGTAAAGATAATCGTAACATCGTATATATTTTTGGAAAGCTAAAGACCTGAGGAATACGGGGAGCATATTGGAATCACTCTTGGACTAACCGGGTGGAAGTTACACGCCGTTCAATGGGTCACAGAATCGTCGTTCGGACGACATTGCCGGAGCCTTAAGTTGAGTTGCGAACATTTCGGAACCGTTCTGGGACGTGTCCGTGATAAAGCAGCTTCCCTACTTTCCGGGCCATACCGCCGATCGCGGCAGAACGCGGGAGGTTTAGAGAAAAACGCCTCCAAAAGTGCTGTTTTTGCTAACAACGCTGCTACGCTCGAAGAGCGTAAACCGTTTCTAGTGTCCCCTCCACGGTCAAAATCTGTACTCGGGGGTTTTGGGGGACGAGAAATCCATTTCTGATAAAATCAAAACGGAAAACCAAACGCCAGGGGCGAATCCCACGTACTCGAAAGGGGGTAAACCGCTTCCGGTATCTCGCTTGCAACCAAAATTTCCACTTGACGGTTTCCGAGGTCGAGAAACTCATTTCTAATAAAATTGAGACGGAAAATCAAATGGTTTTCACTGTTGTCAACTAGCAAATGCATATGAAGGAATAAAAGACTATGCACGCATTTGCGACTCATATGGCCATCGTAATCTGCCCATATGGCTGGATTTTCGGTTTCGATTTTATCAGATATGAGTTGCTCGCCCTCGAAAACCCACGAGTGCAGATTTTGACATCGAGCGGGCCACTAGGAGCGGTTTACCCCCTTTGTGTACGCTGGATCCTCCCCTAGCGTTAGATTTTCCGTTTTGATTTTATCAAAAATAAATTTCTAGCCCTCGAAAACCCCCGAGTGGTGGTTTTGGCAGCGATCGGAACCCTCTACAATTATCATCACTTTTTCCGAGTTTCGTCCCACTGTGCGGCGTCGCCAGGCCCTCCGGGCCGGCCTGACGCGCGGCGTAATGGGGAGCTTAATCCGCCCGGCTAGGGGGGGAATTTTTCAGGACAATTTCCGCTCAAAATTTTGACGGCCTGTTTAGTTAAACATGTAGGAGACTAAAAAAAACAAGTTGTTTTTTTTTTAAAAAAAGCGGCATGTTAAAATTCAAACTATGACCAGAGATTTTGTTAAATGTTATTGTTAGAAAATTTATCAAATTCAATCGTCTTTGACAAGCACACTATTACTTATTTTGTGCTCTCTGATATCGTCACGTCTTAAAATGTTAGTCCGTGAAATTTGAAGCCGATTCGACGGTATGAACTGCATAAAGTTGATTTTTGTCCGCCGCTTGGCTGGCTAGGGCCTGGGCTTGTTCTATAACTCAGGTCACAATTTGAATTTTGACACGCCGCTTTTTTAAAATCGACTTGTTTTTTCAGTCCTGAACACGTTTAACTAAGCAGGCCGTCAAAATTTTGAGCGGAAATTGGACTTAAAAACACCCCCCTGGCCGGCCCGGAGCGACCGGTGGCGCCGGGTCCCGGCCCGCACGTCCCAGCCCGCCCCGGGGCCGAGGTGGTGGGGATGATTGTGTCACGAAAATTAGGGAACGAAACCCAGACGAAATTTAAGGGTAGCCTGTAGACGTTTTGACATTATAAAAACCATTTTGGAGTGCCTAAAATCAGCCAAAATGTCATTCCAAAATTGTTTTGTCATTTCAGAATTGTAGATTATCGATTATCTTGCCATTTTAAAACTGTTGTATATGTTGTTCTCAAGTAGCCCTAGCTACTTCCAGAGCAGTTATTTTAAAATTCTTTTTTTTAACAGTGTAAGATTTATAATAACAGATTGTGTAAGTACCTCTTCACCTTTGTTTTCTAACATCCTAACTAAGTCAAGCAACAATGTAGACATGAAATAATGACGAGTAGCTTCACAAGACACGTCCACGGGAGAAAAAAATTCTAGCGCCTACAGCACTCTCGTTGGGAACATCCTAAAACACCCCCTCTAAAACACCCCCCTGTTGGGGATGGCTCGATTGGTCTAATGATAGTTCACCTAAAGTATTTTTAAATTAATTCCGTACATTTTGAAATGTTTTGGAAATAATTTTCCCGAGTTGGCCGAAATTTTCAGAAATCTTTGAAACCACTAGGTTAGGTTAGTTGGGATTGGGTTAGGTTAGGTAGCATTTGTAAAATATTCAAACCTTTTTTAAATGCGTAAAACATTTATTTATTTTATAAAAATTGCGTTTCATTTTTTAAAAAATAAAATAAATTTTAAGAAATAGAAAATAAAGTACAACACAGAAATGGCAACATAAAATATTTTAATTAACAGGGGGTTGTTTTAAAGGGGGGTGTTCTAGTATCGACTCCTCTCGTTGACTGAAAAACGAATTTATTCTAAAAATATAGTAATATGAAACGACTTGGTATTGGAACCAACGACGCGATGTATGCCGACTGGACCTCTCATACCGCGCGTCCACGGCGACATTGTTAATTATAGGCCCCGCGCAAACGACTACCGCGGCCGCGGGCCGCGGGGAGCCGGCCAGAGCGCACAGCACGGCTAGCCAAGTTGACAACAATACGTCTTGGCAATAAAGGGTACAACAGCCATTTGAAAAATAATTATATTTTGTTTAATTAGGACCGTGAAATGTGGCTCGATTTTATGCAAAACGTGCATGCAAAAACATACCCTATTTTGTATTTTTAAATTAACAAAGGCGATAAATAATATTTAATTTTGAAGTTGGCTGTATTGGAGTACCGATCTTCCCCTTCTTGCCTCACTTTTGTGGCGCCTTCTCTCTTCCTGCCCCAGTTCTGTGGCGCCATCTCTCGGCGCGGAGTGGGAGAATAAAAAGTGGAACAGTCGATGCAAAGGGGTCCTCGCTTCGCTCGGGCCCAAAGTACAGTAATACTAGAAAGGTGTAGCATAGTTTTTACTTAATCCCAGATAAAAAAACTTAATTGGATCTCACGCATATCAAGCATATATCACAAATGTTAAAAATTATGCTTATTATCGCTTTAATTGACACTTTCCGTCATCGACCAGTATGGGTCGAAATGTAATCGCACCGATTTCTGGTAGTCCAAACCGTCAATAACCCTGGGACTAACCGGGACACCGACATCTTACAGAATTCAAACCATAAATCGCGTTTTTCGATACCCCTGTACGCCTTTGTTAAGGGGTAACGTTCAAACAATCCCATTCTCGTGTCCTAAAATAAATAGAAACGCATGCGCGGGGCACTTCTGTGGCAAATTCTGAATTTTAAAGTTTCGCATTTTATGGTTTTTGCGTAACGGGTTTGCTTAAAAGGAATTTAAGGCTCGTGACCTTTCTAAAAAGTAGGTTTTTTTTTTGTCTCGGATGTCGAAAAACACCGTCTTCTGTGTCGGCCGGTGGTTCGCAGTCTGCGTCGGCCTACCCTCTCGCGCTCCCCGTGTACGTGATGTGCGCCCTCATGCTGTCGGTTATGGAGTGCGTCGCGGTCCTCTTTGACATCGTCGGGGCTCAGCTTGAGGCGGCCACGTGCCCCCGGCAAGTGAACGAGGTACGGAAAGCTGCATGGACTACGTCAGACCTGACGGCAAGAAATTGAAAAACGTCCCAGGTAATGCCAGTGGCACATTTTGATTTTTTCAACCGAGATTTCAAAAATCTCATTTAACACGGGGTTTTGCTCAATACTTGCACGAATACCTAGAATGCTCGTATTTAGGACGATACTGTGACAAGAGGAACTGTCAAGAAAAGCATAATTCGCCTTCGCCATCCCGAGGTGTCTCCGGAGCTGTATCACAGATAAAGATGTGCGAACAGCCTCCGTTCGGATTCGTGCGAAAACGAACAGCTTTCTTCAAAACAAATTCGATCCGGACACGTAACTGTTCATATCCAAGCGAAGAATGCTCGAACCAAATTCGTTAAATACACTCTAAATGTCTAAGGACAATTTTGTCCTTCAGCTGGGGCCAGATTTGAGAACATCTAAATCTGTGGACAACAACAAACTAATCTGCTTTGGAATAATTTTGTACTTTACGGATACAAAACAGCCTCTAGATTTAGATGTGCTCAAATCTGGCCCAGCTCACGGACAAAATTGTCCTTTAACATTAAGCGTGTACTCAATTTTCATGAGATGGCAATGCCTACATACAAACTGTGATAATTATTATTGGGTGCTTCGGGTAAACAAGCATGAGACTCAATATAATGACCCAGAAATGAGACGCAACTACCGCTCTTTCCTTTGACAGCTCTATGGACTAACAGTTCTTTAATAAGAGAGTCTCCATGTTCGGTAACGAGTTGATTAGGCTTGATATTCTGGCTTTAAGTGTTTGCACACCAAACACTATCCAAATCGTCGGGAATGGGTCTTTTAAAAGCCGCCAATTCACTATAGAATTACGCTCCAAATTTATCGCAAATTATAACAGGAATTATTTGTAAGTCTAGATTAATTGTGCAACTATTTTACGAATGATTGACAATTTTGTTGGGGCCCAAGAATCGGTGATTGCACAGGTAAATTCGCTACATGAAAATTTATTTTCTGTTAAGGCTCCAGACGAAACCGGGTGAGGGGCGTATTTCTGCACAGCTCATCAAAATTAGCCGCGCTTTTTTTCAGATGCTGCTACTTTGTTTTGATAAGGAAAGTACATGTGGGATCTCCCTTCAACAAGGAAACCCTAAACGGAAATCTCGATACATCAACAACGTCCTTAAACTTTGTCATGAGGATCGCCTGCAAGCGAATTTCGTGAAACGTGCTTTCCAACGAATTAATTTTAAGGTGATTTGAAAGTCAACGCAGCCCTTGAAAAGAGCAGAAAATGCCGCCCGCAGACGTGCCCTGGCGTTCCCGTCCCACAGTCAAACGTCGGTTACCTTGGCTACCTTACCGGTACCTCGCACCAGGGCTGTTAAAGCTAAATTAACGATAAGCGTCGCTACGTTAGCGTGCCAAAGCTAATTTAGCGGTTAGCGATAGCCGCTAACATTTTTCCGAAGCGTTAGCTTTGCGAAGCTAACGATAAAACGATCTTCAGCGTTTTAGTGGCGCCGACGCTTATAAGCGCTTATTTGGATTTAAAAGTTAGTGTAAATGCACTCGAACCTCTCGCCGTTTCCCGCCGCATTCTCTGCGCGGACGTGCAAGGGTATTCCCCTACCCCCAACCCTGCGCCCCCTCCTGCCACACCACACCCTCCTGATTGCCGGACGTGTCGTGCTAGACTTTGTGATGTGAAGAACTAGAGTGAAATAGAGTGAGAGTAAAGAGCAAAATGAGTGGCAGTGACGGCGAGACCGAGACTGACAACAACTGTGAGCAAAATGACAAGGCCGTCGCGGGCGGCGGCACGCCGTGGGCCTCTTTCAGCAGTTTGTTTACCTTTATTAAACGTGTGCCAAGAGCTTAATTGCTAAGTGCAATACTTGTGGACAAGAGCGATCGTGCAACTACGCATCAACATACAACTTAAAACCTCATCTGAAGGTACGCAATAAAAGTGAGCTGAGCTCTAACACACGAAACGCATTTTGAGGTTAGGAGTCGCAGGGTGAAAAGGCGTTCTGGTGTAGCGGTGGGCCGGATCCGCCAGTGCTCCCGGCAGGTACCAGGTACCGGCAGTCCACGGCGACCCCCAGGGATCCCGGCGTGCCCTGGCGGCCCCCGGCGATCCTGGCGTACTCTGGCGGCCCCTGGCAACCCCGGCGTACTCGCCAAACCCGGCGGCACCCGGCGATCCCGGCGTACTCCGGCGGCACCCGGCAGCCCCGGCGTCTTTTGGGGGAGATCCGCCGGATCCACCACTGTCCTTGACGTCTTGTATTCGTTGTGCTGCGTGCTTGGCTTTGGGGTCAATAACTAGGAAGTAATTATTATACATTTTTGCGCTCGTTTTAGAGGAAACACAGTTTCTCCAACAAAGAGTTGGGTGACTTCAATTTGAATCCGCCGGCAAACAATAAGCAACGTACCCACAAGGAGTCGGCTAGCAAGGACAGTGTTGCGGACCTGCTAAGGAAAAAGGAAGTCACCCAAAAGGATGTCAATGCGGTGACAGACCGCTCAATTTTGATGGAGTTTGCCGCATCGTATTTGCGATTCTCCGTACTTCAAGAAAGCCGTCTCGTTGGGACTGCCTGAAAATCTGGGCGTCTCATGCTGCCAGACCTTCAGGAAGCGGACGGACGGCCACTTCGAGACCATGAAGGCGAACCACTGCCAAGCACTTGCCAGCGTCGAGTACGTCAGTGGCGGACGGGTGGTCCCGATTCAGGCGTTCGGTCCTCGCGATGACTGTTACATGGCTGGACACCGCGACCCTCGACCGCTCTTTTGCGGTCCTTGCACTCCACCGTATGTAGGGACGGCACACATATGACCAGCTTGCCAAGGCCATGCACGCCGTGCACGATGAGTACGGTGTGGTCGGTAAGGTAGTTATGACCACGACGGAGAGTGCCAGCAACTTCAGAAAGGCCTTTCGGGTTTTCGCATCGGCGGACGCAGAGGCCTCAAATGGTAATTACTTGCTTTATAATATGTAGATAAAATTTATAACAAAGTTCTAATATTTTGTTAACAGACAATGTCATTCCTAGTGAGGGCGAGATAGGCGACGGCGATGACGACTTCTTTGACACCGATAACGAGCCCTAGGAGGAGGACGAGCACGAGGAGGAGGAGGACGACCCCATTCTGTTGGATGACATCCTCTCCAAAGGCGACTCAAATGGTGTAGTAGCCCTGCCTCCACACAAGAGGTGCGCCGCGCACATAGTCAACCTTATGGTCACGACGGACGTCTAGGCAGCATTGGACACCAACCAAACCTACAGGAGGTTGGAAAACTAAGCTCAAGCGCAGCTCAAGGAGTGGTGGAAGGCCGTTCGGATCTCGTGGTGGAAGTCATTTAGGAGGGGCTCGGCCTGAAATTTGAAGTACCAGGGGAAACCTGTTGGAACTCCGAGTACGACGCTAGAAAGCAGGCAAGTTCAAAAAATTCCAGCGCCAAAACCGCTGAGTGGTCCTCGGGGGCCAGGATTTCCAATGTTAAAAGCAGGTTAACGATTTTATGAACGTAAAAATAAGAAAGTATTCGGTTCGAACCAGGGTCTATCTGTCCGGCGATTCGACGCTTTACACAGCGCGGCTACACCGACATTGTATGAAAAAGCCGTCCGTATGACTGTCACAAGCTGCGGCGCCGGCCTGCGGGCCACGGGACGCCGAACTGGGGAGCCGAGGCAACAATAACAGAATATTAAAATTTATTGAAACGATATTTAAACGCGATATAACTAACCTTGGTAACGCATTGAGGCAAATCACAAATTTGCATTTTTTTTTAGGAGTCATGAACCTTCTGATATTTTAACCGACGACACCACATTTGGTTTTCACAAGACAATGACGGCCACATGGGCGCGTCCAGCCGCGGCGCGTGGGGCCCGCGGGGCCTGCTAACTTGCCAACAATGGTTTCAGAAGGGAACGCAGAGGGGAGAAACAGATGTTATTTTTATTATGATTTGAATACTTGTACTCGATGTAATTATAAGGTGGCATATGATATAAATATATTTTTGATAGTTTTTGGTTCATACAGATACAGTGATGGTGATGTGGATACGGAGAAGTAAAAATGTGCAGAGGGGAGGGATATGTAGAAGCTAGAGAGGCTTGAGAGTGGGAACCCCTTTTAATGTAAACTTTGAATTTTTGGATCTGAGCTAATAGGATTTTTTGAATGAGTGTTTGTAATTTATTTGATGAAAATATATTATTTTAAAACTTATGCAATAGATATTAACGGTGAATGAAAAAAAAATGAAACCTAGGGATAGTTAGAATGGGAAGCGAACTCATAGGCTATGAGCGGCAACAATGGTTGGGAGGAGGAGAGAAGAAGCGCGAAAGTCGCTGCAAAGGGCTCCTCGCTCCGCTCGGACCCAAAAAAACATTGATTGCACTGTGATCTGCACAGGTGTACGCACACGCACGCAGTCGCGCGCGAAACTACGCCACGTGGCCCAGCTTCATGGGGGCGCCGAATACAGCCTCGTAAGGCGGCTTCCCAGTCCCCTGGTGCACAGCCCGATTTTTCTGACTCGCAACGAACTTGAGTCCCTCCGCCCACTGCTTGGTCTTATTCGTCAACAGCCAGGCTGTTAACATGTCCTGTATGTCCTGGTTTGCCCGCTCGACGGACCCCTGGCTCTGGCAGTGCCGCGGTGTACCTAGAGAGGACGCGGCATTGGAACAGACGAATCGTGGCCTACAGCTGATACCCATCCCCCTTACCGCGCTTACCATGGACAATAATCAGCTCGGGCCAGATCTCCTTCAACGAGGTCACCACAGCGTTGGCGAACTCCCGCCCATTGTCCGACTGCAGCACTGTTGGGGCTCCGAATACCAGGAAAATTTCCAGGAGGTAATGTGCCACCTCCAAGGCAGTCTTGCGCTTCAGGGCTCTTAGGTGTACAAATTTCGTCAAGTGGTCTTGGTAGACGAAAATGAATTTGTACTCCTCGTCGGGCGTCGTCTGGTAATCAATGAGGTCAACTTGCCCCCGATCGTTAAGGGTCTCCAATCGATCTTTTTTTTTTATTTCATGATTCGATAGTCCAGAACGCGCTGATTCCAACAGTATGTGTCTTAGCCCGGTGCGCCTTCTATTTTTTGCTCTAGACACGTTCAAAACTTCGGATTTTCCCACTTTTCGGCACAGAATTCTCGAGAATTTGAATAGCGAGAAGAATGAAACATTACAGTACTGTAGTACTTTACTTGGACTGTGTTTTGAAATATTTTTTGTGTCCCTGCGACTTCTAGGAAGACTCCTGGAATCAATTGAAAGTCGGCCGATATTGAACCATATTTTCTAGTAGACGGAGCCCGAAAACCAGGTTTAAATTACGTTCACAACATAGCCTCATCTTTCATCTACAAGTAGAGACCCAAACCATACTTCTAGGTCAACTGCAATTTGAGATTTGTATGCCGAATGAAGGGCCTGTTTTGAGTTCCAGGCATGAGTAGAGAGAGACAGGCTACAACTTATCTCTCGCACGTGGCGGGGTGAGGCGGTGCGAGGTGCGGGGGAGCCGTCCCTCCCCCTCCTCCCACCGCTGTGACAATGCGCGACGTCCGCCGGAGCATCGGAGCCCGCTAAACATTACAATAGGACGGATTCGACGCGGCCCGTCCTTTTAAATCTGACGAAAATCAACTTTTGATGTTCAAATTTTCAACACTTAAAATTGACACCAACCTTTTCGCCGCCTCACAACAGTGCGCTTTCGTTTTTGAATCGTGATCGTGCGAGGTTTTAGAGCCGACTTGTGGTTGCTAAAAACACGGAAGAAGAGCGAAACTGAGCCAAACTCAGGTCCGGAAAGCCGGAGCTGGCCGGTGACACCGACTTCGACGGTGTTGCAGCGGCGTTGCCACCTTGGCTGTTGGGGAGGAGGTGGTCAGCCTACCCACCCCTCCCACTCCCACTTTTGACTAATAAGCGTGACGATTCCGAGAGTACGAGAGCGATTGGAGACCCTTAAGCTCACTGAACACCATCGGATTCACAGTTAGGCCCCGTTTCTTAGTTTTCTTCTTTGCGAAGAGCATGCTCTCCACAGGCACATTCTTGTATTTCTCCTGCACGATAGGCAGCATTCGATTTCTGCCGCCGTGACCAACTGCGAGGTTCGCCTCCACGAGAACGACGCCTATCCTTGGTGGTGTTGCGCTTTACCTTGGCCGCCTTGACCTCCTCGAGGTACTGGTTGTACACCTCGGTCATGTACGCCGAGTAGTCTTTACTTTTCGTCTCGAGGATCACTGCCAGCCTTGCCTCGAAGGCCTCGCGGTTTGGCAGTTGCATTTCCTCCATTGTGACGTGTGATGTTGAATGCTAATGGACCGCAAGTACTGTGCGCGCTGTCATAGATGCAGGGCGGCATTGTCGCAGCCCGGCACAGTGTTGGCCATTCGGTACTTCCATTCTTAGCTAGCACAGCATGCTCAGATAAATAAAGAAATGGTCCTCATCAAATAATTTAAAAGAAAACTCAATTTCCGTTAAATTCAGGATTTACCGGTCAAATTTACCGTCGGTCAAACCCCGGCCGTACAGGATTTTCCAGTCGCCAACGGTAAATCTTGTTTCGGTCTAGGATATACCGGTTGAACCCCGGCCAGATGGCCCTCAAACAAGTTTTCCCGAAACGGCCCGGTAAAACTTATGTTCTACCGGTAAATCCTAGGTTTGACCGACCGCCAGGGTTATCCCGTAACAGATACACCACGTCGGAACCCCGCGCTCCGCGGTACTCTACGACGCGTACGGCGGAGCAGGGGGTAGTGACACGCATTAATTTTACGTTGTTTTTTTTTTCAGATTGTAAAGCTGTTAGGCACGCAGCTGGAGAAACTGGCAGAAGTGCTGGAAGCAGCTGGCTTGGAAAAGCTGCTGGTCTTGGAGAAGGTGTTTCTGACTGAGTATGTCTATGTCATGGAGCCCGTCGCCGCAGCCCAGGATATACTGCAGCGAGATCAGGATATGTATACTGAGTTCCTTATCCCAACGGTGCTCACTATGGAGCGCAACCTGATCGCCCGGCGCCGTAAAGACGGCCGGGACCTCAAGCACTGCGGCGTACTTTGCCGAACTCTAATCGCTGTCATCCGTGCCCCGGGACGCTTCGGAGCCATGCTGGACGACAGGCAGTTGGGTATTGCGGCCTTCCTCATCCTTTGCTTCAAGTTGGATTAGGCATTTAGTGAAGCAAAGAGAGCTGAACTGAAGAACGCCCTCCTAAATGAAATGAAGCCAGTTCATTTGCCTGGTGGCGAAGGCCAAGGTAAGATTCTGCATGACTTCTTCAAACAAACTTTTAAAAGAGTTTTTTTTTTTAATTCTTAAATATGTACGGAAAAATATCACAGGTTTGGAAATGGAGGCGAGCTAGGAGGACCCGGATGAGCCCCAGCCGCTGCCGGAAAGCGTCGACGCCGCATTCGACGACTTCTTCGGCTTTGGGCCCCCCGTCGTCGAACACCCCTCATCGGAGGCAGAAGAGACCGCGGAGGAGCTGCGGCGTTTCTTCACTAGGGTCAGCAGAAGCCACAAGGCGAAGCGATGCTCTAATGGCAAAAGGAAGTAGAAGGTTGGCTTAACTCTTCTTAAAATTCGGTACGGGACTGCCCTCTAGCGCTTCCGTGGAGCGTTGTTTTCCTGCTGTGCGTTACATCTTTGGGGACCTGCGGAACGCGTTGTTAGATTTAACCATTGAAATGGAAATTTGCCTGAAAAAAACTTTAGGTATTGGTGCTGATTATTACTGCAATACAATGTCTGTAACATCGTTGCAATATTACTGCAAAAATGTATGTTCTTTTCAATTATGTAAGTTTCCAACAATGTATGCTGATGCCAGAATTGTAATAAACTCAATATGTGCAAATTATATGCATTTTTAAAACTTTTAGCACTCTAAAAATGTGTATTAGCGTTAGGACCGCTAAATCGCTGATTAGGGTTAGAGCGCTAAAACTTAACTTAGCAGGAAGTTTTGCGCTAAATTTTCAGGGCAGCGCTAATTGCATTAGCGCGCTTAAGAAAAAAATTAGCGTCAACAACCCTGCCTCGCACACGTCCGACCGAACGAACTAGAAGCCCGGCTCCTCGTCGTTTATACCTAAATGTATCGGGGCTACAATAAAAGGGATTGTTCTAATCTCGGTGGCCACAATGGAGTGCCACGAGGTGTAAATCTCCGACTCTGTTCTGTGGTGGTCGAAGGACCTTCAGTCGGTATGAAGGTCTGTCATAAAAGTTTTGGCGGAATTTTCATCTTTCATACTTTACTGGAGGTTCAAGGTGACAAAAATGATCCGGGCGGTGATATAAGGGTGGTCCGTTCAGAATCAAACGTGTGAGAGGTCGTGACAAAAATAGGTGCCAATACATGAGCAGCTCCCCCCCCCCCGCACACACACACACAAAAATAAAAACAGCTCAATCGGACATCTTACTGATGTGAATTTACAATGCAATTATGCGTTTAAGAAAGCTTTTTTTCCAAAATTTGTTGACGGCTTTCGTCTTTCACCACAACGGCCTAAATATGCATAAATAGGCCCTAAATTGCTAAAGAATAAAATTCCACCAAGATTTTTGTGGGGATCCTCAAACCTTCAAAGATGCTTCGACCACCACAGTTTGAACACAATCGGATATTTCCTTGTCTGGCGGCCCGGAATGCCTACGACTTCAGGGGTCGATGAAAATAGCGGCATTTTGGACAGGCCGCGCGACGCCACAGCCTGGTGTGCTGGCTGTCGGGCCGCGTCGCGTCGCTGTTCGATCACGTGCTGACGTACATGACGGTCGGTCTTCTGACGACGCCGGCCCTGTCCACGGTCATGGTGATGCGCGGCACCGTCGACCTCTTCTGCGCCACGTCCATCCCCTTCCTGGCGCCCTTCTTAGCCCTGTGCTGGTACGCCCACCGCATCGAGGACGCCAGCGGGGTCATCACGTCGTCTGCCTTCAGCGCCTTCTCAGAGTTCCAGCGGCCTGCTCTGCGGCGGCAGAGGTGCCAAGTCCCGAGGTACACGTCTCTCAAGGCGTACAGAGGTGGTTCTATGGTTACAAGGTAGGCAATCGTAGCGTAACAGGCTTCGCTCATCGCGAATCTGTGTTCCGCCTCTCCGCGCCTGGCGCACGCCGCCCTAGGCCAGCCGGCGTCGCTGTTTCCGCCCGGTCGCGTCGCAGCTACGCTCATGTTCTGGCAGCTGAACGTATCTTACATTGCCTTTTCGTCATCGATGCCGCCTTACCTGCCTGATCGTAACCTACCCCAACCTCAAATACCCTAACCTAATCGAGCGAAACCCACTCGAGTCACTGATCCGCTCCTTTGCTACTCTGGAGGACCGGGTCGCTCCTAGTCTCGAGTTCGGTGTCTGAATTTATTCGCCATTCCCCTAAGATGCATGCCTTATGCAGTGCCGCAAGCCGAATTTTATGTCACTTGGTTCTCGAGTTATAGTGGTTTTTCCATGTGGCGCTCCACGACGCGATCTCTTGTCTCGAGAGCGGCATTCTTTCAATAAAAAATAGAATGTGGCATTTGAGGACGCGTCCTGAGGAGCGGTGGCCGTAGTGTGGTGCCCTCGTTTCCCTTTGACGCGGCCCGCAAAGGCCAACATCGAAACCCGCAGTTCGCTGTGCAGTACCATTTGTAAAATGAAAAGTGGCGCAAAACCCTACGGCTACGGTGGCCAGCGCTGCAAACAGTGACTCTTTACGTAGCTCGGTTCAGATATTCCTAAAAGTTTGCTTCAAATGGCCACCGTTTTGAATCTCGAGCCCGGGGAAGGGGGTACCATGCATGTCTGTATTTCTTGTGTCATTCCAGGGGGGGATCAGTCCTATAGGAAACAAGGTAGGCGTACGCCAGACCGCGTCGTGCCGTAATAGGTTTCGCTCGCTCATCGCGAATCACTGTTCCACCACTCCCCGCCTTGCACGCCTACCTTGGCACTGCCGGCGGCTGTCACCTGACGAGTAGGACCCACCAGCGGATGGAAACGGCAGTGCACGGCCGGGGTACAGGGCTCGCCCCGTGACGTCACCTGTTTACCCCCTCCCCTCGGACCGACCACCGCAACAACACTCAACTTCGCTTCACTCTAACCTGGCCGTTTAAAGTAACTCATCAGATATGTACTCCATAGGCGTGAAAATTAAAAAATACAGGTGCTAACCTATGTTCTAGACACGTTTTTGACCACTCGGGATTCTTTAAAACATTTAAAAGCCGAAAACAAGTGGCCGCTGCGGGCCTCGGATCCCTCAGCCCGTCGCACTCATATTTGGGACCGCCAAACGAGACGTACGCAATGTTTTCGCCGCCAACTTACCGACCACATCTCAGCTAAAAGGTCCTTGGGTGCATTGGCGGACTCAATTTTCCCAATATCGCCCACAATAACTGTAAAGAAAATATTCCGTTCGAGGCTGCATTCGCAGGCGAGATCCCGGCTGGGATCGTCTGCTCCGGCCAGCTCTCTATGAGAAATCGGTGCGGTGGTCGGTCCGAGGGGAGGGGGTAAACAGGTGACGTCACGGGGCCGACCCCTGTACCCCGGCCGTGCACTGCCGTTTCCACCCGCTGGACCCACCGGGTCCAGTCCGTTAGTGAGACGCCCTACGGTGTAGCTTTTCCCGCGCGGACATAACTACGCTCGTGTTCTGGCGGCCTAACAACGTATCCAACGTTATCCTTCCTCCTATCTCAGTACCACTTAACCCGTCCCAACCTAACCTTACATTCCTAAACCTAATGCACCCAAGCCTGAAACAACCTCACCTAACCACCTTAAGAGGAAAGAGGACCACTGCTGTTTTCGGCCTCTGCGGGCCGATTTTCGGTTGACTTCTAACGATCGCCAGAGCCAAACCGCTCGAGGTGTCGAGTTCATACTTTGTAAGGGAGTAGATAAAGGTTCGATCTAAATGTCGGTGTGTTCAAAAAAAATTATAAACCGGTCTGACGTACCTAAAATTGGCCGAGACTTTGCGCTTCGATTGCTTGTTCCCCAGGTATCTTAAAAATAATTCCTTATATTAACTTCTCGATAATTTCTTGTTCTATCCAGCGATACCTGCCCGCGGTCTGTGCGATGAACAGTTCGGCCACAAAATAGGAAACGCCAACCCTCTGCACGGGCCGATTCGATCATTTTTCGAAGCGGCGCGAAACCATGGGTGAATGTTGCAGCGACCCAAGTATGCACGCCCCCGCTTTGGCTTCCCCGACCCCTCTGACCCTCCACATGTGCGCCGAAGGATAATGGGGGAGGACAGCGACCCGTGCGGTGCGAGTCCTCGCCGCTGCGCCGGGCCCGGGCCGTCCCTTTGTATTGACAAACAATAAGCGAAGCCCGATTTTCAACTTTTTGAACGGTTAAACGGATGTGCCTCTCGCTTAGTCCGCGTTGTCGCTATTAACAGGACGAGAAAAATGAGGTGCGGCGGCCATTTGTACTCCATTCCGTTCAGAAATTGGGCACATCAACGTCCCTGTTAAAAGTGGCGTATTTTCTGAACGCTTAGGGGTACGACCATCATACAAACACCATTCGGTTTGTTTTGAAAAGGTCTTCCAAAACAACCGAAAACCAGACGGGTCAAATCCTATTTTCAGTTAATCACTATTTTGAGTGGGCCCTCCGATTTTTTGTGTGACCCTCCCGACCGACCTGCACTCTCAAAAAAATCTGTTTGAATTTAGCATATTTGAGATTTTCGCCGTCGGTTTCTTGAATCAAGCACGCGCATTTAGAACAATGCTTGAATCAAGCATCGAGCTAAATGCGTAAACTTGATTCAAGAAACTGACGGCAAGAATCTCGAATATGCTAAATTCAAACAGATTTCTTTGAGGGTGTGAGCCAGCGGGGGGCACACACGGTGCGGCGTCCGGGCTAGACAGGCTGCGGCAGGCCGGGCCGCGCGAGGGAGGGGAGCCCGACTCTTCATTTCAAAGGTGCCCTCGCGACGTCGTTAAAAGTGTTCAAATCGGCCCGTGCAGAGGGTTGGCGTTTCCCATTTTGTGGCCAGGCCGTTCATCACACAGACCGCGGGCAGGTATCGCTGGATAGAACAAGAAATTATCTAGAACTTATTATAAGGCATTATTTTTAAGATGGATAGAAAACAAGTAATCGTTGCCCAAAGTCAAGGGCGTTTTTAGGCACACCGGAGGTGTTCAAAAAATTATTTGAGCACACCGGTATTAAGATTAAGCCTTTATCTACTCCCTCGCGAAGTTTGAAGTCGATACCTTGAACGGTTTGGCTGTGCCGATCGTTTGAAGACGACTCAAAACCGGCCCGCAGAGGCCGCCAACAGCAGTGGTCCTCTTTCCTCTTAAGTCACTAAACCACCCCTCCACGCATGACTCCTATCTGCCCCACCCAACAGACGGCATTTAAATTTTAGAGCACTTGTACTAATTACCTTAGAAACCGCTTGAGCTGCGGTGCCCCTGCGGGGAGGTGACTCTGGGATGATGCAAGAAAGATGTCCAAATTTGACCATTTTACGTCTAACCGTTTTCGAGAAATCGCGCGGTCAAACAGACGGACAGACCACATTTTTGGCCTAATCGGGTAAGACCTTCGCTGTCGCCCAGCCAGTCCATATTTTCAAAATTTAATCTCGCTTTTCAGGGTTCCCGTGTGAGGGTAGACCGAGATATAGGACAAAACGTCTATTTAATACTATGAGAGTATAAACTAGCTGATACCTCCTTTCTTATTCTTTTCTTTAGCTGATCGATCGAATTTTCCTACGCTTGGCACATGCTGTGCTGGACATAAGAAGCAGTCTAATAACATGTACCTATAGGTACATGCTCGAGGTCGATATATCGATTGTGCCAACGTGTTCGCTCAAGAAAAGGAGAAGAAAGCAATTTAATTATTCATTCTGAACCCTGTGCAGGATGCTGGTGCTGACCATGATCCGAGGCAACCGGTCGGCCTCCATGACGGCATTCAACGGAACGATGCGCTACAATCTGCGGACCTGCTATGATGCGCTTAAGTCGTGGTACTCCATGCTGCAGTACCTCCTGAACATGCCAGACAGCTAACAGCCGACGTCGGACTCTCTCACACTCCAGATTCTTTATGGCGGCGTGCCACAGTGCCTCCACCAACCGCATTTAAGGAAGATGTTTCACTGTGAGGGATTGTCGTTTTCGAACGACTTTCCCGAAACCCGACTTTCAAAAGACTAAATTTATCAAGAAAACTTCGTAAAATAACGTCATTTTCTGTCGTACGATATCTAGTCATCAGGTATGTGATAACTATGACGAAGTCAATTTATCTTGAGATAAACGCAAAACATACCCAGTCAATCGTCAAATGTGACATCACGAGGTAGAGCGGTAGGACCTACCGCCCTACCATCTCGCGGAGGTGGATTGAGTGGTAGCGGTAAAGGATTGGGGCGCGAAGATTACGGTCTTTCCTCTTTCAACACACAGCCACTAGCGAATTCGAACTTCTTTGCCGCATTGCAGCGTTAGAAAACAAACAGTCTTCATCCCCAACCTCGTTAATTAGCATTGCCACCAGCCCAGCCACACTCTTCTCCATAGTTTCTATTTTTCCTCTAACAGCGTAAACACGACTATCTCAAATATCTACGTTCAGCGCGCGTAAAGCAGGGCTCTGCCCGCCAGCTTCACCCAGAAAAATCGGTTCTCCTTTTGAGAGCAGACCGGTTGTCAAAGTCATGTTCTTGACCTACCGTCTTGGTTTGAGATCGTTATGTTCTCCATTCAAGCACACAGAAAATTGAGATCCCTGTGCTGAGAGCTGTCCCAGCCCAGCCCGCCGTGCTGCCGCAGCCGATGCGGCGTTCGGCTAAAAGCTCTCCCCCCCCCCTCCCCCGCCCTCTCCCCTCTCCCTTTTCGCCACCCGGAACGCCGGCAGCCAGCAGCCAACCTGCCGCCGGGCGCCAGGCGCTGGACCCTGCCGAGCGCTGCACTGGCACTTGCAACTCCGACGCGCTGTCCGTTTGGTCGCGACTTTCACTATGGAAGAGCTCGAGGGTCTCATGCGGTCTTACGGGCTGTCTCATCTGTTTGAGAAGTGAGTCGGTGAGTACAAACTGTTGACGACTTGGACTGCGAGAGCCCGCAACGTGTGTGCTGAGGCTGTTGTGTTTTACCAGCCGAGAGGTTCAGTCTGCCGGCCCTGCAGCTGCTGGACGAGACGGATGAGCTGGACCTTATCACACCATTTGCCGGGGAAAAACTGCTGCTACGGAAGTTGATCCGCAGCGGTAGGACGGTGAGTGCTGTCGCGCGAGGCGAACCATTCCACTCAAAACTGGGGTGGCGGGTCTGGCCGGACGCGGTACGCAATGTTGATGTTCGCCTCTGTCGCTCTCCGCCTCGCTCCAAAGCTTTCCCTCCGACGGAACCGCTCGACGACTTTGAACGGAGCCTGCCGGCGTTAACCTCTGGTAATGTTTCATACCCAGCTTCCGGTTTGCACCCCATGGAAACCTCTATCTATGGTTGTATTCGTAGCCGGGGCTGGTTGCTGCGCGGCGCGCACAGTGCGCCCGCGGGCCGGGGGCAGCAGGAGGGGGAGGGGGGAGGGGAAGGCGGCCGGCCGGTCGGCTGAGCCGAGCCGGCTCGCGCTCCTCGCTTGCACGCAGCGCAGCTCGTCAGCTCGCCAGTCGCTGTCGCGGAGGCAGAGAGGTCGCTTCGTTAGCCGGCGCGCCGCAGACTTCCGAGTTTTGGGAGCGAGCGACCTACGGTTGCGGTTGCGGGTCGTCTGACGGCGCCACTGCTTCTGCGTAGCGTTGCTGCAGCCTTAGTAAGAATGTGGGCGATCCGTAGAGCCCGAAACGGCGCGATACGCGAGACATACCGATGCGGGACCTCCCCCCCCCCCTCTCTCTCCCACCCGCTCGTTACCGCGATATACACGCAATGTGAGCGTAGCAAGGCTCGCGTCGTGCTCAACTCAACGGACTTCGCTCGTCGCGGTCGCGAATCACTGAATAACTGCTGCGCTCCGCAGCGGCGCGTCGATCTACGCCGTGCGTACCTTGGCCTGCCGGTGGCTGTCACCCACTGTCACCTGATGGGTACGGCCCTGCGGGGCCGCTCGCTTGTAGCGGCGCCCTCTTGCACCTGCAGCAGCACCTGGGGTCTCGCGCGTTTCTTGGTCAACGGGGTCCAGTTTCGCATCTCGAACCGTCCGTTCCCGACATGAGTCCGTTCGTGCGTCGCTATCGGAAACGCCTTGTTAGCGAACTAATTATTGTTTCAGAACGAATGTGCATCTGCCCTGCCTGCTATTTCACCACCACCACCAGCAGCAGCAGCAGATCAGCCTTCTACTAGCCGGGCGGGTGACATACGCACGAGCTCTGCTGTTGGTCGTCAAACAGCCTCGTCTGGGAGCGTCGTCGGCAGTGTCCAGGTATGTCGTTTCCGAGGGTTCTCGACGACCCCCCACCCCCGCTCCTTCGGGCCCCCGAGGGTGGGCACGTATTGTTTACTACCTATTGATTGGCGTCCTTTAACTTCCACCCAATTTTTTTTCTCTTTAGGCCTGTAGCAGTGGTATGAAAAGGCCGGGTACAGCCACACCACCAGCAGCTTCCGCAAAGCTTAGCAAAATCGACATCTATAAAAAGATTCTGGACTTGGTACGTGTACAATCCGCGTACAATTTTCATTTGTTTGAGTGTTTTATGCTGAGACTTAACACCCTGTCTATTTCAGGACTTGCGAGTGTTGCTGGAGGCAGACCACACAGGTGGAAAGTTCATTTTACATGCGTATGAGAACCACCCAGTTGACGATCCAGATCCCCCTGTCTGAGTGAAGCGCAGCGAGGGAAAATTTGCCAACTCATCACTAATTTCTTGTTGGGCATATCCGACGTTCTGGATCACAGTCTTTTCCTAATCATTACCAAGAAAATTGTTGATCTCTTCCCTTCTGAAAATGAGGTGAGCGTTTTTACATTTCGAGGTTGACGTCTGTGTTTAAGTTCAGCTGTTTTTAATCATGTTTGGTTTATAGGAAACCTATTATGTCCCTCCACGGACTGAGTCTCCGTCCCAAACTCATCCAAAAGGAAGAATCCCAAATGCCGTCCGCAACATCAAGAGCAGGGCCAAACTAACGTCCTCCTTTCGGGTCAAAGAGATTAGCCAAACTGGGGCTGCGGCACAAGCAACTCATAAGAATATACTAAAGAAACGTGAGTAAAAATATTTCCTTGATCTTGTTCATTTATTGCATTAATATAATTAATACATTCATTATGGTTGCCCTTCCTTGTATTATTTTGTAGCCATCACTGACGAGATTAATTCTGCTGCAAACTTGCTTGCTCACGGTAGAGTACCATGGCTATTAGTCCTGGACAAGTGGAAGCTCACTGCGCCACTACGGTTCCGCCATGTCTTTCCAAGCTTGGACAGGCATCAAACCTAATGTAGAGGGACTTAAAATCTTTGGTTGTTTGGCCTATGTTCATGTAAGCCGGAAGAAAAGTAAGAAATTGGGGAGCAGGACTAAACCCTGTGTTTTCATGGGTTATGATGAGGAGAAAAAGGGTTTTAAATTACTAGATTTAAACCAACCTCATAAATATTTTGTGGAAAGAAGTGTTATTTTTGATGAAAGTAGATTTCCAGCTGAAGAACAAAATTCAAAAGGAGTTGAAATAAAAATTAATAACTCACAGGAGAGTTCCACGACGATTCCCTCATTCACACAAGTCACTGTGACACCGAGCAAACCGGATTCCAGTGACATTTCAGAAACATATTCTACAACAAGCATTTCTCGGTCGTCAGATGATCTGCAGAGTGAGAGTGGTGAGAGCAGTCAAACCAGCAGCTCTATAGATGTTGAGACTGTCAGTTCTATTTCTAATCAAAATGAATTCAGAAATATTAACAAAAGAGAAAGAATTCCAAAGAAATTTCCAGACTATGTGACTGACCTCAGTAAGAAACAAGTGTTTTTCTCAGCCTTGACAGAAATTCAAAACAGATCAAAAACAAAACCCGCTTCAAATCAAGGCGAGCCTGGATATGCTTCAGACCAAAGCAACCCTACAAATCACGATGCATCGAACCAAGGCAAACCCAAAACTTAATATATCTCAATCCAAGAAAAATCTGAAGGCAGTTCCGCCCCAAACCAGGGCGCATCCAAGGTCTCAAACCAAGACACAAGGTCAGATTCTCACACCAAAAATCAAAACATAGATATCCCAGTCTCAGCAAAGGAGGCACTGGACAGCCCTGAGGGGAGGCTGTGGGCAGAGGCAATGCTTGATGAACTGAACTCATTCAACGCCTGTGGGGCCTGGACACTAGAAAGACCAAAACCAGATACAAAAATAGTTGGAAATAAATGGGTGTTTAAGAGAAAGGTGAACCCGGACGGGACATTGCTATACAGAGCCAGACTTGTGGCAAAAGGCTACACTCAAACCTTTGGAATAGATTACCATGAAACTTATGCCCCTGTTGTTCGTAGAACCACTCTCCGTTTACTTTTCTCTGTAGCTGTCATCCATGACCTAAAAATTGATCATCTTGATGTGAAGACGGCCTTCTTAAACGGAGATCTCTCAGAAACTGTTTTTATGTCCCAACCAGAAGGGTTTGTAGCAGAAGGCTGTGACGGAATGGTGTGTAGGTTACATAAATCAGTATATGGACTTAAACAGGCTGCAAGGAGCTGGAATCAAAAGGCAGATCATGTATTAAAACAGCAAGGCTTTGTTAATTTTCAAAATGAACCATGTGTATATGTTAAGAAAAGCTAAGGTTCTGTAGTAATTATGGCTTTGTATGTTGATGATTTCTATCTCTTGTATAACAATCCTAATGACAAATTTGAACTGTTAACTGTATTACAATCTCATTTCCAGATCAAAGATCTAGGTGAAGCAAAAGACTGTTTGGGCATGAAAATTGTAAGAGATTGGAATCAGGGCACGTTGCTTCTCCACCAGGAAGACTATGTAAAAACTATCCTGTCAAAATTTCACATGGAGGAGTGTGTCAAGGTGGACACACCCATGGAAGAAAGATTAAAATTGAAGGACCTTAAGTCAGAAATGAAGGGCTTCGAACCTTATCAAGAACTAATTGGATGTCTGTTATACTTGAGTGTTTGTACTCGACCAGATATTTGTTATACTGTCAGTTTTTTGAGTCAGTACAATGCTTCTCACACTAGAACTCACTGGATGTTGGCTAAAAGAGTTTTATCATACCTGCAAGGCACTCAAAAATTGGGTCTAAATTATAAGAAATCAATGAATCCATCCTTTTGCCTAATGGGATTTGCCAATGCCAGTTGGGCGGGAAATCCTGAAGATTTTAGATCATACAGTGGATACTGTTTCACCATAGATAATAACTTAATTTTTGCTTTTTACTTTCCCAGGATATTAACAGCACAGTCCTCCACTGAATCAGAATACATAGCAATAACTGAGGCCACCAAGGAGGCTTTATATTTAAATAGTCTAGTCAATAATTTGTTTGATTGTGGAGACCAGAGAATAACTATCTTTAACGATAATACTAGTGCAATAAGACAAGCTTACTCCAGTGGGTTCAGTGCTAGGACGAAGCACTTTGGGTGCAGAATGCAGTTGGTGAGAGAATGTATTGAGAACGGTGATATCTGGTTGGATCATATGTCAACCGAAATAATGCCAGCTGATGTCCTCACAAAATCACTCGGGAAAGAAAAACATCATAATTGTATCAAAAATTTGAGAATGTTATCAGATTAAGAGAGGGTGTTGTATAAAAGTAATCTTCTCCCATTCTCCATTCAAATATTGCCTCCTCCTGTGTATTTCTCATATTCTGTAAATAATGTAACTAGATAATTGCCATAGTCACTGCCTGCACATAATTGCTACTTGCACCTGTATGCACTCCCAGAATGCAATGCTGCACTCCAGCTCCCCAGCCAGAACGGAAATAAACCACACTTCCTGTCCAGACCCAGCTCTGTGTACATCGTTGTTCCTTTCGCCCTGCTCCTTATATCCACACCAATCGTTAATCTGAACTGAGATCACAAGTTAAATCACTATAAATACAACACTTAATGTTTAATATCAAAACATACAGATGTATGTGGCTCAGCTTTATCAAGTTCCTGACATGAATCGTAAATTAGTAGATGGTATTGTTGTGGCGACTTCAGAATTGATTAGCAATGTTGCATTGAATTTGAAAAAGAATGTGTTTAAGTTTATTGATTCATTTCAAGATGTACCTGATAACTTTGCTGATGATTTTGGTAACATAGAAAATATGTTTAATACTCTGATGGATCCGTTTGAAGGCAGGGCTACAGAACACCAGAGGCTTGAAACTTTGCAAGCTGGAGGTTCCTATATTCCTCCATGAATTAGGTTATGAGGACAAGTTTGTAAAACAGGGAGGTGTGGTTGAATTAATTAGGTCTCCTGCATGTGGCCAGTTTGTGCCCATGCGTCATGTTTTGAAACGTTTTTTAGAGCTTCCAAATGTATTCAGTTCTATTCAAGATTATCTTGAAAAACTTGGTCAGAACCCCGGTAAACTAAGCAATGTTGTTCAGGGAACTCTTTGGAAACATATTTCTTCTTCTTATGAAGGAAAAACTGTTCTACCACTTAACATTGAATACGATGATTATGAACCAGACAATGTATTAGGGTCCCATAGCAGCTCTCTTGGTGCTCTTCATTGTATCCTTCCATGTCTGCCTCCAGAACATCAATCCAGTCTGGATAATATGTTTCTCTTTTGCCTTTTTGAGTCGAGATTGCGGAAAAAGTTTGGCAATGAAGCAGCTTTTTCTTGTGTTATACAGGAGCTTGTGTTTTTGGCAGAGGAAGGGATTTTGATAAATGTTGGTGGTAGAGACTTCAGAGTTTATTGTTGCTTGTGTGTTATTATTGGTGATAATGCGGGCAATAATTCTATTTTGGGATTCATTGAATGTTTTCGTGCAATTTTTTTTTGTCGGATTTGTAAACTTCATCGTAATGAGATGAGTAGGCAGTGTATTCCTGTGCCTGCTGCCAGGCTCAGAACTGTAGAAAATTATGCAGAAGATGTTGTTGTGGGCGACTCCTCTGTTACTGGGGTAAAAGAGGAATGTGTGTGGAACAGAGTTCCAAATTTCCATTGTATTCAGAACAAATATTGTGATATTATGCATGACTTATTTGAAGGGGTGTTAAAGTATGACTTTTGTAATATGTTGTATTATTTTATTGAAATTCGAGGGTACCTCGGTATAGAACTGTTCAAGGCTAGAGTAGATGCATTTGAGTACGGTCCCAGTGATATTTGTAACAGAATTCCTGTTTTGCATTGTAAGGTGTCAGCTCTTCAAGATTGTTCACGGAACTTATCTGCATCTGAATACCTATGTTTGGCACGATACTTGTGCTTAATGGTTGGTGATTTAATTCCTGAGGGTAATCAAGTGTGGAAACTGCACTTAATTCTTAGAGAAATTGTGGAAATTTTAACTAGCCCAGTTATTGATTGTAATATTAAGTTATATATCCAAACACTTGTGGAGGAGCACCATAAGTTGTATATTAATTGTTTTGGTCATCTCAAACCTAAGCACCACTTTTTGATTCATCATCCTGCTTTATTGGAAGGAATTGGGCCAGTAGTGCATCTCTCAACTTTAGCGTCAGAACGAAACCACAGGAGAGGCAAAAAATATGCTCGTGTTTCTAATTCTAGGGTCAATACTGCGAAACCTGTTGCTGTGAAATTTCAGTTGATGCTTAGTAAAAGGCTTTCTCGGCCTGACAATTTTGGAGTTCGGGTCGAAACCTTCAAAGTTCAGAATGTTCGCCTTCACTTATTACCAAATTATCTTGCAATTGCAGAGTCAGTGCCTTTAAATGCTGATGAGGTTGTTTGTACTTGTAAAAAGGTTGAAGTGTCGGGTACCATGTATTGTTTGAAAATGGTAATTGTTATAAGTATTGGAGATTTGATGCCGAGTTTTGGACGCATCACCAACATTTTCATTGTCAATGACGATGTTTATTTAGTTGTAAAGAAATTTGAGACTGTCGGTTTTGTAAATCACTATTTTAGTTATGAGATAAGGGAAACTGAAGTGTTTGTGTGCCTGAGGCAACAGGATATGATTAGCCATGTTCCTCTTTGGGCCAGAGAAGTTAATGGCTTTGAAGTTGTGTGCCTTAAACATGGTCTGTAAGGCATATAAACTGAAATATATATTATAAAACAAAACATCAATTTTACTGATTATCCCCCCCCCACCCCCCTCCAAAAAAAAGGAAAGGAAACACTGAAACCCCCGGTTGGCTCAGAAAGCGAAACATTTGTTGGGAATAGACGAAAATAGTAAGGCAAGCTAACGTTTCCCGTTTACAAAATTAATATGCTGAATAGCAAGGGATAGTTTCATCTCGCTGGGTTTTATTTCCCTGTTGGGAATTCCCAGACCCTGCGATAAACGGGTCGGTTGTAGCACATTTCGGTAGCCAATACTCCTGCGCGATAATGGAATTTTTTAGAATGAGAGTCTTTTCACCGATGGCGAGATGCCACTTGCTTGCTGTCGAATTTCTCATAATTAAGATTGAGATTTTTTGCTCTTAAATCCGTTGAGAGCAAGTTCTCAATCTTGCCGGACAGTAGACTTTAGATGGGCGAACTCGTATGGAGGCGGAGAGCAATGCGGGACTCGGTTCGAGCCCCACTCGGGATTCAGTCAAGCCCATACTCCCGGTTTGAGATGCCGACGGTACTTGACCGAGAACACAGTTGCATCGTCCACTGGTTCGCAAATATGAGAGCAAATGGGTCTCCAGTGGAGAGAAAACCGCTCTTGACGGAGCTAATAACATTTTGCTCTCCAAACGAGAGCCATGCTCTCAAATCATGAACAGTTTTTTCGGGGTGTTCCATTTCCGGGTCGGGTAACGAAAAGACGCCTATGGCCTGCCGGCGGCTGTCACCTGACGAGCAGGACCCTGCGGGGCACTGCAGAAGGCATAGAGAGGGGGGGGGGGGGGGGCTGTGAACGAGTACAGCTACCGGTCTCGGGCCAGGGATCCCGTCCTCGAGGGCCACACCAATTCTTCGGTGAAGCAAATTTGGCTTTTCTTGGCAATTCTTTTTGTTACAAGTATTGTCCCAAATATATGCTTTCTGTGCAATACTTGGCTCAGGCATTGCTCGAGAGCCGTATTTGAGGAGATTCTTGTATCAAGCACAGGCGAGGTTTCTTAGCAAGAACGCTCTAGTCAAGTATACAGAACTAAGGGTGGACATGAAACGACCGCCGAAACGCAAGAACTACACTGTTAGAAAAAAATGACAGATCGAGAGAGGGAGCGCGAGAACGACAGAGGCGTGCGCAGACGCAGGACCGCTAATTTTGGTCGCCAGTGTATGAACTCTCTCTAAACCATAGGTCAGCGCTCACGTTCGCCCGAACGAACAGTCGGCGCTAGACAAAAAGCCTGGTTCCTTGCCGCGAAACGAGATGTGGCTTGTGCGCTGAATTCACCAAGTCACTGGCTCAGTTATGTCATTGCTTTGTGACGATAAATAGCATATAAATAAAGAGTACGAATTTGAAAAGTACACCTTACACATCCCTGAGCTTTTACAACTACTATCACAGTTTAGGAGCTTCGAATGAAGTAGTCCAATAGGAAGACAACACCGACACAGCATGGCAAAAGGAAATATCCGCCGGCTACCGCTTTGTCAGTGCTCATTTACGGTCGTTCTGAGGCGGCGGGAGTGCCTTCAACCAGTCTCTTAGCTGCCGGCGGTCCGCTTTGCCGTTGGCCGTCATGGGAATTTGCTCCCTGAAGAACACGCCGCCGTAGAGCCACTTCTCATAGGACAGACGAGCTGAAACAAACCGGAACAATCCGGGTGTACTCAACGAAAAGCAATCCGTTAGGGTGGCATAACTGAAAGGGACTTGGGCGCGGTACTCGTGAAAAAATGAGTGCTGACACTCTCAAAATGGTGCTTGAAACACGAATTTGTCCCCAAGAATACCGTATATGCTCACGCTAAATTACTGTGTACAATTTTGTACATAATTATGTACGTTTTTAAACATTGCGTACGAATTTATCCATAATTATGTATGAATTTGTACGCAAGGGTGTACGAATAGTTTTTGTACATAATTATGGATGCGTGGATGCGTACATAGTAAACGTACGAATTCATACGTAATTATGTACAAAATTGTACACAAGCCGAATTTGTACATAAGTATGCACGAAATTGTGCATAATTATGCAGTAATGCAATAATTTGTACATAGTGGCTTGTGTACATGTTTATCCATAATTACGTACAAAAAAGAATGTACACAACACGTTACTGTGCTTGAATCAAGCATCACGCCACATGTGGATGCATGATGCGGAGATAATAAGGACGCCGCCCAAGGCTTCGTTTAAACCAGTCCTACTGTAACATGCCCAAGCCCCATCTATCCTAACGTAGTCGAACCTACTCGAGTCTTTGGTCCACCTGCACGTCTGACGTACACCTTCCCAGGCCCACTGACGGATTGTGAATTTTAGACCACTTGTAAATATCTAATAGCTGCGTCGTCCCGAAAGAAGGGGTTGACTCTGAAGAGGTGCAAAAATTTGGCTCAAATGTGGCTCAAATTTCCTTCTGTGGCTAACTGCTCTTGAGAAATCACGCAGGAAGACGCCACCGACTGAGACAATAATTATTGGGCTTGTCAGGTAAGTGCATAGCTGTCGCTCAGCCGAATGATTGATATCGCTGGAGCTAACTAAAGCCAGAATATTTAGCTAATGACGTGGCGTGCGTTTGCCTTGGCGTTAGCACGGACGGAACGTAAGGTCGGAGCAGCAAATTCAGCCTTGCCGTCAAATCCGTTTAGTTGATAGCATCGATTTGACGCATTTGACAAATTTTCTTCTCTTTACTCGAGGGTAACTTGTACTTCTGCCTCCGTACCCAGATACAGTCGTGTTGTGCTGAGTGTGCTAAAATAACATGTTTTCCTTTAATCAGCGGTAAAATAACAGAACGAAGAGGAAAAATGTTTTTTAAATGCATCAAAGCATCTCAACACAGTAACATACTGTGTACAAGTTTTTTGTACGTATTTATGGATAAACATGTTTGTGCACAAGCCATTATGTACAAATTACTACATAATTATGCGCAATTTTGTACATAATTATGTACAAATTCAGCTTGTGTACAATTTTGTACATAATTACGTATGAATTCGTACGTTTACTATGTGCGTTTTTACGCATCCATAATTATGTACAAAAACTATTCGTACACCCTTGCGCCTTGCGTACAAATTCATACATAATTTTAGATGAATTCGTACATAATTATGGATAAATTCGTACGCAATTATGAATGTTTAAAAACGTACATAATTATGTACAAGATTCTACTTAGTAATTTAGCGTGAATGTAATTCAGATGTTTCCGAGCATCTTCATGCATCTGAAAATTCGTTCAGACGTAAACGTCGAGTCAGTGGGTAGAAACGGACAGGGTGGGGCGGGGGCAAGGCTCGACACCGTGCGGATGTCGCCGTTCCCTGCGCCGCGGCCGGCGGTTCAAATAGTTGCACGGGTTACGTGCTTGTTTCGTCTCCTAACGATATCCAGATAAACAAGATAGGCGTACGCCAGACCGCGTCGTGGCGTAACAGGCTTCACTCATCGCGAATCACTGTTCCGCCACTCCACGCCTGGCGCACGCCTACCTTGGCCTGCCGGCGGCTGTCACCTGACCACTACGACCCTGCGGGCCAATCAGTCAGTAGGACGCCCTGCGGGCGTCACTCTCTCCGCACGGTCGCAACCACTGGCTTCCGAACGTACCTTACATCATCCTTTCGTTATTAATGCCGCTCAACCAGTCCTAACCTACCCTTACCTGCCTGAGCCTAACCTACCCAAACCTCCACTAACCTAACCTAACTGAGCGCAACACACTTGAGTCACAGATCCGCCCCTCCACGACAGGCGCATGGCGCGTACTGACCTCACCAAACCGGCGGATATTAAATTTTAGACCACTTGTGAAAATTATCTAAGAAACCGCTTGGGCTACGGTGCCCCTGAGGGGAGGTTGACTCTGGTATGATGCAAGAAAGATATGGCCCAAATTTGAGCTTTCTACGTCTAACCGTTCTCGAGAAATCGCGCGGACAAACAAACAGACAGACAAAACATTTTTGACCCAGTCGGCCCAGGGCTTCGCTATCGCTCAGCCAACAAGGTAGGCGTACGCCAGACCGCGTCGTGGCGTAACAGGCTTCGCTCATCGCGAATCACTGCTCTGCCACTCCACGCCTGGCGCACGCCTTCCTTGGCCTGCCATCGGCTGTCACCTTACGAGTACGACCCTGCGGGGCCAGCCAGTAAGACGCCCTGCGGGCGTCACTCTACGCACAGCCGCAACCACGCTCATGTTCTGCCTTCTGAACGTTGGTTATCAATGCCGCTCAACCAGTCCTAACCTACTCTTGACAGGCGCATGGTGCATACTGACCTCACCTCACCCAACCGGCGGATTTTAAATTTTAGACCACTTCTGAAAATTATCTAAGAACCGCTTGAGCTGCGGTGCCCCTGATGGGAGGTTGACTCTGGTATGATACAAGAAGGATGTAGTACAAATTTGAGCTTTCTACATCTAACCGTTCTCGAGAAATCGCGCGCACAAACAGGCAGACAAAACATTTTTGGCCTAATCGCGTAAGGGCTTCGCTGTCGCTAAGCCAACAAACTATGTTCCCGACGGTATCGGGGGTGTCTGCCGAGTATTCCTGCACCACAGTTTGAAGCACAACCATTAAATTCTATCGAAAAGTAGAATTTCAGTGACCCGCAGACGGCGCCGGGACGACATCACGCACTGGGGAGGGTTATAACTTTTGAACTGAACAGCATATCGCAAATCGCGACGGACCATTAGAAAGGTGAGTACATTCTTCACCGGGTAGACGTTGTGGCTACGTTCGCGTCGTTGCGTGCAGCGCGCAACGTCCCTCTTCCGCGCGCCCCGTGTTGGGTAGTCTGCTGGTAAACAAAAGACGGCCGCCATCTTGACCTGCTGCGCGCTTCAGAGCAAAGATGATGTGCGATGAAGGTTGGCTTTTTCGATTTTCCCGAAACTTCTGTATTCTTTTTTATTTTTTAAAAACCTTTTAGACATTTCAGACTTTAGTGCCTTTTTTTCTCTTCTTAACCTTTTAAAAACTTATTTTTTCTTTTTTCGTTATGTTATATATTGGTCTAAAACTAAAATACTGTACTTTTAAATTAGTACAGTCGACCCTTGATTTTTGTCCCGGTTTTGTCCCTTGATTTTTGTGACACAGTCATCCCCACCACCTCGGCCCGGGCCGGGCTGGGGAGCGCGGGCCGGGGCCCGGCGCCGCCGGACCCTCCGGGCCGGCCCGCCGCGCGGAATAAGGGGGAGCTTAATCCGCCCGGGCGAGGGGGTATTTTAAAATCCGGCGGCGTATGGGGGGGCCCCCGGCCCCCGCCTCAAGTCACTCAAGATGTGTCCGGTGGTACATATTTTTGTAACGATTAAAATCGCTAACCTCAGCCCGTCCCGACTCGCGACGGAGCGCGCCTCACAGGCGCACCACACGCAGCGGCCAACCCTAACCTAACAAATCAAACAATTCTCATACAACAGAAACGCGACAAAATTTGAAAATTGTTGCCACCTTACGTTTATCTACGTCACCAAAGAAGTCTATCCTCCAAATTTGAACCTTCTCCGTGAACGATAAGTCAGCGCACACACGTCCGCCCGGACGAACAAACAGTCGGCATCAGACTATAAGCCCGGCTCCTCTCCGTTTCTTCCGAAACGTGTCGGGACGGGCTAAAAAGCAAATCTATTAAAAAAAACGGCATGTCAAAATTTAAATTATGACCTGAGTTATTGTTAAATGTAACTTTTGTTAGAAAGTCGACTTTGCTTTTTAATTCTCGACACGCTCAACCAAACAGGCCGTCAAAATTTTGAGCGGAAATCGGACTTTAAAATACCCCCTCGCCCGGGCGGATTAAGCTTCCCCTTAATCCGCGCGGCGGGTCCGGCGGCGCCGGGCCCCGGCCCGGGCATCTCCCGTCCCCTGATATTCGTCCTCCCGGCGGATGGAACAAAATTCAATGGTCGACTGTACTTGCGATTCTTCTGACTGCTAATGCACTTGTCCTCCCTTTTACTCTTTGAGACGTTTTGACTTTTTCCGCCCACGTACAAAGACTTTTCGAAGCTAGGACCCCCTCGATTTCCCCCGCCAGGAGGGCCGGCTCATTGTCAGGACTTAACTTGAGCCTGCTGTGCTTGCAGCTCCGCCTCCGAGACCTCTGCCGCGCCGGGCTGCCTGACGACAAAGGCCGTGGCCAGGTCCACGAGCCGTAGCTGGTCCGGCCGGCCCGTGACGCAGGCCTCCTTGACGCCGGGGTGCGAGAGCAGCACCGCCTCCACCTCGGCGGGTGCCAGCTGCAAATAACATTCAGGTATATTCACGTGACCGCAGTTGTGCGGGAACCTAGGCGGTAACCCCTGTAGTGACCGTACGGACAACTCTGCTGCGAGCTGCTTTCGGTTACTTTCGGCTATATTAGGTTACTTTCGGTAACTGTGACATTAAGCAATAAAAATCTTAGTTTTCAAACGACTGAATTTTTTAGTGTTGACTGCTTGTCCCATGTTAAGATTACGCAGCACGTGTCCTGTTCTCTTAGAATTTCATTCCTGCCCCACTGTTTGTCAGTAAGCAGTGAACCCTCACCGGCATGTTATCGAACTTAATCTGGTCCTTGATCCTGTCGACCAGGAACAGATATCCATCGGCGTCCCGGTAGGCAAGGTCCCCCGTGCAGAAGAAGCCGTGCTCGTCCAGGGAGGCGCTCGTCTCGTCTGGGTTATCCTGGTAGTAGTGGGGCCGCCAAGCGACAAATCTGGTATCAACCTTGCACGACGTGATAGAGAGATGCCGTTTGGTACGAATGTTGTTAGGACCCATACCTTCATTTTAAGAAGTGTAGGCACATCGGGTCCCGCGACCGGGCCTCGGTGTATGCGATTGCCTACCTTTCAGGGGCAGGTTCCGTTATTTAGCTATTGCGCCGTTTCTTTAGTTCCGATTGCACTAATTTTCGGTACGTAAGTGTATATTTTGGTCCTGAATCACCCCATAGGCTCACTACGAAGGTTTTTACCCTTGATCTCTATCAGTCAAGAATGTCAAATTAAAAATAAGCATGTTTTCCAGAAGTAAGATGTACTCCTCTCTGGTGGTCTGCCGCAATGCTTTACACCATAAGCACGACCGGGCACTGGATAGCATCCCACCAACAGATGACGCCTTCGAGGGACACTTGAAGAGAGCTTCCCTGCAGGCTCAGAAGTTCTACCAAGCGGTTGAGCCGCAGCAGACCATACCGTCTCCGGGCGACTGGGGCTGGAAACGAGACGGAGAACTGTGGCTCCCGCTTTGGAGAACAGCGCCGGTGGCTGCCAAGGCATGTGAGCTGCAAAGGTGTAAGTGCAAATCGAAATGTAGCGGGAACTGCAGCTGCAAAAAAATAAATAGGCAGTGTGGCAAAAGGTGTTTGTGCCCCTGCCAATCCGCTGAAATTTCGTAGAAATAACGAGTACAACAATATTGTGATAGTAGGTTTTCTAGTCTATTCAACTTCATTGTATACGTAATGTTAATGTTTAATATATTATTTGAATCTGAATTGTAAGTAAATGCCATGGTAATAGAAATAACAACTAAAACAGTACTGTGATTAGCAGTTTTTCTCTAGTCAACTGCATTTTAAAAAGTGTTAACAGTTGAATACGTAATGTTAATGTTTATTATATTATCTGTAACAGTATATATTATTTAAATCTGAAATGTAAGTCATTGCCATTTCAAATATGAAATACAAAGGAATATGAGTAATTCGCGACTTAAAAATAAACATTCGGGTTCCCAAACACGAGTGCAATCGGAGTGATATTACCAGCGCAATACCATAAAAACTGAGCCTTGCCCCTGGAAGATAGGCAACTTCTACCATATTTGCAAATCGCACATGATCGGCCTAATGCGCGATGCGCGATCAAAAAATACTCATGCCTGTCGTAAATGAACGCGGTCGGAGTCATAGTGCCGGCGCAATATTAGATAAACGGAGACCTGCGCCTGAAAGGTAGGCAACCCGTGGCATCTGGGGTCGCGTATGGCTCAAGGTCGACCTTCAGTGTGATGCGTGACCAAAAAATACACTTACCTACAAAAAATGGTCGCAATCGGTGTTGTATTAACGGTGCAATTGCGAAATAAGGAAAACTACCCCTGAAAGGTAGGCAACACCGCTTTGGGGCCACAAAACCTTCGTAGTGAGCCTATGGGGTGATTCAGGACCAAAATATACACTTACGTACCGAAAATTAGTGCAATCGGAACTAAAGAAACGGCGCAATAGCTAAATAACGGAAGCTGCCCCTGAAAGGTAGGCAATCGCATACACCGAGGCCCGGTCGCGGGACCCGATGTGCCTACACTTCTTAAAATGAAGGTATGGGTCCTAACAACATTCGTACCAAACGGCATCTCTCTATCACGTCGTGCAAGGTTGAAACGCTTAACGGCCCCACTATAGCCGGACATGTAAGCGGGGCTGGTGACCCGGACCTCGCCGATGGTGTTGGGCTCTTCCACGTCTAGGCCGGAGTCCACATCCACGAGCTGCAACCAGATGGAACAGTTCGTTTTCAAACTGTAAAAAATATTTTTCTGCACTTTGCGACAAAATTTTGTTCTAAAATTTTTAAAAACTTATAGTGCGACAATTAAAATTGCCACACTTGGGTAGAGGGACTACCTATAGTAAAGGAGAGAGCCGGTGGGGCACGGACAGTTAGACCGTTTCATTTTTGCAAAACGTTTTAAATTTGAGTGGGAGTACTCGGAATACGGCCCCAATGCCCATTGAACATGACTGGTAAAAATTTCAGACCGATCGGACAACTCTTACACTGTTAAAAAATAGTCATTAACTAGCAGCAAGTGCTGCTAGCCAATGAAAATGGCTGACCCATTGTCCGATGAAAGTGGTTAGTCACATGCTTAGTCAAAATGGTTTTTGTCATTTCAGAATTGCTAATCATCGATGATCTTGCTACTTTAAAACAGTATTTTATGTTGTTCTCAAAAAGCCCTAACCATTTCCAGAGCAGCCATTTTAAAATGACTTTTTTTAAAAAGTGTACCGGTGGCGCAAGGGGCCTAAATGCCCCTCTATAGCATGAACAAGAAGACAATCCGGCATCAATGATGCTAAAAAGAAGCTCGTTCTTTACCCAAGTTGTGCTCAAAAATGTAGTTTTGACGGCGTGAAATTTAAATGAAGGTTAAAATTAATTAAAGATAAACCCGCACGTAGAGTCAAAAAGAACGAATATTGCGCTGGCCCGAGCTGTTGAGACGCACATTATCCCAAAAAGCACCACATAAACATGGGACGTTTACTGATACAACTAATTTCAGTAGTGCCATATCAGGCACTTACATTACTTTTAAATAAAGTATCTTTCACTGTCATATTACATCTTTAACACTCAGAATAATAAGATACACTTTTCAAACACGAAAAAAATGTTATTTGTGCATATTCATTTCTTGGATTTGAACTTTCGATCTTTGGTTTGTATTGCTTGTATATTTTGTATTTTGGCATTTCTTTGTCTGCCGATTGAACACGTCGAGAGCCTCTCAAGACTCTCGAAGCCCTCCTGTGGCGCCCTCTGCCTGCCACTTTTGAAACATCGCGGACGTAGTTCCACTATCACCCGCTTCACACGCTTGAAGGGATTGGTTGTTCATGACCCACTGACGTCTTGCATCATAACGGGCGGAGTCACCGCCTTGCAGCAATGCACAGGAGCTAGGTCCCCAACAGGAGGGCATGCCTGCCAGCGCTCGCCAGCGCATACGAGAACTGACCCGCGTCTACCATTGTCGTGGCGCTCTTCCCAGCCTTCCTAAACGTCAGAATCAGCAGTGCCACGTTACTCGCGCTATTTTCGAAATTTACGCCAAGGATGTAGTGGCAACAGAATCGCTGCTGTAGGTAATTTGAGTTCCCAACAGTTGGTGCTCGTGGTTCTGATAGTGTGACGCCTGGTGGCGCCTGCTCGCACTACGTCCATGCACACCCATGGCCTTCCCCGTCATAGTTCCAACATCACCCGCTCGACGGTAGCGCCACGCCGGGACGCAGTTTCGATGCCATCCGTTTGGCGCTAGCCCTAAAATAGGTTTCTCGTATTTTCACGAATAACTTACATTACACAAAACATTTCGTGATTCACATGCACCCAAAAAATTAGAAAAAAAAAATCTTTTAAATGAATAGTTTGAAACAATACTTAAGGTACATTAATACTTAAACGAGCCCCATCAATTTACACCCAAATAGCCCTTTACTCGGCTCTGGACTTACAATAAAAATTTAGTTTCAAAATTAAAGTTTACAGTTTTACGCCTTTCGTGACATTTTTGGATACATATTTAGCCCTAATCCACGTTGCAACATGTTATCCGCTTATTTTCAGTTTTCGTCGTGTACCATAACCTTTCAAAATTTTCAAATGCAGATTTCTTCACAAAATGCATTCATAACCGAAAAAAACCTTTATCATTTCTTTGTGACGTCGTATCCAAGACCTTTAAAATGATACCCCACACTCCACTGTAGCTGTCGTACTTTTGAAGATGAAAGTGAGGATCTAAATAACACATCTACCCGGTACAATACTCGTTCTTCTTCCCCACATATGTATATATGTATGTGGTTGTGGGTAAAGAACGAGTAAAAATCAACATTTCCAACAAAATTCCGTAAAAGAAATCGTAAGTTAATTTGACGAAAGTAGCGACAAAGACCTTAAATTTTAATATACAGGCTGTATGTCTGACAGTTTTTGAGATACCGGAGTTTTAAGTGCCAAAGTCAAGCAAACTCACGTGCACATTTGGAGTATTTTCACACTTTAAACTCCGATATCTCAATAACCGTCAGGGATACAGCCTTAATACCAAAATTTTAGTCTAACGGAAAGTGTGGACCATACGTGGTCCACACTTCCTAGCGTGGACCATCCGCAGTCCACGCTTCCCTGCGTGCAGTTGGTCCACACTTGGGTTTGCAGTGTGCCTTCATCGTGTTTCGCCGGTAGCGGCAGGAGCCTCACCCGCAGCCGGATGCCGGGCGTGAGCCGCCCTGTGGAGCCGGGCCTGGCGGGGAGCGCGTCCGCCGTGATGATGCCGGCCTCGGTGATGCCGTACCACTGGACGACGGGGGTGCCCAGCACCTCGGAGAAGTAGCGCTGGGCGTCGGCGTGCAGCCCCGAGCCCGTCGAGATGAGGACGCGCAGGCTGCTCAGCGGAACGGGCTCACCCCGGCTGCGGCGCGCGCGCGCCTCGGTGGCCAGCAGCGTCAGCCCCACCGGCGGGACGAACCACGCGCTCACCTGCCGGACGAGGGCACTGGTAAGGGAGAGTGGGGCACAATGGGACATGGGGCACTATGGGACAGCTTCAAATTTGCCGCCTTGCGCTACTGGCAGCGACTGCCAATGACGATGGATGACGGTGGTGGTTGTCGCTGTAGTTGACCCGAGGCGGCAAGTCCGGCGGACCAACCCCTTCCGGAGGGGAGCGTTTTAAACATTCTCCGTCCAAAAAAACAGGCGAATTAAATTATTTCGCTTTTTTATTTTTGGAATAGCGGTCCGAGTCGTACTTTAATTAATAATTATACGAGCTTGGCCCTTCGGACACGCATGAGCGTCGCCGCATCGCCGCGGCTTGAAAGGTCAGGGTGCCAGAGCGCGACGAGTGTGAGGTGCCATTCAGTACACAATGGGACAGGGCTGCGTGGGGTACAGTGGGACACTCGTTTTAGTGTCCCGTTATACCCCAGAGTGTTTTTCTCACTTGTGAATGATAGTTATCGTGTTATTAAATGTGTTTTAACAACCATTTTAGGAAAAATGCCGCGGCTAAGAATATTTTTATTTGATTTTAGTAAAATGTGACCTGAAAGCCATTAGGTTTTTTATTTTAATTTAAAGCAAATCTGGCCATGAAAGCCGTTTTGTTTCTACTTAAAAATGTTTAATAAAACATCTTTCAGCTATTTTAGATTTTCTTTGACCCCAAAATACTGTATTATCAGTGAAACAGTAAGTGTCCCATTGTACCCGGTACCCGGGAACAATAGGACAAATGCAGCCACGTGGTTTTTTATTTTTTAAAGGCAACGGAGCAATCAACGTGTCTCAAACAGTATTACACAAGAAAGAGGACACACCAAAGCATATGTCAGGCACATTTTGATTTTTTTATCTGAACCAGTCTTGCAAAGAGAGGCTTGAGAAAAAAAGTGTCCCATTGTGCCCCACCCTCCCTTAATCCAGGAATGTGGCATCGCGCTCAAACGAATGTGAAAAGTGTCATATTCCTTTGAGTGTTGTGTCACATTCGTTTAAACGTGATATCACATTCGTTTGAATGTGACTGGTAGGAACTGGTAGGAACACCGGGAAGGGCGACCGAATCGCACTCGAACGAATGTGACACTTCATTCTGAACATGTCACATTCGTTGGAACGTGATGTCACATTCCTAGATTACCAGTGGGGTAGCCGGGGGCCACTCCGAGGAACAAGACTGTCTCAGTCGCATAAATAACGTTGCCGATTCCCAAGAGGTTACCCGATTTTTCGTCGTAAATATCTAGCATCCTGCCTACAACTTGACTCACTGATAAAGTTGTTTAAATTACTAATTAAATTAAAGCCTTATAAATCAAATGTGTCCTAAATGAGGACCTGCACGTCATTGCTACGGCTTTCGGTTTATATAAGATTTATATAGGTCCGATTTCACGAAGGTCGTCAGCAACTTTTCCGCCGCACTGTGAAAAATTGTCGTTACAAAACGACTTGCATTAAAACTAATTGATCAAACAATCTTCGTTAAATGACGGAATCATGCACGGGAGATAAACTGCGGACTGGCGTGTCTTTGAGGCAGTTTTATTGCTTGTTTTCTGGTTGACGATGAAAAATTATACGAAAGCACATATCGCACTGCAAATACGGCCATTCGCCCTGTTGTCTACGAAATCGACAAGCAGGTTTCTGGTATTTTTCGTTCTAAAACAAAGATTGAAAGGTGAAATATTTTGTTTGAAAACAAAGCTCTTCGGTTCTTAATTACTCAATCATCGTTTTGAAACGACTTTTAGCAGTGCGTTGAACTTCGTGATCCCAGACATGTTTTCTCACTGCAAATTGACTATCCAAGCACATCCAGAACCCCGTTCATGAATTAATTTCAGCTGGCGTTTTGGAAATAATTTTCCCGAGTTGGCCGAGATTTTCAGAATTATTTGAAACCACTAGGTTAGGTTAGTTGGGGTTGGGTTAGGTCAAGAGATAAGTGCTTTTATGGATACGAAGGTAGACCTCCCCCGGACCCCGCATCGACCCAGGTTGAAACACTTTCCGTCTCTATAAACGCACGTAATGACTTGGTTGAGGTCTCAAATTAATCAGGAGACATCATTTTAACTAACCGTGGAGAGTTTTGTTTCATAAATATTCGTTCATGTGGGTCAAACCCCCGTCAATTCGCCCTACGGTTCGTGAAGCGCGGCTCAGCCGTGATCGGGCAGCGCCCCGTCGAAGTTCCAGCGACGTACCGGACGCGTGTTTGTTCTTTTTCCCCCGTGCACTACGCTCCGCCACTCCCTGCCGCCCGGCGATGGCGTCGTGAGGCGAGTGGAGTTGAAGAAGCGTTCCACATCCACTATTCTCGCCCGAAAAAGTAATTACAAGCACAGCATAACTATCACACCGTAATAATATCAAGTGGCATAACCTCTTCAGTGGGCTTTGTTTACAACTGTGCGAAGAGCGTTAGTCGGCGTCGTACGGGATGATTTCCCGTCTATTTACGAACAGCGATACTAGATTTTATGCCACTTGATATTATTACGGTGTGATAGTTATGCTGTGCTTGTAATTACCTTTTCGGGCGAGAATAGTGGATGTGGAACGCTTCTTCAACTCCACTCGCCTCACGACGCCATCGCCGGGCGGCAGGGAGTGGCGGAGCGTAGTGCACGGGGGAAAAAGAACAAACACGCGTCCGGTACGTCGCTGGAACTTCGACGGGGCGCTGCCCGCTCCCGGCTGAGCCGCGCTTCACGAACCGTAGGGCGAATTGACGGGGGTTTGACCCACATGAACGAATATTTATGAAACAAAACTCTCCACGATTAGTTAAAATGATGTCTCCTGATTAATTTGAGACCTCAACCAAGTCATTACGTGCGTTTATAGAGACGGAAAGTGTTTCAACCTGGGTCGATGCGGGGTCTGGGGGAGGTCTACCTTCGTATCCGTAAAAGCACTTATCTCTTGGTTAGGTCAGGTCGCATTATCGTTACCTAACCTACCTAATCGAGTGAAAAATTTCGAGAAATAATATTTCATGTTAAATAAATATATTTTCGGATAATTCTGATAATTTCGGCCAACTCGGGAAAATTATTTTCAAAACATTTTAAAATGTACGGAATTAATTTAATTTTTTTCAGGTGTACTATCAAGACCAATCGAGCCCACCCCCTTCAACGCAGCTGTTTGTATTGCAGAACATTTCTCATTTCTCACCCAAATTGGGCCACAGTTAGGCGAATTGGGTAAGGTTTCTTACTCAAATTATAGGGAGGTGACCAGTCTCACTGTGGGTTAGAGGTTTTTCTCTCTCTCCTATTCGGGCTGAGACCTTCATCTATCCATTATCAGTGTAAACCTATCCAATCCACACCGACACTCTCAAGGCTGAACAAAATCGTCATCACTACGGGCACGTTTTGCTCGTAAGGAACTATGAACCGACCTTGTTCTTTTGGACGATGTCCATCCAGTCCTTCTCGCCGTAGTCCTGTCCGAACCAGCCGTACACCCTGGTGACGCCCAGGACCGTGCTGACCAACACTGTAAATCCTAGGTGTCCAGAAACCAGGCGACTCAAGTCGCCTGACCTGAAAAACTAGGCGACTTAAGTCGCCTCCTTCCTGGACACATTTAGGGAGTCCAGTTCCATACGATACAGCACTCAGGTTTGCGCTGATGGGGTCTGGTTCTTTTTCACCTCCATGCTCTTCTGCTTCCAGTGTGTGACTTATCTGTAGATCCTCGGAAGCTGTCCAGAAACTGGACTCCTTAAAGGTGCCCAGAAAGGAGGCGACTTACGTCGCCTAGTTTTTCAGGTCAGGCGACTTGAGTCGCCTGGTTTCTGGACATCTAGGATTTACAGTGAAGGTGAAGGTGAGCCCCGTGGCCCACGACAGCTGCGAGGTGATGAACATGCGGTCCCCGGGGCGCAGCATCCAGGTGCCCCTGTGAACAGGCGCCGTGAGCGCGGGCTCGGCGTTAGGGGTTGCTGCCAAGAGTTGGGCTATGCGCAGATAACGTTTAGAGACTTGCGCTGCCAGAGCAGAACGAAGATTTGCAAGCCAAAATGTTGCAGACTGTAAAGTTCGATAAAAACTATCTAGCTGGTGCACTTAAAGTGTACCCCATGTGATGGTGGCCGCCGCTTGCGGAGGTTTGGACTCTGGTTTGGAGAGAGGTTTGGAGAGCGCTTTCTGTCGCTAATCCCGCACCAACACCAGTAGAAATGTGTGGCTGATCGAGAGCTTCCGCCATGAACTTTGAGAGCGCTGCACGGAAGCGCTTACTCAAAGGGCAGACTTGGCAAAAAAACGTACTGCGGGTCAGGGATTAGAACCAAGGCCCCCCCCCCCCCCGCTTTACAGTCTACTACGCCGTCGAGGCATCAGAGTAAACATAGCGACCGGAGGTAGGCAAGCCCAGCGAGCATCGAAAATTGTTTTGCCCGTGTGAACCGGGTAAATGCCGTCCGATTTCGCTCAAAATCGAAGTGGGGCCTTTTTACACATGAAAATCTATAAAAACCTCTAGTCCCAAAAAGCTTTTTTTTCTCTCTGTTCAAACCACTCTAATGCAGGCAGACACACATGCACCGTGGCATGACCCTCCCAACACAAATTGCAATAGAACTCCAGCAAGAAGCCTTTGTAATACCTGTAACATACAAAAATGTACTCCACCGCTTTTAAAGATTTCTAAAGTAATAATTACAAATTAAAACATTAGTTTTGAAGTAGAAATTCAGTTGATTGTACGAAATAAAAGCCAAACGTGTACGTAATTTGTCATCTTGTCAACAATTAATGGTTTTCTACATAACTTGTACGTGTTCAACCAACAACTTCCCATTTTTCGCCCCTAGAAGGTAGGCAATTTTTTTCTAAATTCTTAGTTTTGAGTCCGCAAAACTTGATTGAGCACTAAATCGAACATTTCTGGCACTTCTTGTTCTATGCGTTTTGTCTGTAAAACGCTTAATTACCATGGTTATAGCAATTGCAATAGGCGAAAATGTTGCCTAACTTCAGGGGCTGTGCGGGACCGCTTCCGGTGATCCAAAAAATCTGAAAAAACTCTCACGATGTTTTTTACCCAAGTGGAACCGATTTCCGGTTCAGCCCACTAACATTTCAAACCTTAGCTCAAAAAAGGGGTCTCCGTACACACACTTGCACCCCCCCCCCCTGACACTCGCCACTCTTCGCTGCTACTGCTGCCACTATCCCTCGCCCCCGCCCCACACACTGTGAACCCCCTTTCGTTTTACCTCTCTCTTATAAGTGCGCCGCCGTTAAAGTGGCGCCCGCCCGGCCGTGCTAGCCTGCAGCAGCCTACTGCTAGTGCACTAAACTGCAGTCATCGAGTAAAAGATACCTCTAGAAACTGACAAATCGCGGAGACTGTGTTCTTCCCCGTAGCAGGTTACGCCGCACGGCTTTATCAGTGCGTGTCAAGTGGTGGCGTGCACGGTGGCGGGTACTCACATGAACAGCATCGTCATGGTGAACGAAAAATCGCTGAGCCGGACCAGCTTCGGCAGGCCACTGCTGCCCGAGGAGAACAGGAGGAAGGCGTCGTGGGCCTTAGGGTCGCCGTCGTACCCCGGCCGGTACGTGGCGGGCGTGGCGGCGCCGCCGAGGGCGACAAGCTCGGGCACGGAGAGGGCACGGGTGCCGACGGCCATGTGGAGGTCCGTCGGGACCTGGGCGGCGCTCACCACGAGCGGCAAGTTGTCCGGCTGCGCCGCCATCGTCGTCGCCAGGTTCGCCGGCTCCGTCAGAATAGCCTTGGGTCGGCACAGAGAAAGGAAGTGGCGCAGCTCCTCTGGACACACAAGTAAAAGTAAAGAAATAATTGGGTGAGGGGTAGCGAAGCCCTTGCAGATTAGCCCAAAAATGTTTTGTCTGTGTGACTGTATCCCGGCGACTTCTCGAGAAACATCCTTCTTGCATCATACCGGAGTCAGTCTCGCACGCAGAAAAAACGGTTAACCGTTCTCGAGAAATCGCGCTCTTACTCTGCGGTATGTGACGCTCGAAACGTTATGAACCAGCGAAATAATTGTGCCTGAAATCTCAGGCGCGGGCTCTGGTCCATCTAACAGGCAAGCAGCGCGCTTTTCACTGCCAGACCACGGTCGGTTGCTTACTTTCGGGTGCAGAACTGCCCTAATGGCACGTTCACGAGCAATGGGACACAATGAGACAATGAGAACAATGAGTGGGAAATGAAAACACAAACTACCTAAAAGGTGACACCCCTCAGGAACTAGTGTTGAAACTAGACCGCAGTTTGAGTCTATGCATGAGATCAAAATGAATACCCCAGGTGACCCGGACTTTTTAAAACAATCTGTTTGAATTCAGCACATTTAAGATTCCCGCCGTATGTTTTTTGAATGATGCTTACGCATTCAGTTCAATGCCTCATTCAAGCATTGTTCTAAATCTTAAACATACAAAAACTTTCCGGTTCACCGTGTAAAATTTCGGGAGCCTTCAAATTTTTTAGACAGGGTGACAGATATTTTAGGCAGTGCAGCTAAAAAAAAATTAGCCATCAAAGTTTAGCGGCAGTGCCTATGTTTTTAATCTTTGTGTCAAAAAATTCCCCTCCGTGTGGCGTGTCTTCCTTACCCTGTGTTTACATTATCCACACTGACCTGCAAAAAGAGATATCGAAGAGAGCGCATGGATAGAAGCTTACGAAGGAGTTGAAGGCATTGTATTGTTTTTGTTTTTTTTTAGAGGATTCGTTTTATAATACGAAGAAAACCCTTCGTAGCTTACAAAGCTTCGTAAGCTACCGAAACTTACGAATAATTTCTTCGGAGTGCGAATTGTCTTCTACGCAATGCAGAGACATTCATTGGAAGGTTGCATCGCATCACATAAGCCCCTGCTTTCTTCGTCAGGCAGGCTTAAACAGTGCAAGAGGGCGAGGGAATGATCTTACCTGGCGTCGAGTGCTTGATGATTGCGATCTTGGTGCCCTCGAAGACGGCGCCGAAGAAGGCGGGGTACAGGAAGTGGTTGTGCGCGCTGAACACGGCCAGCGTGTCGCCGCTGGTCAGCCCCAGCCGGCGCCAACCCTCGGCCGCGGCCACCGACTGCCGCAGGAGCTCCGGGAACGACATCTCGCGCCCGGTCTCCGAGTCCACCTGTGCAGGGATGCTCAGGGCGACGTGCTCCTTGAGGGCGTCGAGGACGTAGCGGCCCAGGGAAACCCCGGGGTGCGGCCTGGGGGCCGGGCCAGCCGTCACGTGCAGGGGCGGCGCGGGCATGGCTAACGTGTGCGGCTGCCTGCGACTCTCGGACAGCTATGGAGCTCGGGACTGTTCGAGGCGAGGTGCGCCACTCTCAAGAAATGTGATCCGGCCGCTCTCTTCGGCACGCTGGCACTAAGCAGACCGTTACGCCCCAGAATTTCAGTTTCTAGCGTGATACCCCGGCAAAGCTGGCCCAATCCTGTCAATATTACGCGCAATAGCACATCAGTGAGGGCAGGTTCCCCGGTCACTCGCAACGGCACCTTACACGCACGCAGCGGAGCGGCTCGCTGCAGCACTGCACCGAGAGAACTTGCCCCGAGGCAGCGACGTTCACCCAAGTCATGGGGATCCCGGCGCCCACGATAACAGTTTCGAGAAGCACGACACCGTCCTGGTCGTGACTAGACCCGGCGAACTTGCTGTGTCAACCGCGCCAACCTGATAAAGGCAGCCGCGGCGTGTGCATACCGAGAATCCTGACCATCCTCGCGGTCCATTCCACCAACCTTATCAGAGTTGATCTTTGCAAACCACCTTTCTCCGTCTCAGAATTTTCTGAAAACTCTGCTGGCATTTCGTGTCATGGCGCAGAGAGGCAAAGCGACAACCGAAGACGAACGCAACGCATCCATTGCTAATAGACTTTTCATCTGTGCGCTCTGAAGAATCTGTTTGCACTTTAAGGCTTGTGCAGATGGATTCATGCAGTTAAGACCTTTTTGTGCGTGCACATTTTTTCCCCTACAGTTTTGCAAGAGTCTGTACAACGCTTATGAAGTTGAACTCTGCATGTCCATGAAGTAGTAGATAAAAGCGGCGCCCCTGCACCGTTTTAACCAAGTCAAAAGGTCACCACCTCAACATTCCCAACTGCTCCAATTTCCAACACTTTCACATTCCCGACACCAATAAAAATATTATATCACTCACGAGTGAAGGGGCGAGCTGGTGTGAGACGATAGCAGTCATCTACAGGGCAGTGATGTGCAGAACCATTCAAAAAAGACATTGTCATTCAAAGTGCGAGGTGATTTTTAAAACCACACCTCACCCAGAGAATAACAAAGTTTTTTTTTGGGGTGGGGGGGGGGGGTTTCTTTATTTCAAAACATCAGATTACAATCTGACCAAGTAATACATTTAAAAGCATATTTATATACATTATTCTGTTTTCGCACTCCGATACATATTAGGTGCATCTGTTCCAACAATTTTTTAATTTTTTTATAAGAATGCTTAACCGCAGACCAACTCTCACACCACTCCACAGAAGGAATCTCATCATCTATTAGAAGCAATGTGAAAGTCAGTCGCACCTTATTTAAAACTACAATTGCTGCCTTGGGCGGCAACTGCAAATGAAGGAAACACAAATAAAAATTAAATTGTCTTCATACACTAACAAACATCACCATCAACCAGTTTTGCTTCAGGACGCAAAGAGCTAGTGTTATCGTAACAAAAGTTGACCATCCTGGTCCGATGATCATAATACTGCAACCATTGACGCAGCCTGTCTGCATTTTGCAATGCACAGACCATTGTAGACAGACCGTGGCACGGTTGCAGACAAGACACACCAACAGGTCCATAGCTCCAAACTCCTTCTCAGTATTAATGAACGTGCGGCCACACACCTTCTCCAAAAAACGACACTTTGTCTCTCCCAGAGCGTAAAGAGCAATCGATCTACTTGTTAATCTCTTCAAATGATCCCCAAGTTCCGAGTATGGCAGATATCCCTCATCCCAACAAATCCCATGCTTATTCTGAACCTGATTAACAAAGCTTTGTTTTTCTTGCACGTCCAGCGTCGACCACGGATATGGAGGCTTTAAAATAGTGTGCGACGAACGCCGGCCATCGACCGAAACTATGCCTACCTCCTTAACAATAGGATCACCATTCCCCTCAAAAGCGGTATAATCCACTACCAGCTTCATTTTGAAATAGGTGCAGATCGTGCGTTTCGATCGTATTTATAGCAATTCTGCCCCGTAGAACAGGCCAACCCCCCACCCTTACCAAAAATATGTTTGTACAATCGCCTCACCTTTTTGTCAGAATCCCCCACCATTAACATACTTACCCAGGGTATAGCCCAAGGCACAGATATAAAGATACGTCACAACATATTTCCCACACGTAGATGCTTCCAAACCCTGCAGTGGTGTTGTGTTAAACGTGTAGTTATGTGCAACATCGTTTAAGAAAATGAACCTTGTCATGTGTTCGCCACTCGCCGGGAGGCCAAAAGGGTCAAAGTATTCGACCCCCCTCCTAGTTAGAAAAAAAACCACCCAATGTTCACCCCCACTGCCAGAATAAGCCGTGTTACACACTAAAATACCAGGTCTAGTCGTTATGTACTCTTTCGGTAAATTATCAAGGGAAAATACACCGATAAAAAGTGGTGCCGTCACCCCACAATTCCTCAAAGCATACTCAATCTGTGCAGTTGACAGAGTATCGTCTACCAATCGTGCATTTCTAGCCACTTTAGGATTTTGTACGCCCTTTCCAGACTTCCGAAACTTTGCAAGGAACGCCATTTATACCGCCCCTCTGACAAACCAAAATTATGCAATACCCGACAACCCATCTTACTTATATCCCGCACCTCACAAAGAATCTGCTCGGTGAGAGCCCTCACGATATTTGTGTCGTCCGAACCAAATGTGTACACCACAACAAAACCAACGCTTTTCACAAACGCTCTAAATTTTTCCCGCGCAAATGCCGGGAGAGATACAACCGAATGCCGCACGGGATCCTCCACGGTTATGATGGAAATGTCCACAAGACATTTATTCTTATAACCAATCGTTACAACTGCACATTTTTTAGTCAGACCTAGCCTTTCAAACGCCTTCAACACGTCTTCCATCTTAGTACGACACAAACACGTTACGATACTTGTCTATTTCCAGAGTGCAACCCTCCCAAAGACAATAGAATACAAACGTAACCGAATTAGGTAGAGCAGTTTTAAACGAGGCAGTCAAGCCAAGATTTCCAATCCTTTGGAGTGATGTGTGGGTCGAGTGTCCAGCCGACTCACCGTCGGGCGTAAGATCAAGACCAAACAACGCAAAACCAAGGGAATAATTGTCATACGTTATTAAGCACGACTCATTTGAACGCATCAACCCAGTACTGGCCAGCAGCGATTGGTATCCAGCAGCGTATTGTTTAGGGGTTGAGGTAAAGTCAAACGGACCGATATGGTGAGGGCGTCCGTTCACTTGAAACGAGAGTCCCTGCGAGTCATAATGTTTAAAAATTAATGAATTTGTAATCCTGGTACCACTCAGAGTGGCATTGTCACATAAACCAAGTAAAACAACAGAAGGAAGGGGACCGTACACAATATTGTCCAGCTGAACCGTTGTGAGCCCCTTTGGAACAGTCTCCGTCCTAATTTCAACGTGCTGGAATGGTATGGTCGCATTGTGGTCTTGAAAAACACGTGAATGAGCCCCAAGGACTGCCGGATTCAAATGACACAGTTCAATAGTCAAAGACGCAGTAAGAAGATTAAGAAACGCCTCGTTGGTTGCTTTGCTCATCAAAACAAAATTGTCAGAGTTTAAATTTATCGTGACTTCCAAGTCAAGACCATTTGGCAGGAACAACTCTGTCCTACCAAGGTCGGTGTGAAGCCTACCGATTGTGCACGCTACATTACCACCCTTGACAAGTTCCCACCTCTTCTTAAAACCATCATTAGTACTTGAATCGGCCTTAAGATCTGTCCCACTATCAATATAAAATCCACCAGCAGCCAGATATCCTTCCGCGTCCAGTTTATTCCCAGTCATGAGTGATTCAATGTACGCACGAAGAGCATAGTTCCGCGTGTTCCGGGTGACATACGTGTCATTTAGCTTTATGTCAACACTCTCTATAATTGTCTGGTTACAATAATTTATGAGAGCCGCTTCTGAGGCAGAATCCACTTCCGTCATATCAGCTTTAGTCACACTCAAATCCAAATCTAAGTACATGTGTTTCAGAAATCTGTAATAATCAGTATTTTTTCCAAGGTGCTTGAAAATAATTTGTTTCGAACCCTTGTGTATGGCATTGTGAGGTGAGAGAACCTGTCTCTCATAGCCAACCTGAGTCACCTGTACCTTACTTTTCCGAAAAATATCAAGCTTCGACTGAGCCATGGGCTCAAACTGAGACGAGGTCGCCATGACTGCAGACCAGAATGTGGCAAGCGTCCTTATATACCAAATATGTCACCCTTTGTTCGCGGTACTCTTTTCTTTTTTGCAGAAACACCCTTCACCTTCCCACCCTTTCTCTTTTTAGACCGCCCACCCCCACTTATTTTTTTGACAAGGTTGTCAGGGGTTCACAGCTGATTTGATTCGTTCTGGTTTTTATTTTAATAAGCGCACGCTAGACGTAACATGTTTCTCGTGTGGTTTGTGTATGAAGGAGTGGACGGAAGGAGTGGATGTGATGGCGCAACATGCGTACAGATCACCTCGATGTGGTCATGTCTATGTTTAAATGGGTAAAGAATATATTGAGAAAGTCTGCTCCCCAAATAAACCGACTGATAATCCACTAGCACAGGTTGATGAAATAGTCGTAGGTGATGTGAATTGTTGTATAATATGTATGACTGAGCCGTTTGCTGTTGTATTTTTACCGTGCTGACATCTTTGTGTCTGTTACAAATGTTATAGCACGCTAGAAAACTGCCCTATTTGTCATGGAAAAGTAAATAGGGTGTTGCGGGTGTTTATGCCGTAGAGATGCAGTCTGGCTCTGGCGATCAATACGTCTCTCCGCCCCCGACCACTGCTTCTGCACTCCCTGCGCCTGCAGCCTCGTCGGACTTTTATGACTCTTTTGATACGCCTCTTTTCCGTAGTGATAATGTGACCACATCTGTTCATTTATCTGTCCGACTGCTCTGTGGGTCAGTAGCTGCAAGAATTGAAACTTTCCGTTGTTTTGAGCCTTCATGTGTCAGCATTAGAGCTTTAGTGGATGGGGGTTTTTCACATGCTGGGAAAAATGTGGTTTTCTGTTGTTGGTGTACACTTTACATTTCTCGCTTTGATTGTGGGGGGACGCCTCTAGAATGGCATCGGCAACGATCGAATTCGAGTATTTGCACTTTTTTAGGTAATTTAGAGGACTATAGTCCTGCGTATCCAGAATATGCGAGTGTTGTTTTGAGGAAACGGACCTTCCTCGCCTTCCCATCTTGTTTGTCAACTATTGTGGATGATTTAGTTGCTGGTGGGTTTTTTTATAAACAGGTGGCCGATCAATGTATATGTTATGAATGTGCTATTATGTTGAATAATTGGACGGTTGGTGTAGATGTGGCGATGCGACATGTATGTCGTGCGCCGGGCTGTAATCACCTGCTGTCATTGTTTGGTCCAGACTTTGTTAAAAATTCGATACGTCTGTTCAAGAAGATTTGTAATGGTGTCGGTGTGTAAATTGTATAAATAAAGTTTTTTTTTGTTATTTTGTGTTTTATTTCGTTATGTGACTCTCCTCGTCGCTCGTTGATTAATTGGAGCAGTTGGGAATGTTGAAGTAGTGACCTTTGGTCAGTGACCTTTTGACTTGGTTAAAACGGTGCAGGGGCGCCGCTTTTACCTACTACTCATGAGACAATTGGTCCGTGAAGCGAAAGAAGAGGATGACTCGACCTAAAGTTTTTAGGACTACCAAAAAACTGATTTCAAATGTTTGTATGAAAATTTAACCGAACTTCTTGATGGGAAGGAGTTGTTGAGGGGAAAAAATTTGTTACATTTTGACGTGTAGCTTGTCGGATGACGAACTTAGTTATACTCTCAACAGTGCGTTTCACTGTACATAAGCCGGATCGAAAGAAGAACATCACGATGCCGAGATTTGTATCCGATATGACAAATCGAGGTCCTAAAATGCACATGTCCGGCATACGACCGCTATGTTGGATGCCCGTATTAGCCTTGAGAATGTAATAATTATCAACCTATAAAGGAGGGAATCGCGAGGCAGTAAAACTCCACTGTCCGGACACAAATGTGCGCGTTAGTACTTACCCGGGCCGGGCGGTCCGCAGAATCTAACACGGCATTTTCTTGTTTTTACCACAGAGCTGTTGACATGGAAATCCAGCATGACCACCTTCCCGTCAATGTTGGTTTGCACTCGCCGCAGTTTCTCATACCGGATACTGGTTTGGAAGTCATTATCTTCTTTGTTGGTTTTGGTATTTCTGTGAAAAATTCTAAAAACTAGTAAAATTGAGCATCAAGAATGTTTTCCGGCTGGAATTTCAGTTTCAGTATATGTTTAGTTCTCCCCTTCTTCCGCTTCACGGATTAATTTTGACAAATGAAATGTTGCGTTTTTAAGCAAAACACGACTGTGGGACAATTTGTTACATAAAGATGGAGTAAATTGTACCGCGAGCTGTTACATAAAGATGAAGCAAAGTTTACCGCGAGCCAAACATTTCCACGTTTGGCAGTGCTGCGGAGCAGACTAGAATGTCACGGTTTACGTGATGAATCCCAACATGGGACTTCACGTTTCGTGTTGGTTTAGACTGTGAAGCTGAAGGTGTTCATCGTTTGTTTTGGGCGTGTTCTTGACACTGACACTCAGAAAGCCACTGAGATTCACACTACGATATTGAACCAAATTCACATGGGAAGAAAAAGAATCTATGTGAAACGTGCAGCACCACGAACGCACCCAAAACAGATGATGACCGGCTTCGGCTTCACCTTTACCTTCGCAGTCTAAATCAACACTTCTAGGTACATCACGTTCATTGGATGTGAATCACGGAGGGGGTGAGGGGGAATGAGGTACGGTAAGGGTGATGCGTTTCAAACGTAGACCACATCCCATGTGTGACAAACCATTAATCGCGATGACTCGTAAAATGACACTAGACTAGAAAACGAAGCAAGAAAAGCCGCCTTTGTCATGAAGATCAAAAAACTTGGCACCTGGGTTGAAAAGGAAAAAAAGGGGGTAAGGGCCGTGTTGGGCTCCTGTACCCGGCTCACGTGACATGAATTATTGCAAAAGAAAGGTGCTGGCCAGCGGCGCAGCGCACTACACTGGGGCAAGGTGCCAGCCAATCAACATCCCTAGCGATACTTAGCTCGTTACTGGTCGTGGTCCTCCGGGTGCGAACCGTCCGGGCCGCGGAAGGATGGCCGCGCGGTGAGTGGCCCCTCCGAGTGCCCCCAGTGGAATGCCCACGTGTGGAGCGGGGCGGGGGAGCGGGGCTCGGAGGGGGGCCACGATGGCGAAGGTGCCCTCGACGTCTGTGGTGTCGTCCAAGCAGACGTCGGGGCGGGCGAGCGGGGCGGCGGTGTCTGGGACCGCAACGGCGAAGCTGCCCTCGACGTCTGTGGTGTCGTCCAAGTAGACGTCGGGGCGGGCGAGCGGGGTGGCGGCGGTGTCTGGGCCGGCGGTGAGGGTCGCGGAGCCGGGGCCAGTCGCATGGTGGTGTCCGGTGCTGCCGGGGCCGCGAGGGGCCACTGGAGGGGGTCCGGCGGCGCGCACTGGGCGCAACTGTGGCTCTCCAGCCACAGGGCCCGCGGACACGTCGAGCACTGGCGCGGCAGCACGCCGGTGAGCCACCCCGGCGGCGCGAGCAAGTGGATGCCGCAGGGGTAGGTGGCGAGGGCGCAGCGGTTGCCGGCGGCGCGGTGCACGCACGCGGCGCACGAGTGCCGCACGTCCTCGGTGCTGGTGTATGTGACGAACCAGTCGCCGCGGACGCAGATGGACATGGTGATGGTGTTGTTGGCACTCGTGCAGGCGGCGAACTGACCTCGTCTACCGGGGCCTGGAGGGCTGGAGCCTAGCCCTCGGGCCGAAGGGCCAGCGGTGGTGATAAGGGCCGTGGGGCCCGTCGGGGGTGGGGGGGCGGAGGCAGGGCGGAGGCAGGGCGGCCGGCGGGCTGCAGCGCGGCGGGCGGGCTGCAGCCGGCGGGCGGCGGAGCACGGGCGGCGGCGTGCGGCGGGGTCCGGCGGGGCGGCGGCGCGCGAGCGGCGGGCGGACGTCGCAGCAGCCGTCTCAGCGACGCCTGTAAGTGACCGCCCGAGCCGCGGCGTCACTTACGCGGCACATCGCCCCGATCACGTCGGGGACCAAATCGGTGTCGATGAAGAAGACGATGGTGATTTCCGCGATCTGGTCGTACCGCGCGATGAAATAGCGAATTGTGGCGAGGGCGTGCCGGACCGCGGCCTCGTCGGAGTCAAATGCCCAGTCCTCGACGATACGGACCCGGAGGGACCGGAAAACTTCCCATCCGGGGCCCCACAAGTCCTGGGCGTTGACTGTGGCCTCGTCGATGGAAATGGCGCGCCACTCCCTCGCGCAGAAGTCCTGCACGATGCGCCTGATGAAGGCCCCCAGCAGGAATAGGTGGCGGAGCTGGGGCGCGTTGAGACGGCGGAGCCTGGGCTGCCAGCTCCGCTCTGCCATATCCTGGAGGGTAGGAAACATGGTGGGTGTACGTAGGGTGGCGTACAAAACCGAACTGGCGGTCGTGCAGCCTGAACTGGGGCGGTCGGCGGTGGGCCGGTACTCCTTAGGCCGATGGCAGCAAAGGGTAGGGGGGCGGGGGTAGCGCGGCGGAGTTCGCTCCTATGCCCGAAAGTAGCGGCGACGGCGGGGGAGGCGGCAGGGCTGCAGTTCCAGTGATAGCGGCGGCGGCGGTTGCGGGGTGGATTGCGGCTGCGGTGGTGGAGGGGACGGCGGCAGGACAAGCACGGCTCCGGCCGGGGCGGCGGGAGCGGGCAGCGGCGGGGAGGGGGCGCACTGGCGGGCCCGGCCGGCCTCCTCATCGTAGGGAAGGCCCCGTGTTTGCACAAAATGCTGGTGGCGCAGCAGCAGGGCCTGTCCCAGCGATGTCCAAATGCTGCCTAGCACGACCACTGAGCAATTAAAGATGCCGGACAGCAACCGGCCGTACACAATGGCATCAACCACCGCGCGAAGCGCAAAGAAAACTATGCAGGTGGCCACGAAAATGCTGAACCAGGAGCCAAAGGTTTCGAGAAACCGATAGGCGCTGGTGAGGACGTTGTCGGCGAGGGAGGAGAGGTCGCGTACAGAGAAGATGTCCGCGGCGTTGAAGCCAGTGCCATCGGCGTGCTGCCCGGAGGCGCGGCGCGCGATGACGTTCAGGATGGGCGTGCGCATGGCGGGGAACTGGAAGCTTTCCTGCAACTGCCTCATGGTGGCGCTGTCATACGCGCCCGCAGAGCTGATGACCGAGTGCAGGTGGAGGTCAGGCGCGTCCGCGACTGTCGGCGACAGCATTACAGAGACATGCGAGGCGTTGACGATGTCGGGCGTGAACTGGACCCACACCTGGTCGATGTAGTGCAGCGGGGCCAGCAGCGGGTTGCAGGGTATCTCTTCTCCCACCGGAACAATGATGCGAGTGTTGGGGTCCGCGAAGGTCTCGATCTCGCCGTCAAAAATAGGAATCTGCGAATAACACTTTGTGGCCTTCCGGAGCGGCACGTTGCGGGCTGCACAGGCCGCAATGTAGAGTGCGTTGCCGCGCTGGATGCCGGTGTATCCGTAACTGTTCCTCATCAGTCGTGCCACGGGGTCAGGGGAGAGGCGGGCCAGGAGAAGCGTCTGCTCGAGGCGCGCGCGGGCCTGGTTGCAGTGCTCGCGAATCGCGAACGCTGACAGGTGCGCAGCGCGCTAGTAGCTCATGTACTCCAAAAAGAAGCTCTTGGAGTTGATGTAGTACAGGAGGTCGACGTTGGCGGGCAGGACGCGGCCGGACTGGAAGGGCAGCGGGCGGTCTCCTCGGAGCAGCACCAGCACGCGCGGGTGGTCCGTGAGAAAGGCCCGATGACCGTTGCAAACCTCGGTGGGATCCTGGAGGCGCAGCGCGGTGAGGTGAAATTTGTTGGCCAAAGTGAGGTAGGTCGCGTTGTCCGGGAGGGCGGTGGTGTTGGCCATGCCGTAGTACAAGAGGTCATACGGGTCGCGGACACAGTCTGTGAAATCATAAACGTCCCACACGATGTCGCCGTCCTAGGCGTCAAAGCAGTAGCCTACTGAAAACTTGCAGGTAAGGCCGGAGGGCAGGCGGAGGATGTCAGCGTCCTGGTCAACTTGCGCCTCGAAGTCGCGCAACAAGAGACGGGCGTTGCCGGCAGCGGAGACCTTTTCATAGTTGGTTTCACGGAACTGGAAGTAGTGGGGGGAGCAGTGAGCGTCCCTCCCAAGGGCGCCGCGGATCAGTAGCCAGTGGTCACTAGAAGTGTTGGACTTAAGGCCTTCGATGTGGTGGCCATAAATCCACGCATCCCCTTTTTCATGCATGCGAATGCACGCGTTGCGGTGGTGTCGCTCGACTTGGCTTTGATGGCCGCCATAGACTTCGCCGTACTGCAAGTTGTTGGAGCCGCAAGCGAAAACTCGCTTTTCGATCTCTTGTCGGCAGGTGCGGACATGGACCGATTGAAAGAGGCGCCGTTGCACGATCTGAACCTCTTGTTGCCTCGGCTGTGGCAGTTCGTGGGGCTCGGGGCAGGCCTGCACTTCTGTCAGTGAAATGACAGTGACATTGAGCGAGGGCCGCGAGCAATCAAAGACTACCACCGCCTCGGCCAGGGCGGCTGCGAGCACGCACAGCAGGGCGCGGAGAAGGGCCATGGCGTGCGACGGCACACACCACAGAGTTCACGGAACAAGTGCGACACAGCGGGCGGGCGCAATGAGCGGACGAAAACAGCGGAGTGCCAACCTTTAAGCAATATAACAAAACAGCGTCGCAATAGGGGCGCTTTAAGGAAAAAAGGAATCAAACAAACAAAAAATAAAAAAAACGCGAGGCATCGCCCCTCGAAAAAGAACCACATGAGCTTAGAAACGAAGTTGCATCTACCTACAACTTATATTATGTGTCATAATTAAACACTAATTAAGGTAAGATATATATCGAGTGATTATGAAATAAGGTGGGATATAAATCGAGTAATTAGTAAATAAGGTGGGATTTAAATCAAGACATTATTAAATAAGGTGCGCACCTAACCTAATGTAAAAAAAAATAATCATAAGCTACTTCCACAAGGGAAAAGTCACCTACCATTTGTCCTACCTATATTTATATTAATAAAAATATTAATAAAAATATTAATAAAAATATTAGGTGCCATTTGTTCTACCTTGAATATTTTTATTGCCGCAATAAAAATACTCATATCAGGTACATGGTACCCATGGAGCCTATGAGGCTACTGATCCTAACGAAACCTATGAAGCCCACTCTAACCAAAGCATTTGTCCTAGGCCACAGAGTCTAACCTAACCTATGAAAAATATTAGCCGAAAAATATTAGGTGCCATTTGTTCTACCTTGAATATTTTTATTGCCGGAATAAAAATATTAAGGTACACATCATGAGCTCCTTCCCAGGCTGCTAAACCTAACCGAACTAACGAAGCCTCACAGACAAGGTAGGCAGTCCCGCCCGGCGCCAGTGTCGGGCGGGACTGCCAACCTCACGGGCGCCGTGCCCCGCATCCGCTACGGGCCGTGCACCTCAAATAACTCCGCGTGTGTGTCTTGGAGTCTGATTGCAGGCGCAGGAGGCGTCACCGTCGCAGCTTCCCTGCGTCTCCCTGGAGGTGGACGACGAGCCTACGAGTGTCAATAAAGGCGTTAACGCATGATGTATCCACACATATTATTGCCTTCACCCCTGCCTGTCCAATGTCACTTCTTGGAAATGGGAAGCGGGGTTGGGAAGGGCGGGGGGTAGGGGGGGGGGGACGGTACTTCCTGCCCTGCGTCGATACGGGAGGCTGTGCCGCCACACTCCAAGATGAGGGCATCGCGTCCCGGACGACAGCCGACGCCTCCGAGCCCCGTCGGTGCAGCTCAAGGTAGGCCTCATCGACGCCCGCAGCAGCACAGCGAACCCGTGCCGGAGCTGGCAAGGGCACCGCGCTCCGGCCTGGCGAGCACACACCTGGCCCTAGGCATCTCCCGTGGTACACTTCTTGTGCACACCCGTGTCGGCCACGTCAGCACTGGTACCCGAACCGCACCCTCTGCGGCGGGGTGGAGACGCATGGCTGAAGCCGGTGCGGGCCGCCGGGGAGGTAGGCAACCATTCGGGCCTGCCTCTGCACTCTCGGTTTCGGCTGCCGGGGTGGCGGTTAGTAAGACAATCTACTGTACCGCGCGCACACGTCGCACTTGCATCGGCTTCTCTCCTCAACGGTGTGACACTCAAGCCGGTTAGCCCCCGCCATGCACTGCGCTGAAGCGCTTCGTGGGCCGAACGGCCGTAAGGTAGTCGGACGCTGTGCTCCGGCCTCCCGTGGGCTCGTGCTGGTCGTAGCACACCTCGCCCCTCTTTATGGAAGGCTTCTCCCCCAGAATTTGTGGTCTGACACGAGCGCAGCGCTACCGCAAGGCATCGGTGCCAACATGCCACTACCGCGGTCCGGCAGGACCAACGCCGGGAAGGTAGGCAAACCTTCCAGCACCGATCCCCATCTTTTGTTTTTTCATATCTATGTCATGGTTCACTCCATCAGTGTCGACTAGATTAATTAACATTGCTCCCTGTGCACCGACACAATCAATGCAAGGTGGGGGAACAATTACCTCATACCAAGCAGCAATTCCCTTAGATATATAGCCTCAACAGTAGCCCGCTGCCTGACTTGTAAGAAGTTAGGTACTCAGCCATATAACTTCTGAAGTTCAGCCGTGTCAAAATGGCAAAGTAAAATTTAAGGTCTCTGGGATTTGGAAATAAGGCACATACTCACAATTGTAGAATGAAAGTACATATTTATTTCAAACAATGTTCGTGGTACAAAATTACAAGTGTTCGTATTTATCAGCCGCAATGAGGGCATACTCAAGCCGAATTAAAAAATAAAAGCAAGAATTACATGAAAACCGAAAAATCGATCGTGACTAGGCAACCAGCATGGAGCAGCTTTTTATTAAAAGGAAAAAAGGAAATGCACAAAACAAATCAGTGGCCCAATATACTTTCCAAGCACATTTACAATAAAAGCTCTCCGGCAGAATACAACTGGGAACGTGTTTTGTCTTTCAAAACCTCCAGCGCTCAAAATGAAAAACCGAACATAGAAATAATAATACTAAGAAATTGAAATCAATTTGTGCACGTGCCATGAAGCATCTTGAATATCAGTAGCCCAGTTATTAAATGGTGCTTCCTCTTCAAAAGTGAACACCATCAGATGGCTACAGCCTGTAAACACGGGAAAAATTAACATTACAATTTCACACTGACACTTTGTCGATGTCCATTAAAAGCAAACCATAATTATTTTCACAAAATCAAAAGTAATACTAACCATAAAAAGGGAAGCTATTTGATGCACTCATCGAGTTCTTTGCCAAGGTCTCCAGGGTGCAGAAAAGAGATGTCATCTGAGAAAATGCACCAGCAGTCGAGGTCTCTTCCTACAAGGACCAATACCTCTAAAAGAAGAAGACAGTCAACATGGTTTTCTGAAGACAAATTAATAGTCAGCAATTGCATCACACGTTACCTGTGTAAATTAGCATTGCAGAGGATAGATAGAGTTGGAGCACTGCGTTCCGTAGATCAGGATGGCACTGTTACTCTTCTTGCCCGTCTTGACAGCAACAACAGATGGAGCACACATTTGCACACTACTAAAACAAGCATGAAAGCAACCAATCCAAAACACAACGGCAACAAAAACACATTTAAAACACCACATCCCATCCCAGAAGTCATCGCTGGGATGACACATTTCCAGAATCATTGCTTGTGACCACCATAAGGAGAAGACCACCCCAAACCACAGAAGACCAACCATTCCACCAAGGTCCACCCCCCTCTGTCATAAGAAACACATAACCAGTTATCAAACGAAGCCGTTTCCACACAAATGGTGCATATGATACAGCATTGAGGTCCTCATCTATCTACTACTGCTCACCTAAAATATATTTTTTTGTAACAAAATTAGTAGACTAACCATGGTAAAATAACATTCTCCCAGTACCCACCACATAGAAATGAGGGGCTGAAGATTAGTGGGGATATTAAAAACTGTTAACGAAAGCCAAACCACAGATATAACAAATATAAATAATTACGCCACTTAACAATTGCCTGATTTAACAAAAGCCACCACTCTGTTGAAACTTCATGAAGGCCAGACGAAGGGTGCAGGCACCTTCAGTACAGAAGAACTTGGCTGTGTTCTCTCCTCTTGCACACAGCCCAAATGACCATTTTGAAAAAATTAAGTGGAACCCCCATGGCCAGCAATACGTTGGGGTTTTGCGTTCTGTTGGGGAGGGAGTTCACCAGCAGGGCCTCATAAAATCAAGCACCCAAAATTATTCAGCAGGCTACACACACCTTCAGCAGCGCAGCACCTGCAAAGTAAATTATTAAGCTTTGGTGGATATGGAGGGAAGTGGAACAATTGACAAGTGCAACAAGCAGGCTATCCACATGAAGTCAAAACAATGACACAAAAAGGCATGCAAGTATGGCACCAAAAAAGAAGTGGCTGCTTCATGGAATCCTTATGAATTATACAAGAAAATGAGCAGGCTTCTTCAGTCTCCAAGAACCCTCCTCTTGAATTCCCCCCCAAACACTACCAGAGACCCAATACCATTAAGTCGGATACCTCCCAAGAGGTCTTGGTAGTTGCCACCAGGTTAGAGTTGAAGTCGAGCCCCATTCTTTCCTTTCAAGTGCCGATGCTAAGCACGGTCCAGCCTCCAGTTCCATCTTCACGATGATGAACCACTTAAATCATCTGTTGTGACACCTAACCAAAATTCCACCAACCCTCAAAAAGCTCCACCAATACCACCCGTTTCATGTCGAGACAATTCTCTTGAAAGTTGATTGTCAAAAATTGTCCAGCGGGCTCCACTTTCTTCAGTTCACTGTCCCAAACGTAATACCAAATGCATTAAAGTCAGCAGCGCAGCACCTGCAAGAAAATCATTAAGGTTTGGTGGTTATGGAGAGAAGCATTAACAAAAGCAACGACCCCACACACAGACCTGAACGAAGTGAGCACTTCAGTCTTCAGTCTTTGTTCACCATCCTCTTGAGTTGCACCGAATACTAATACAGACCCAATACCACCATGTCCAATACCTCCCCAGAAGTCTTGGTGGTTGCCACCAGTATGCCACCAGTATGCCACCAAAAGAGAAGTCACTGATCCGTGGAACCCTCATGAACACCAAAAGAAAACGAGCAAGTGTCTTCAGTCTCCAACAACCCTCCTCTTGCCTCCCCCCAAATACCAACAGACCCCATACCACCAAGCCGGATACCTCCCCATAAGTCTTAGTGGTTCGATCAGGTTGGAGTCGAGCCCACACATATGCCCCTTTCTCCTATCAAGTGCTGATGCCAGGCACTGTCCAGATTCCAGTTCCCTCTTCACGACGATGAACCACTTGGAGCGTCTGTTGCTCCACCCAACAAAATTCCACCGAACCTCAAAAAATTCCACTGGCCCCACCCTTTACTTGTGGAAGGAGTTGCCCAGGAAGGCCATGCCCATACGATTCTCTTGAAAGTCAATAATGCCAAAAATTATTCAGCAGGTTGCACTTTCCTTCCGTTCACTGTCCCAAACCAAGTACCAAATTCACTAAAGTCAGCAGCACAGCGCCTGGAAGTAAAGTATTAAGCTTTGCTGGATACAGAGGGAAGTGGAAGCATTAACAAAAGCAACAAGCATGCTATACAAATGAAGTAAAAATGAAGACAAAGCGACATGCAGGTATGCCACCAAAGAATCAGTAGGTGCTCTGTGAAATCCTCATGAAGACCAGAACGAAGTGAGCACGTTTCTTTAGTCGTTGTTCACCATCCTCTTGAGTTCCACCGAATACCAATACAGACCCAATACCACCATGTCCGATACCTCCCCAGAAGTCTTGGTAGTTGTCACCAGTATGCCACCAAAAGAGAAGTCACTGACCCGTGGAATCCTCAATAAGACCAGAAGAAAATGAGCAGGCGTCTTCAGCCCTCGACAACCCTCCTCTTGACTTGCACTATATACCAACAGACACCCGATACCACCAAATAGAATACCACCCCTGAAGCCTTGGTCGTTGCCCCCAGTTTAGAGTCATCCATCTTCTTTCCTTTAAAGTATCAAGCGTCCAGCTTTGAGTTCACTCTTCATGATGACGCGCCACTTGAGGTATCAGCCAACTTCACCAATTCGAGCACCAAATAAAATAACATGCACAGCCACCCACTACTGTAAACAGCCCCGGCCACACCCCATTTCTTCTTCATCATTTCTGTCCGATGCCACTTCTTCGACAGGGACCACTCTCGATACTCAGCACCATCCCAAATAACCAAGCTACAGAAGCGGCAAGCAAATGGCAACAGGTGAACACTCAAAACACTCACGCACCGCAAGAAACAGCAAATGTGTGCTCCATCCATCAAACCACGGCAACTGTAGTGAAGTCCCGGCATGTCGCAGTCACGCCTCTTCCACCAAGTTGGACTCCTTCTCAGATGGCCGCAAAACACACCGACATCCTGAACATACAGATAGAAGTGGGTGACCTGTCACTATAAACTCAGCGCCCTTACCAGACCGACTCACCAACCCAGTTGCGCAGAAGACCCATCATCTTGGAACGGTACACGACACCAGAGCTCTCTTCAGACCTTCAATCTCGTCTCCAAAGCTGCAGTCTGAAAACATTCATGGCAAAGCATTAGACAAGGGTGAAACGTAAGGAAGAAACATCCATGTGAGACACCTCAGCCTAGGTCAATCACTGCCGAGCTGTACCACATCAATGTTTCATAAAAACGTATAAATAATTCTGAACACGAAAAGATAGCAGCGCGGATCACGAGGAGGAGCGCGAAATGCATTGAATGACGTAATGAATGACGCACGGGGCGGTTTGGCTGGCACAACGGAAGGGGGACATCAGTAGTGGAGCATTCGCCACGCTAGGTTATGTTCGTACCGAGCACGCTTGAGAATCGCGCAACGAACCCGGCGGGGATTCTCGGGCGTAAACCACTCGCCGTGCGTCACTCGATAGCCCAGACCACGACTCTTGAACTAACCTCCAGCGCGACTCGGGGGCGTCTTCGCTCATGAAGCCTAAGATGGCCTCCAACGGCCCCGCCGGACGGAGTCGTTGCCCAACAGCCCCGCTGGCTTGCCTCCACACAATTGCGCACACGGGAACGGCCAACGCGATGAGACGCGAGCCAAAATGAGATTTAGGCACTCACCTGATGCACAACCCGCGTCCCCTTGGTCGGATGTGGGCGGACCGGTCCCGGCCCGCAGGCAGGCCCAGACCTGGAGGGCGGGCAGGGCAGGTCTACGCCTGCGGCTCGCGCGACGAACCGTTACACATGGGACAACTCCCGCGGTCTCGCACACCTTCCCGAATAAATGGAGACCAGCGATATTTTCCCAGCGACGCTCAGTACTTCGAACGGCGCTCGTAAGGCGAAGGCGACGCGCAGCCATGTCCGAAACGGCCACCGCGCCCGAACCAGGCCCGACCCGAACACACACACACAACAAATGACAATCGGGTACGCGTTGCATCACGTGACCGCGGCGACCAATCAGAGTCGCGCGGGAAGACGGCCACCATTCGAAAGACAGAGTTGCGCACCACGGCGCATTCATGGCTTATAACTGACTTTATTGCAAAATTGTGGCGTGGGTTGGCATCAGCAGAGCACAGAGACGTACTCCTAACCTATCTCACCAATCCGGATGCCTCCTGAGTCACGGAAACGGCAGATGAGGGAAACGACCTGATCTCGCCGACAAGGCCGGGGATGGTTCGAGCGATCGTGCTCGAGTTGGGAGCGAAACACCAAAAATGCCGTTTCAGCACTGCTGAAGAACCACAACTCGAATCGATCTCAGCGTCTAGGGGTTGGTAGAGGGACTCGAAAGATAGCCTCACACCGATTCTGAGGGCGCGGCGTCGCCTACGAGGCGAGATATTCACAGATAAAGGTCGGATTTGGGGGTTCGGCGGGTCTGCCTACCCCGGCAGGGGCGCACCTTTTCTTCACCCAAACTCGTCCATCTCACAGCCGATTTCACACAGGGACGCATTTTCAGTAACCGTGCGGGTTCCCCTTGCAGACCGACTGCATTAAAATTGTCTGATTCCAGTATTTCAAATTGACCCCGCTGGGAATCGAACCCGGTCCTCTGCGACCTGGCGGCTGTCAAGTGGCACGTGAAACAAGCACTTTTGCCTTGAAACTTTTTCCAATTGGGCCCGCGGGGACGGAGCGACGGTGTGGGGAAGTTTGCATCTCTCCCTATTCACAGGTTTAGAACCAATTATTTTCCCCTTTATTGAGTTTTTTCTTTTTTTTCCCCCCTCTTTCTATCTGAGGACTGTCAAAAAGACCACTAGTCCATGTCGCTGCAAAGCTTCAACCATTTAATTCTGCTGCTAAACTTGAGTGTGTTGGCACAGCACGCTTGAGCAACGTTTCATCAACCCCTAATTTAAGTAAGATGTGTCGTCTGAGACCATCAATATCAAGCGGTGTGTGCCTGTTTGATTTCCTCTGATATGTGCCCTCCCCCCGGTAATTTCAAGACCACATTTTAGCTCTGAAGTATGGGAAGGGTTGTGGATTAAATGTTGTTTTCTTCCAATTTTTTTAAAAATGCATTTTTATTACATCATTTGTTTGAAACAAAAAGAATGTGGATGAATCACAGTTACAATGGCAGATGACTTGAACATTTCTAGAAAATTATTTTACATTTTCAAAAAAATACACCCACAATAAAACAGAACCAAGACACTTTTCAGATTTTTCAGACACTCTTCAGATTACCATCACACCAA
>CM049601.1:985690-1073004 GCA_026979955.1 Megalurothrips usitatus
GCAGGCGCACAGGCTTGGCGGTGGCAGGCTTGAGGGGCGCGAATAGTTCTTAGGCAATGCTCATAAGGTTAGGTGACGCTCAGTAGGCTTGCGAGGCTCCATAGGTTAAAGTAAGTTCTATAGGTTAGGTTAGGCTCAGTGGCCTGGACGGCTGCTTCGGCTACAGTGGGCTTCATAGGTTAGGTTAGACTCTGTGGCCTAGGCGGCTGCTTTGGTTAGAGTGGGCTTCATAGGTTTCGTTAGGATCAGTAGCCTCATAGGCTCCATGGGTACCATGTACCTGATATGAGTATTTTTATTGCGGCAATAAAAATATTCAAGGTAGAACAAATGGCACCTAATATTTTTATTAATATTTTTATTAATATTTTTATTAATATAAATATAGGTAGGACAAATGGTAGGTAGGACAAGTGGAGCCCCCCCGCGAGAAAAGGGGAGAGAAAAAGAAACGTGCACGAATATTTGTATACCGCGGTGGGAATGGGAGGCGGCCGTAAACATACGGCCGGGCGTACCCGCAGGTCGGGCTCTACACTGGAGGGAGGGGGGCGGCTGCCGATTCGACGGGGCCGGCGGGGTCCTCCGTGGAACCGTCCGTGAGGAATGGGACCTGGGTGACAAGCTCCGTGGGGAGCAGCGGCGTGCGCCTGAGATGCCTGAGAGGCTTCATGCACTGCACATGGAACTTAGCCGTTTCATGCGGCCGTGGTCGCGGATGCGGACCAGATACGAGCTTAGGCCGGTGCGTTTGCACACACGATACGGGCCATGGAACGCGTACCGAAATTTGGCGGCATGCTTGGGGCTGCGGCGAAAAACAAGTACTTGTTGGCCACGTTTATAAACAACATGACGGCGACAGTTGTCGTAGTAACGCTTCTGGGCCTCGTGGGCGCGTCGGAGGTGCGCCTCAGCCTGAACACGAAGTTCAAAATGGCGGCGCAGCTTGTCAACAGGGGAGAGCGCCTGCGGCAGGCAAAGGGCTATCGTACTCGGCAGGAGTGGGTTGTAGCCAAACAACAGCTGGAAAGGGCTGACAGAGGCTGAACCTAACCGAGGTGTTGACAGCAAATAAGGCGGGCAGCACATATTCGGGCCATCGCTCAAGCTTGTCTTGACAGAAGGCCGAGAGGCGTCCGGAAATGGACTTGATAAGGGCCTCTGCTAGGCCGCTAGTGGTGTGACGATACACCGGGGCGTACACTAACTCGATACCAAGAGAGCGAGAGAAGTCCCGAAAGGATTGAGCAGAGTAGTTGCTGCCCAGATCGCAAATCAGCTTGCGGAAACAGCCAAAAGTGAAAATGTACTGTTTCACGCATTCCAGCGTCTCAGCCACCGTGAGCGAGCGCATAGGAAATGCGGCAGCGAAATGCGTGTAATTGCACACGAAGACAGACAGGTACTTGTGACCGGAGGTGCTAAGCGGACAATACTTAACATCCAGGGTGACAATGTCCTGTGGGTGCCAAGAAACAATTGGAGTGAGTCGTCCCTCCTTGTGTCCCTTGTAGTTCCGGCGCTGGCAGTCGTCACAAGAGCGGCAGTAATCGGTCGCATCCTTCCTCAAGGACGGCCAATAGAAATTCTGCAAACGCTCAATTGTTTTCGCTGCCGCGAAATGCCCAGCGAAGAGGCTGCTGTGGCTTTCGGCTAGCAGGGCGGGCCGGAGGTGCAGGGGCACATAGGGAGCTGGAGGGGAGCCTTTTGTGTACACAGCGCCGTCAATAAGCTGGAAGCGGCGCGTGCGGCGGTCCGAAAGGTTCGCGTCCAGGAGGGACTGCCGCAGAGTCCTTATCTCCTCATCCCGGTCCTGCTCCAGCGCCAGGTGAGGCACGAGCTGGGACGAGACGGCCTGCAGCGACGCGGCGAGGATGTCGTCCGGCAGCGCGGGGGCGTCAAAGGGAAGGGAGGGGAGGGAGAGAGGGTCAGGGTCGCGGCTGAGCGGATCCGCTGACGCGTTCTCCGAACCTTTACGGAACACATACTGGATGGAAAATTCAGACAGCGCTGCGATGCAGCGGGCCAACTTGGGGCCTGGATTTTTCATCTTTAAGATGGCTGTGAGGCCAAAACAATCTGTTATGAGCTGAAACTCGATGCCTTTGAGTTCGGCGCGCCAGTGCGTTACCGCTTCGGCGGCAGCCAAGACCTCGAGAGCAAACGGCATGAGCTTCTGCTCCGCGGGTGTGGTTTTCCGACTCCAGAAACTATAAGGCAAGAAGATAGCGCCATGCTTCTGGTAGAGGGCTCCGGACAGGCCGAGGACGGAGGCGTCCGTCTCGAGGCGTGTTTTCCGATCGAAATCGAAGTGATAAAGGACTGCACCCTTAATCTCGTCAAACACGGCTCGAACAGCGTCGACATGGTCCTGAGTCCACACAAATGGTTTGCTGGCGTTGGCGGCGTCAGCGATAAGCTGTGTTTTGACGGCAAACTTGGGGACCATTTTTCTGTGATAGTTCAACCAGCCGAGACACCGGCGGGCCTGCCGCCGTGTGCGCACCTTAGTGAGCTGGTCGAGCGCCCGAAAACGCTCCGGGTTAGGACGATAAGACGAATAGCTTACAATCGTACCCAAACACTCGACCTGGGGGAACAGAAACTCACACTTTTTGGGTGACACATACAGGCCGGCCTCGCGGAGGCGCTGGAGAACCTCACGCAAAAGGGAAAGGAGCTCGGCGACAGAGTGGCCGGCGAGAAACAAGTCATCAACACACAAAAATGCTGGTTTGACATAAAGAATTCCTGAGAGGACTTTAGTGAGAATGGAGCAGAACAACTGGCAGGACTGGGATCCTCCCATAGGCAACACAGAGAGTTGAAAAACTTCAGAACCCAAAATGCAGCTACATTTTTGCTTGCTGGCTTCACAAATTTCAATTTGAAAATAGCCGGCGAGGAAATCCAATCGCGCGTAGTACCGATAAAATTTCAAGTTGTCAATGAGATCGGTAGCGCGGGGCAAAACGTAATTGATTCGCTTCAAATTTTGGTTGAGTTCTTTCATGTTGATAAGGAAGCGATAGGCCTGCTCCTCGTCTGGGCTGGTACGAGGCTTTGCTATCAGGAAACAGGGAGAGTTGTAAACACTAGGGATGCCGCGGCGCACGATGCCGGCTCTCTCCAATTTGGCGATGTGGTCCAACGCGAAACGAAGTTCGGTTGGAGACAGCTTAAAGGGAGGGGCAAACGTGACCATAGCATTGTCAGTGGGAACCAGCGAAGCTACGTATTTGCAGCGGCGCTTCATCTGGGACACATCCGCAGCGAAGACGTCGGAGTACTCTGTCAAGATAGCAATTGCACGGGCGTAGTCCGCGGGGGAGAGATCACTCTGAACGGGTGCTGGCCCGACGGGGTCGGGTCCGCGGGAGGGGGCAGCTTGAGCTCAGCGTGGTCGCTGGGGGGGGCCACCGCGTTGAGCACCGGGGGGTCGGGCCACGCCGGGGCCGGATGAGGGGGCGGCGACGGCGGGGGCTCGATTAAGGAGGCGGCCGTGATAAGGCCAAGGCGCTGGCCGGGCCGAAAGCAGAGCCAGCTGTCAGAGTGGTTGAAAAGTGAAATCCGTTTGGAGTCCGGTGATAAGAGCACATTGAACGCGGCTAGGCCGAGTTTTGACTGCAGTCGCTGGGACATGTGAAACACGCCGGGCTCGTCCAGTGGGAGGGGGTGACAGGAAAAGGGGAGCTGAAGTTGGCCGCCCGGTGCTATAGCCGTGCCGCACGCCAAGAGAGCGACGCGGTGGTAAACACACAGGGGGTCCACCAGAAGGAGGGAGGCGACGGAGGGCAAGTCCGTTGCGGGGGAGGGGGGAGGGGCTGCGCGCACCGGGGCGGCCGGGGCCGCGGGGGCCGCCGGGGCCTCGGGCTGCAAGCAATTGGCATCCTCCAGGGCATATTCATATTTTTTAAAACTGAGCTCGGAATTGGTGGGGAAATGCCGGCAGTTTCTCGACAGCTCTAAACAATTTTGCTCTAATTCGTAAAATGTTGCTCTAAACCATTTTAATCTAAATTTCTTTTATGTTCTAATGCCTTTATTGCTTTAACTGCAAGTTAGCTCTAAAACCAGATGGTGGTTGTGTTGAGTTCATTAGTAAGGGGTTGCAGACAATAGTTTGATAAAAGCGTGAACAGTTAGGCGTCGTCCACATATGACGTCATCAGTTTGAGTGATTGAATGTGCACCGCGCTCGAAGACCAATGCACGGGTCCAGTAGCCTAACCTAACCTATAGAACTTACTTTCACCTATAGAGCCTCGCCAGCCTACTGAGCGTCACCTAACCTTATGAGCATTGTCTAAGAAACATTCCCGCCCCTCAAAGCCTGCCACCGCCAAGCCTGTGTGCCTGCAAAGCATAAGGTAGGCGGTCCCGCCCGGCGCCAGTGCCGGGCGGGACTGCCTGCCTCACGGGCGCCGTGCCCCGCTTCCGCTACGGGCCGTGCACCTCAAATAACTCGGTGTGTGTTTCATGGAGTCTGATCGCAGGCGCAGGAGACGTCACCGTCGCAGCTTCCCTGCGTCTCCGTGAAGGTGGACGACGAGCCTACGGGTGTCAATAAAGGCGTTAACGCACGATGTATCCACACATATTATTGCCTTCACCCCTGCCTATCCAATGTCACTTCTGGGTTATATGGGGCGGGCTTGGGATGGGAGGGGGGGGGGCGGTGCGGTGCTCCCTGCGTTGATACGGCAGGCTGTGCCGCCACACTCCAAGATGAGGGACGGTCCCCGGCATCGCGTCCCGGACGACAGCCGACGCCTCCGAGCCCCGTCGGTGCAGCTCAAGGTAGGCCTCACCGACGCCCGCAGCAGCACAGCGAACCCGTGCCGGAGCTGGCAAGGGCACCGCGCTCCGGCCTGGTGAGCACACACCCGGCCCTAGGCATCTCCCGTGGTACACTTCATGTGCACCCCCGTATCGGCCACGTCAGCACTGGTACTCGAACCGCACCCTCTGCGGCGTGGCGGAGACGCATGGCTGAAGCCGGTGCGGAGCGCCGCGGAGGTAGGCAACCATTCGGGCCTGCCTCTGCACTCTCGGTTTCGGCCGCCGGGGTGGCGGTTAGTAAGACAATCTACTGTACCGCGCGCACACGTCGCACTTGCATCGGCTTCTCTCCTCAAGGGTGTGACGCTCAAGCCACTCAGCCCCAGCCATGCACTGCACTAAAGCGCATCGTGGGCCGAACGGCCGTAAGGTACTTGGATGCTGCGCCCCGGCCTCCCGTGGGATCGTGCTGGTTGTAGCACACCTCGCCCCTTTTTATGGAAAGCTTTTCCCTCAGAATTTGTTGTCTGACACGAGCGCAGCGCTACCGTAAGGCATCGGCGCCAACATGCCACCACCGTAAGCCCCCAGTCCAGCAGGACCAACGCCGGGAAGGTAGGCAAGCCTTCGAGCGCCGATCCGCATCTTAGTAAGTAGAATTAAGTAGAATTTACGGTCTCTGGGATTTGGGAATAAGGCACTACTCGCATCTGTAGAATGAATGTACATATTTATTTCAGACAGTGTTCGTGGAATAGAATTACAAGCATTCATGTTTATCAGCTGTAATGAGGGAATACTCGAGCCGAAATATGGAATTAAATATAGGAATTACATAGAAGCCAAAAAGCCAGTATGGAGTGGCTTTTGATGAAACACAGAAAAGAAAGGATGGTCGAAAAAAGAAATGCACACGACAGTCGGTCAAAAATTCCAGCGCTCAAAATAAAAAGCCAAACATAAGAATATTAATACTATGAAATTGAAATCAAATTATACATGTGCCTTGAAGCATCTTGGACCTCAGTAGACCAGTCATGAAGTAGTGCTCCCTCCATGCAACAGGTTTCAAAAGTGAACACCATCCGACGGCGACAACCTGTAAACAACACAGAAGAGATTAACATTACAATTTCACACTCACGCACTTTGTTTATGTTCAATAAATGCAAAATTATAATTATTTTTACAAACTCAAAGGTAATACTAACCATGAGAAGGAAAGCCATTTTGTGCACTGAAGTTCTTTGCGAATGTCTCCAGGGTGGTGAACAGACACGTTACCTAAAGAAAAGCACCAGCAGTCAAGGTCTCTTCCTGCAAGGACCAACACATTAAAAAGCAAACAGTCAACATAGTTTTCTGAAGACAAATCATTAGTCAGCAATTGCAACGAACATTACCTGTGAAAATTAATATTGCAGAGGATAGGAGTTGGAGCACTGCATTCCAAAGATTAGGATGGCACCGTTGCTCTTCTTGCCGGTCTTGACAACAACGGATGGAGCACACATTAGCACATTACTAGAACTAGCATGAAAGCAACCAATCCAAAACATAATGTCAACAAAAACACATTCAACGCAGCATCGCTGGGATGACATTTCCAGAATCATTGCTCGTGACCACCGTAAGGAGAAGACCAGCCCAAACCACAGGAGCCCAACCATTCCACCAAGGTCCACCCTTTTCTGTCGTAAGAAACACATAGCCAGTTATCAAACGAGGCCGTTTCCACACAAACGGTGCATATGATACAGCACTCCTACATTGAGGTCCTGATCACTCCACTATCTCTCATCTAAAATATTTTTTTTTGTAAGAAAATTAGTAGACTAACCACGGTAAAATAACCTTCTCCCAGTACCCACCTTATGGAAATGAGGGGCTGAAGATCAGTGGGGACATTAAAAACTGCAATGACAAGCATACTCTTAACGCAAGCCAAACCACGGATGTAACAAATATAAATAATTATGCCACTTGACAATTGCCCGATTTAACAAAACCCACCACTCTGTTGAAACTTCATGAAGGCCAGACAAAGGGTGCAGGCACCTTCAGTACAGAAGAACTTGGCTGTGTTCCCTCCTCGTGCACAGAGCCCAAATGACCATTTTGAAAAAAATTACTGCAACCCCCATGGCCAGCAATATGTTGGGGTTTCACTTCCTGTTGAGGAGAGAGTTGACCAGCAGGGCCTAATAAAATCAAGCGTCCAAAATTATTCTGCAGGCTACACACCCCCTGAGCTGTGCAGCACCTGCAAAGTAAATTATTAAGCTTTGGTGGATACGGAGGGAAGTGGAACAATTGACAAGTGCAACAAGCACGCTATCCACATAAAGTCAAAACAAAGACACAGAGAGGCATGCAAGTATGGCACCAAAAAAGAAGTGGCTGCTCCATGAAATCCTTATGAAATATATAAGAAAATGAGCAGGCATCTTCAGTCTCCAATAACCCTCCTCTTGAATTCCCCCCAAAAACGCTACCAGAGACCCAATACCATTAAGTCGGATACCTCTCTAGATATCTTGGTAGTTGCCACCACGTTAGAGTTGAAGTCGAGCAATACATATCCCCATTCTTTCCTTTCAAGAGCCAATGCCAAGCACGGTCCAGCCTCCAGGTCCAGCTTCACGATAATGAACCACTCAACCATCTGTTGCGACACCCAACCAAAATACCACCAACCCTCAAAAAGCTCCACTAATACACCCCTTTCATGTCGAGACTATTCTCTTGAATGTCGGTTGTCAAATATTATCCAGCGTACTCCACTTTCTTCAGTTCGCTGTCCCAAACGCAACACCAAATTCATTCAAGTCAGCAGCGCAGCACCTGCAAGAAAATTATTAAGCTGTGGTGGTTATGGTGTAAAGTGGAAGCATTAACAAAAGCAACAAGCATGCTATCCACATGAAGTGAAAAACAAAGACACCAATGCCATCCATTCTATTGAGTTGCACCAAATACCAACACACACCCAATACCACCAAGTCAGTACCTCCACAGAAGTCTCGATAGTTGCCAACAGGCTGGAGTTGCAGTCAAGCCCACACTCATCCCTCTTCTCTCCTTCCAAGTGCCGATGCCAGGCAAGGTCAAGCTTCCAGTTTCCCTTTCATGACCATAAACCACTTGAAGCATCTGCTGCGCCACCCAACAAACAACCAAGTCAAATGTCAAAAATTATACAGCGGGCTGCACTTTTCTGCAGTTTGCCATCCCAAACCAAATACCAAATTCATTAGAGTCAGCAGCACAGCACCTGCGAGTAAATCATTAAGCTTTGGCGGGTACAGAGGGGAGAGGACGATTTAGCAAAAGCAACAAGCATGCTATCCACATGAAGTGAAAACAAAGACTCTAATGCCATCCATCCTATTGAGTTGCATCGAATACCAACACAGATGCGACACCACCATGTCGGATACCTCCCCAGAAGTCTTGGTAGTTGCCACCAGTATGCCACCAAAAGAGAAGTTACTGATCCGTGGAACCCTCACGAAGACCAGAAGAAAATGAGCAGGCGTCTTCAGTCCCCGACAACCCTCCTCTTGACATGCACCATATACCAACAGACACCCGATACCACCAAATAGAATACCTCCCCTGAAGCCTTGGTCGTTGCCCCCAGGTTAGAGTCATCCATCTTCTTTCCTTTGAAGTATCAAACGTCCAGCTTCGAGTTCACTCTCCATGATGACGCGCCACTTGGGGCATCGGCCAACCTCACCGATTCGAGCACCAAATAAAATAACATGCACAGCCACCCACCACTGCAAACAGACCCGGGCACACCCCATTATTTGTTCATCATTTCAGTCCGATGCCACTTCTTCGACAGGGACCACTCTAGATACTCAGCACCATCACAAATAACCGAGCCACAGAAGCGGCCAGCAAATGGCAACAGGTGAACACTCCAAACACTCACGCACCGCAAGAAACAGCAAATGTGTGCTCCATCCATTAAACCACGGCAGCTGTAGCGAAGTCTCTGCATGTCGCAGTCAGGCCTCTTCCACCAAGCTGGACTCCTTTTCAGATGGCCGCAAAACACACCGACATCCTGATCATAAAGATAAAAGTGGGTGACCTGTCACTACAAACTCAGCGCCCTTGCCAGACCGACTCACCAACCAAGTAGTGCAGAAGACCCATCATCCTGGAACGGTACACGACATCAGATCTCTCTTCAGACCTTCAATCTCGTCTCCAAAGCTGCAGCCTGAATACATTTAGGGCAAAGCATTAGACAAGGGCGAAACGTAAGGAAGAATTATCCATGTGAGACACCTCAGCCTAGGTTAACCACTGCCGAGCTGTGTCACATCGATCTTTGATAAAAACGCGTAAATACTTCTGAACACAAAAAGATAGCAGCGCGGATCACGAGGAGGAGCGCGAAATGCATTGAATGACGTACGGAGCGGTTTGGCTGGCACAACGGGAGGGGAACACCAGTTGTGGAGCATTCGACACGATAGGTTACGTTCGTACCGAGCAAGCTTGAGAATCGCGCAGCGAACCCGGAACAAAGACCCCCCCCCCTGGCGGGGGTTTTCGGGCGTAAACCACTCGCCGTGCGTCACTCGATAGCCCAGACCACGGCTCTAGAACTAACCTCCAGCGCGACTCTGGGGCGTCCTCGCTCACGGAGCCTAAGATGGCCTCCAACGGCCCCCGCCGGGCGGAGCCGTTGCCCAACAGCCCCGCTGGCATTCCTCCATACAATTGCGCACACTGGAACGGCTAATGCGATGAGACGCGAGCCGAAATGAGATTTAGGCACTCACCTGACGCACAATCAGCGTCCCCTTGGGTGGACGTGGGCGGACCACCGGTCTCGGCCCGCAGGCAGGCCCAGACCCGGAGGGCGGGCAGGGCAGGCCTACGCCTGCGGCTCGCGTGACGAACCGTTACACGTGGGACGACTCCCGCGGTCTCGCACACCTTCCCGAATAAATGGAGACCAGCGATATTTCCCCAGCCGCGCTCAGTACTTCGAACGGCGCTCGTAAGGCGAAGGCGACGCGCAACATGTCCGTAAGGGCCGCCAGGCCCGACCCGAACACACACACACACAACAAATGACAATCGCGTACGCGTAGCATCACGTGACCGAGGTGACCAATCAGAGTCGCGCGGGAAGACGACCACCATTCGAAAGACAGAGTTGCGCACCACGGCGTGTTTATGGCTTACAACTGACTTGATTGCGAAATTGTGGCGTGGGTTGGCATCAGCAGAGCACAGATACGTACTCCTAACCTATTCCATCAATCCGAATGCCTCCTGAGTCACGAAAACGGCGGATGAGGGAAACGACTTGACCTCGCCGACGAGGCCGGGGATGGTTCAAGCGATCGTGCTGGAGTTGGGAGCGAAACACCAAAAATGCCGTTTCAACCCTGCTGAAGAACCACGAGTCGAATCGATCTCAGCGTTTAGGGGTTGGCAGAGGGACTCGAAAGATAGCCTCACGCCGAATCTGAGGGTGCGGCGTCGCCTACGAGGCGAGGTCCTTTATTCACGGATAAAGGTCGGATTTTGGGGTGCGGCGGGTCTGCCTACCCCGGCAGGGGCGCACCTTTTCGTCGCCCAAACTCGGCCATATCACAGCCGATTTCACACAGGGACGCATTCTCAGTAACCGGGCGGGTCCCCCGTGCAGACCAACTGCATAAAAATGGTCTGATTCCAGTATTTCAAATTGACCCTACTGGGAATCGAACCCGGTACTCTGCGACCTGGCTGCTCTCAAGTGGCACGTGAAGTAAGCACTTTTGTCCTGAAATTTTTTCCATTTGGGCTCCTCGGGGACGGAGCGACGGTGTGAGGAAGCTTGTATCATTCCGTATGCAGAGGTGTAGAAGTTTTTATTTCCCCTTTATTGAGATTTTTTTCTGACATTTGATGACTGTCAAAGTGATCTCTCCAAAGAAATGATACCACTTTTCCATGCGACCGCAAAGCCTCGACCATTTAATTCTGCTGCACCTGTGAGCTTAAGCGCGCTGTCACAGCAAGCCTCAGCGATATTTCACCAAGCCATAGTTAAGGTAAGATCAGTCGTCTGAGACCTTCAATATCAAGTGGTACGTGCCTGTTTGGTTTCCTCTGATAAGCCCCTCTTGTAATTTCGTGATCACTACTTAACCCTGAAGTATGGGGAGGCATGTGGATTAAATGTTGCTTTTGCCACATTTTTAAAATGCATTTTTATTCCACCATACATTTGTTTGGAACAAAAGGAATGTGTCTGAAGTACAGTTGCATTGGCAGATGACTTGAACATTTCTAGAAAATTATTTTACATTGTAAAAGGAAAGAAACACAATAAATCAGAACAAAAACATTTTTCAGATTTTTCAGACGCTCTTCACATCACAATCACACCAATCATCTGATGACATGAACTTCAATAGAAACACTTGAATTATATAACACACATACTCACACAAAAACAAAACATGAATTAAATGAATGCATGGCATAAACTTACATCACTTATGCTACACAATTCATGTTAAAGAACACACATACACACACACACACAACAGAACGAAAGAAAAAGCATTCAAATATGACAACATAAACCAATGTCACATAGGAACACACAGCATTAACTGTTAAATCCCATTCTTATTCTATTGCACAACTTGGCCTGCCGTGGAAATTGTTATGTAATATTGATGGTTGCCTTCCTTGAGTGGCCCCATCATCATGTTTCATACATCGAAAACCATAGCACAACATTGGTACAGAATTAGTGGTTGGTCCATCAAATCAAGAACCCTTGCAGTACCGTGAGCTTCCAGTGAGTCTACCTTGTGTCTGCTTGTGCTTCCCTCGCATATCAGGGATCCTCTTCCCAGCACCCAAGTGGACCATGGCACTATCAATCCACGAATCACAAATACACAGAGTATTTTTAAACATGGTCTTACAGACTTGCCTTTCAACCCCATTGACTAAAAAGTGATACATTCGGCTGCATTTTCCTTTACTTTTACCGTTAGTGCCCGCACGATAAATTCGAAAATGTGGACGAGGAGGCAGAAGAGCTTGACAGACTGGGGCTGCTGCCTAATGGCTTCAAACCCCTTCCTTCTTTCTTCTTGAAGGAGGGGCAAGAGCTTTTGGACAGGTGGGGGGATGAATGCTGATCTTATTTTCTCAACCAGAGCAATCAATTCCTTTTATTTTTGTCTGCGAGAATCATGACTTCTCAAGTTCTTCCTTGTGGGCTTTTCAAATTGTATTTTACTTTTCATGGTGAATTTTTTTATTTTTGTATTTTTACAACCAGCAATTGTGTTATTTCTTTTGTTCTTTAGTATCCTATACAACCTTCCTCTTCTCTTAAAATATATCTTAGAAAACTTAGTTCTTACAGAAGTTGGGGGAGAAGCTTGTGATCATATGAGGGGGATTAACACTCATTTTCTCAACCAGAGTAATACTTTTTTTGTTCATGATAATTATGTGTCTGTTCTCTAGTTTTTCCCTGTACAATTTTCAAATTGTTTTCTACCTTTCATGGTGAATTTTTTTTATTGTATTTTAAACAACCCGACTGTGACCACAACTGAAATCAGTTGAGATCATATGGTACATGGTGCAGTTGCTGGTATTACGCTGCACAATACAAGGAGAACAAGATCTTACATTTACAAATATGATACCCAGAGACACTCCAAACTATGTTTCTATGCGTCCTGATTCCCCACATTTGCCAGTTGTCCCATGAAGGCACCATAGACCTTGTCAGCAGCCTGAGTAAGGAAGCTTCTGATTCCTTCCTCTGGGTCATGGAAGATGTCCATCTCCAAATCCTGGCCCAAGTTCTTAAGGTGGACATCTTGAAATACAGACTTCCACCGCCTCCCATTTCCTCCCCCAATCATGTAATTATATACATCCAGATTGGCATTATGCTCTAGTCTGGAAAGTCCCTCAATAAATGCATAAATGTTCGGCCTGTATGCACCTACTTCTCGCCTCAGCATTTTATTGTGGGTTTCACACGCATTATTTGTTCTCAACATACTATTGTACATCGACATCCAGTCATGGCGTCTGGGGTGGTGAACCCAACGTGTGGTAAGATACTCAACGAAAGGAATCAGAAGGTAAGCCAAGAGGACATCATCCCCTCTTGCTTCATTTCTGAGGATTGTGATGGCATCCTCATGAAATGGTGGAGGTAGCAGGCAAATTGCACAAGCCTTCCGTAACATTCCTAACAGCCCAGGAAGGACTGTCTTGAATCGAAGGATCCGTAGCGTGTTGGCCTTCTTCAGGAATGCCCTACACAGATGCCACAGGCATCCTTGAATACGAGCATCTGCAAGAAAGATAAGCAAGTAAAAGTGAGGTCATTCTGTATTACAGATCCCTACCCTGACCCACAAAGGACTGTATCCCCTGTGTACCATTGATAGTTCGTTCTTCACTCACATTCGATACAAAAGAAATCAAAATGAACATATTACCCCCCCCCCCCCCCCCCCAAAGGAAGAAAAAAAACCTCTAAACTGCCCACACTGCAACTTCACAAATTCTTCGCATTCCTCTAGTAATACAATACATCGGCTCAAAAAAGCAAATTCAACATTTTAAGATTCTCAAAACATAAGATTGAAGGTCAAGATGTCGCAATGAGATATAAAAGACAGAAGGGGGAGGACTATAAGTTACATTTTGCTTTGCAGATTATGCATCCCAGCAAGCCTCCCTCAATATACCCATTTTAGTTGCATTTACTCCCCAGTTAATCAGCACTTACTGGGGAAGGCTTCCTCCCAGGCACGCTGCTGCGGATACTCCCAGTCACTCAAGATCTCTCTTGGATTTAACTGAGGGCAAATTGTCTTAAGAAGTTGAAGTACTGTTCGGTATGCTGATAAAGTTCTCCGTTCCATTAGAACCCATCCAAGAGGAACAACCTAAAAGAGCGACACACAGCATTGGTGAACAACACATGAAGATGCGGAGAAGTCAGACAAATAACATAATGCACAAATACCATCAGCTGCCACTTACTTTATGCCTCCATGTAGTGACCACCACAAAGACTTGGCAAGGAAATGGAAGAGCTGGCCTGGCTTTAAACGTACCATCCCCTTGCAAGACTTTCACATTGGCCATGAAAGCTAGCATTCTGCGACTGAAAAAAGCCACATGGTGGGAACCATCGCTGGCATCAACAGAACCAGCATACAGATTCCCGGTTCCATCCACTGTGGTTGAAAGTCGAGGGTTGTCAAGGAGAACACGAGTGAGGTCTCTCAATGTCCCTGGAATCGGAGGATACCGTTGGCCGCGGACTCTCGCCATAGCAGCGCTAAGACGTCTCCGGTTCATCCGCGCCCTGACACGCCTTGAATATCTGTGACACAAAGAAGACTGCAGTAGACGAAAATAAGATGTCAGAACAAAATGTATATTGATCCCAAGAACACTTACCCTCTATCACGGCGCATGTCGTCCAGGATTCCCTTAAAATCAACGTAGCCGTACTAATACGCTGAAGAAGATTTTCCCGAAAGTGTCTCTCGCCGACGAAATCCGGATCAGGTGGGTGGTTGTGCTCGCCGGTGTGCCGAAAGTTCCCACCCAAACGGAGGATAGCCCTCCCTCGGCACCCCTGGCCGTACAGCACACATTTGAAGTATATCGACGAGGCGGTCTCGGTATTGTAATGATAAGCGTGTCCACCGTCTCCCATGTGGTAATAGAAGGTGTTCGGCTTAAACCCATTCTCACGGAACAGTCGCACTGACGCGACCTCAGCCACGACGCTGAGCAGGACAGCACTGAAATAAATGGCAGAGGCACATAATTAAGCATCACACGGTTTCCACACCAGGTACATTATACCAGCAACTAATTCACACATCTACGTACAGCAGCATTAACGTCCCGTGACCGGGTCCCCTCATCTTGCAGCGGCTGTACACGAGGCAGCATTTAACGGGCGTTCAACACAGGAAAATGAACGCACTACGACGCCATAAGAATGAAGTTCCTCTGTTTCTCTCACACCTCCGCCCACCTCTTACTCGCGAGCAACTGTGCGCGTTACTGCCACCCCCGTCGTGAGACCGGCGGCGCTTTTGGACCCCGCTGTAAGCAGTGCATGAGTAAAGTAATAGAATAATAATCATTAATTTTTCCAGCGTCAAGATCAACTTCAGTACGACAGATTTTCACCGGTTTGTTAGGGGTTTTTAACCGATGTCACAGAGTCGTTCTGTAGTCTAATTTGTGACATCAAAGTTTGTCAGCCTGTCATTGAAACAGACACCGAACGCGGCAGCGCGCAGCGCGGCACCTAGCAGACGGGCATAAGATAGGTTAGGGACAGCTTTGTTTTTGGGAACAACCGATCGTGAACTTGCGCAGTTCCTACACGGTTTTCAAGGACTAAATACGCCCCCCCCCCTGTCCCCTTTTCTCATCTTTCAATAAATACGCAGTAATGGAATGTGAACGTAAGTTTACTTCGAATCATTCATCGTTTAAATCATTTCAGAATGTTGGTGAATGCTTTGACCTGCAGTATTTGTTTACCTATCACCGAACGTGTCGATTAGCAGCTCCTTCCACTTCGTATCTGTTTCAGTTTCTAGTCCGTCTTGGGACGATATATTCGAGGCTGCAGACCTGAGGTTGCGGCCTCCTCAGTCGATTGCGGTTCAGCGTGAGAGAATTTGTAAGCTGATGTGCTGAGCTCCATCTAACCCGTCTTCGATTGATGTGCATATGACAACCCAATTTAATTTAATAATGTGCTTTGTGTAGGTGAACACAATAGGGTTCCATCTCCTAGAGGAAGTACTTCTGTGTATACAGAATGTCCTGTGTCACCTCCTGCTTCAACACAAATCAGGTTGTCCATCACACAGAACAATGGTATTGTATTCCTTGTAACCATCATTCCTTGTTACCGTGGTTGACTAGCAGAGGCTTCTCCTTCTCATAAGTTGTTATTGTTTCCGCAGGTGTAGTTGAAAACTGTTCTCAGTCAATTATTAACGAAAACTTGGCAAGTAATGCACACGGAGGAGACTGTGTGCCGTATTCCACTTTGTATGCTGCAGAACTCAACCTAACACCTGACGACTCCAAAATTGGTGTATTCGTGCACCGGCACAGGGCAATCAAGAATGTGTGTCCATCTTACATAAAAGTTTTGGCGGCCAAGTTGGCTGTTAACTCTGGTAAAGAACATGTCAACAAATATGGACAGGTGCGCAAGGCAAGATTTGTAAAATGTGCATGCGCCTCAACATGTAGACGGTGTGAGACTCCAAGGTTATCAGATTCTGAACGTGTCCAAATTTTTGAGACCTTTTGGTCCTTAAACAACCACGAGGACCAGTGGATGTACATATTTGTTAGGGTGAGGCAGTCTGTTCCTCAGAAGAGGGAGGCGGGCACTAACGGTAAAAGTAAAGGAAAATGCAGCCGAATGTATCACTTTTTAGCCAATGGGGTTGAAAAGCGAGTCTGTAGGACCATGTTTAAAAATATTCTGTGTATTTGTGATTCGTGGATTGATAGTGCCATGGTCCACTTGGGTGCTGGGAAGAGGATCCCGGATATGCGAGGGAAGCACAAGCAGACACAAGGTAGACTCACTGGAAGCTCACGGTACTGCAAGGGTTCTTGATTTGATGGACCAACCACTAATTCTGTACCAATGTTGTGCTATGGTTTTCGGTGTATGAAACATGATGATGGGGCCACTCAAGGAAGGCAACCATCAATATTACATAACAATTTCCACGGCAGGCCAAGTTGTGCAATAGAATAAGAATGGGATTTAACAGTTAATGCTGTGTGTTCCTATGTGACATTGGTTTATGTTGTCATATTTGAATGCTTTTTCTTTCGTTCTGTTGTGTGTGTGTGTGTGTGTATGTGTGTTCTTTAACATGAATTGTGTAGCATAAGTGATGTAAGTTTATGCCATGCATGCATTTAATTCATGTTTTGTTTTTGTGTGAGTATGTGTGTTATATAATTCAAGTGTTTCTATTGAAGTTCATGTCATCAGATGATTGGTGTGATTGTGATGTGAAGAGCGTCTGAAAAATCTGAAAAATGTTTTTGTTCTGATTTATTGTGTTTCTTTCCTTTTACAATGTAAAATAATTTTCTAGAAATGTTCAAGTCATCTGCCAATGCAACTGTACTTCAGACACATTCCTTTTGTTCCAAACAAATGTATGGTGGAATAAAAATGCATTTTAAAAATGTGGCAAAAGCAACATTTAATCCACATGCCTCCCCATACTTCAGGGTTAAGTAGTGATCACGAAATTACAAGGGGGGCTTATCAGAGGAAACCAAACAGGCACGTACCACTTGATATTGAAGGTCTCAGACGACTGATCTTACCTTAACTATGGCTTGGTGAAATATCGCTGAGGCTTGCTGTGCCAGCGCGCTCAAGCTCACAGGTGCAGCAGAATTAAATGGTCGAGGCTTTGCGGTCGCATGGAAAAGTGGTATCATTTCTTTGGAGAGATCACTTTGACAGTCATCAAATGTCAGAAAAAAATCTCAATAAAGGGGAAATAAAAACTTCTACACCTCTACATACGGAATGATACAAGCTTCCTCACACCGTCGCTCCGTCCCCGAGGAGCCCAAATGGAAAAAATTTCAGGACAAAAGTGCTTACTTCACGTGCCACTTGAGAGCAGCCAGGTCGCAGAGTACCGGGTTCGATTCCCAGTAGGGTCAATTTGAAATACTGGAATCAGACCATTTTTATGCAGTTGGTCTGCACGGGGGACCCGCCCGGTTACTGAGAATGCGTCCCTGTGTGAAATCGGCTGTGATATGGCCGAGTTTGGGCGACGAAAAGGTGCGCCCCTGCCGGGGTAGGCAGACCCGCCGCACCCCAAAATCCGACCTTTATCCGTGAATATCTCGCCTCGTAGGCGACGCCGCACCCTCAGATTCGGCGTGAGGCTATCTTTCGAGTCCCTCTGCCAACCCCTAGACGCTGAGATCGATTCGAATTGTGGTTCTTCAGCAGGGTTGAAACAGCATTTTTGGTGTTTCGCTCCCAACTCCAGCACGATCGCTTGAACCATCCCCGGCCTCGTCGGCGAGATCAAGTCGTTTCCCTCATCCGCCGTTTTCGTGACTCAGGAGGCATTCGGATTGATGGAATAGGTTAGGAGTACGTATCTGTGCTCTGCTGATGCCAACCCACGCCACAATTTCGCAATTAAGTCAGTTGTAAGCCATAAACACGCCGTGGTGCGCAACTCTGTCTTTCGAATGGTGGTCGTCTTCCCGCGCGACTCTGATTGGTCGCCTCGGTCACGTGATGCTACGCGTACGCGATTGTCATTTGTTGTGTGTGTGTGTTCGGGTCGGGCCTGGCGGCCCTTACGGACATGTTGCGCGTCGCCTTCGCCTTACGAGCGCCGTTCGAAGTACTGAGCGCGGCTGGGGAAATATCGCTGGTCTCCATTTATTCGGGAAGGTGTGCGAGACCGCGGGAGTCGTCCCACGTGTAACGGTTCGTCACGCGAGCCGCAGGCGTAGGCCTGCCCTGCCCGCCCTCCGGGTCTGGGCCTGCCTGCGGGCCGAGACCGGTGGTCCGCCCACGTCCACCCAAGGGGACGCTGATTGTGCGTCAGGTGAGTGCCTAAATCTCATTTCGGCTCGCGTCTCATCGCATTAGCCGTTCCAGTGTGCGCAATTGTATGGAGGAATGCCAGCGGGGCTGTTGGGCAACGGCTCCGCCCGGCGGGGGCCGTTGGAGGCCATCTTAGGCTCCGTGAGCGAGGACGCCCCAGAGTCGCGCTGGAGGTTAGTTCTAGAGCCGTGGTCTGGGCTATCGAGTGACGCACGGCGAGTGGTTTACGCCCGAAAACCCCCGCCAGGGGGGGGGGTCTTTGTTCCGGGTTCGCTGCGCGATTCTCAAGCTTGCTCGGTACGAACGTAACCTATCGTGTCGAATGCTCCACAACTGGTGTTCCCCTCCCGTTGTGCCAGCCAAACCGCTCCGTACGTCATTCAATGCATTTCGCGCTCCTCCTCGTGATCCGCGCTGCTATCTTTTTGTGTTCAGAAGTATTTACGCGTTTTTATCAAAGATCGATGTGACACAGCTCGGCAGTGGTTAACCTAGGCTGAGGTGTCTCACATGGATATTTCTTCCTTACGTTTCGCCCTTGTCTAATGCTTTGCCCTAAATGTTTTCAGGCTGCAGCTTTGGAGACGAGATTGAAGGTCTGAAGAGAGATCTGATGTCGTGTACCGTTCCAGGATGATGGGTCTTCTGCACTACTAGGTTGGTGAGTCGGTCTGGCAAGGGCGCTGAGTTTGTAGTGACAGGTCACCCACTTTTATCATTATGTTCAGGTTGTCGGTGTGTTTTGCGGCCATCTGAGAAGGAGTCCAGCTTGGTGGAAGAGGCCTGACTGCGACATGCAGAGACTTCGCTACAGTTGCCGTGGTTTTAATGGATGGAGCACACATTTGCTGTTTCTTGCGGTGCGTGAGTGTTTTGAGTGTTCACCTGTTGCCATTTGCTGGCCGCTTCTGTGGCTCGGTTATTTGTGATGGTGCTGAGTATCTAGAGTGGTCCCTGTCGAAGAAGTGGCATCGGGCTAAAATGATGAAGAGATAATGGGGTGTGCCCGGGTCTGTTTGCAGTGGTGGGTGGCTGTGCATGTTATTTTATTTGGTGCTCGAATCGGTGAGGTTGGCCGATGCCCCAAGTGGCGCGTCATCATGCAGAGTGAACTCGAAGCTGGACGTTTGATACTTCAAAGGAAAGAAGATGGATGACTCTAACCTGGGGGCAACGACCAAGGCTTCAGGGGAGGTATTCTATTTGGTGGTATCGGGTATCTGTTGGTATATGGTGCATGTCAAGAGGAGGGTTGTCGGGGACTGAAGGCGCCTGCTCATTTTCTTCTGGTCTTCGTGAGGGTTCCACGGATCAGTAACTTCTCTTTTGGTGGCATACTGGTGGCAACTACCAAGACTTCTGGGGAGGTATCCGACATGGTGGTGTCGCATCTGTGTTGGTATTCGATGCAACTCAATAGGATGGATGGCATTAGAGTCTTTGTTTTCACTTCATGTGGATAGCATGCTTGTTGCTTTTGCTAAATCGTCCTCTCCCCTCTGTACCCGCCAAAGCTTAATGATTTACTCCCAGGTGCTGTGCTGCTGACTCTAATGAATTTGGTATTTGGTTTGGGATGGCAAACTGCAGAAAAGTGCAGCCCGCTGTATAATTTTTGACATTTGACTTGGTTGTTTGTTGGGTGGCGCAGCAGATGCTTCAAGTGGTTTATGGTCATGAAAGGGAAACTGGAAGCTTGACCTTGCCTGGCATCGGCACTTGGAAGGAGAGAAGAGGGATGAGTGTGGGCTCGACTGCAACTTCAACCTGTTGGCAACTATCGAGACTTCTGTGGAGGTACTGACTTGGTGGTATTGGGTGTGTGTTGGTATTTGGTGCAACTCAATAGAATGGATGGCATTGGTGTCTTTGTTTTTCACTTCATGTGGATAGCATGCTTGTTGCTTTTGTTAATGCTTCCACTTTCCACCATAACCACCACAGCTTAATAATTTTCTTGCAGGTGCTGCGCTGCTGACTTGAATGAATTTGGTGTTGCGTTTGGGACAGCGAACTGAAGAAAGTGGAGTACGCTGGATAATTTTTGACAACCGACATTCAAGAGAATAGTCTCGACATGAAAGGGGTGTATTGGTGGAGCTTTTTGAGGGTTGGTGGTATTTTGGTTGGGTGTCGCAACAGATGGTTGAGTGGTTCATTATCGTGAAGCTGGACCTGGAGGCTGGACCGTGCTTGGCATTGGCTCTTGAAAGGAAAGAATGGGGATATGTATGGGCTCGACTTCAACTCTAACGTGGTGGCAACTACCAAGATATCTGGAGAGGTATCCGACTTAATGGTATTGGGTCTCTGGTAGCGTTTTTGGGGGGAATTCAAGAGGAGGGTTATTGGAGACTGAAGATACCTGCTCATTTTCTTATATATTTCATAAGGATTCCATGGAGCAGCCACTTCTTTTTTGGTGCCATACTTGCATGCCTCTCTGTGTCTTTGTTTTGACTTTATGTGGATAGCGTGCTTGTTGCACTTGTCAATTGTTCCACTTCCCTCCGTATCCACCAAAGCTTAACAATTTACTTTGCAGGTGCTGCACAGCTCAGGGGGTGTGTAGCCTGCAGAATAATTTTGGACGCTTGATTTTATTAGGCCCTGCTGGTCAACTCTCTCCTCAACAGGAAGTGAAACCCCAACATATTGCTGGCCATGGGGGTTGCAGTAATTTTTTTCAAAATGGTCATTTGGGCTCTGTGCACGAGGAGGGAACACAGCCAAGTTCTTCTGTACTGAAGGTGCCTGCACCCTTTGTCTGGCCTTCATGAAGTTTCAACAGAGTGGTGGGTTTTGTTAAATCGGGCAATTGTCAAGTGGCATAATTATTTATATTTGTTACATCCGTGGTTTGGCTTGCGTTAAGAGTATGCTTGTCATTGCAGTTTTTAATGTCCCCACTGATCTTCAGCCCCTCATTTCCATAAGGTGGGTACTGGGAGAAGGTTATTTTACCGTGGTTAGTCTACTAATTTTCTTACAAAAAAAAATTTAGATGAGAGATAGTGGAGTGATCAGGACCTCAATGTAGGAGTCCTGTATCATATGCACCGTTTGTGTGGAAACGGCCTCGTTTGATAACTGGCTATGTGTTTCTTACGACAGAAAAGGGTGGACCTTGGTGGAATGGTTGGGCTCCTGCGGTTTGGGGTGGTCTTCTCCTTACGGTGGTCACGAGCAATGATTCTGGAAATGTCATCCCAGCGATGCTGCGTTGAATGTGTTTTTGTTGACATTATGTTTTGGATTGGTTGCTTCCATGCTAGTTCTAGTAATGTGCTAATGTGTGCTCCATCCGTTGTTGTCAAGACCGGCAAGAAGAGCAACGGTGCCATCCTAATCTTTGGAATGCAGTGCTCCAACTCCTATCCTCTGCAATATTAATTTTCACAGGTAATGTTCGTTGCAATTGCTGACTAATGATTTGTCTTCAGAAAACTATGTTGACTGTTTGCTTTTTAATGTGTTGGTCCTTGCAGGAAGAGACCTTGACTGCTGGTGCTTTTCTTTAGGTAACGTGTCTGTTCACCACCCTGGAGACATCCGCAAAGAACTTCAGTGCACAAAATGGCTTTCCTTCTCATGGTTAGTATTACCTTTGAGTTTGTAAAAATAATTATAATTTTGCATTTATTGAACATAAACAAAGTGCGTGAGTGTGAAATTGTAATGTTAATCTTTCCTGTGTTGTTTACAGGTTGTCGCCGTCGGATGGTGTTCACTTTTGAAACCTGTTGCATGGAGGGAGCACTACTTCATGACTGGTCTACTGAGGTCCAAGATGCTTCAAGGCACATGTATAATTTGATTTCAATTTCTTAGTATTAATATTCTTATGTTTGGCTTTTTATTATGAGCGCTGGAATTTTTGACCGACTGTCGTGTGCATTTCTTTTTTCGACCATCCTTTCTTTTCTGTGTTTCATCAAAAGCCACTCCATACTGGCTTTTTGGCTTCTATGTAATTCCTATATTTAATTCCATATTTCGGCTCGAGTATTCCCTCATTGCAGCTGATAAACATGAATGCTTGTAATTCTATTCCACGAACACTGTCTGAAATAAATATGTACATTCATTCTACAGATGCGAGTAGTGCCTTATTCCCAAATCCCAGATACCTTAAATTCTACTTAGCCATATAACTTCAGAAGTTCAGCCGTGTCAAAATGGCGGTATCTAACTTCTTACAAGTCCGGCGGGGGGCGACTGTTGGGGCTGTATTTCTAAGGGAATTGCTGCTTGGTATGTGATACTTGTTCCACCACCTTGCATTGATGGTCCGCAGCGGGCGAGGTTAATTAATCTAGTTGACACTGATGGAGAGAACAATGACACAGATATGAAAAACAAAAGATGCGGATCGGCGCTCGAAGGCTTGCCTACCTTCCCGGCGTTGGTCCTGCCGGACTGGGGGCTTGCGCCGATGCCTTATGGTAGCGCTGCGCTCGTGTCAGACAACAAATTCTGAGGGAAAAGCTTTCCATAAAAAGGGGCGAGGTGTGCTACAACCAGCACGATCCCACGGGAGGCCGGGGCGCAGCATCCAAGTACCTTACGGCCGTTCGGCCCACGATGCGCTTTAGCGCAGTGCATGGCGGGGGCTGAGTGGCTTGAGCGTCACACCCTTGAGGAGAGAAGCCGATGCAAGTGCGACGTGTGCGCGCGGTACAGTAGATTGTCTTACTAACCGCCACCCCGGCGGCCGTAACCGAGAGTGCAGAGGCAGGCCCGAATGGTTGCCTACCTCCGCGGCGCTCCGCACCGGCTTCAGCCATGCGTCTCCACTACGCCGCAGAGGGTGCGGTTCGAGTACCAGTGCTGACGTGGCCGATACGGGGGTGCACATGAAGTGTACCACGGGAGATGCCTAGGGCCGGGTGTGTGCTCACCAGGCCGGAGCGCGGTGCCCTTGCCAGCTCCGGCACGGGTTCGCTGTGCTGCTGCGGGCGTCGGTGAGGCCTACCTTGAGCTGCACCGACGGGGCTCGGAGGCGTCGGCTGTCGTCCGGGACGCGATGCCGGGGACCGTCCCTCATCTTGGAGTGTGGCGGCACAGCCTGCCGTATCAACGCAGGGAGCACCGCACCGCCCCCCCCCCCTCCCATCCCAAGCCCGCCCCATATAACCCAGAAGTGACATTGGATAGGCAGGGGTGAAGGCAATAATATGTGTGGATACATCATGCGTTAACGCCTTTATTGACACCCGTAGGCTCGTCGTCCACCTTCACGGAGACGCAGGGAAGCTGCGACGGTGACGTCTCCTGCGCCTGCAATCAGACTCCATGAAACACACACGGAGTTATTTGAGGTGCACGGCCCGTAGCGGAAGCGGGGCACGGCGCCCGTGAGGCAGGCAGTCCCGCCCGGCACTGGCGCCGGGCGGGACCGCCTACCTTATGCTTTGCAGGCACACAGGCTTGGCGGTGGCAGGCTTGAGGGGCGGGAATGTTTCTTAGACAATGCTCATAAGGTTAGGTGACGCTCAGTAGGCTGGCGAGGCTCTATAGGTGAAAGTAAGTTCTATAGGTTAGGTTAGGCTACTGGACCCGTGCATTGGTCTTCGAGCGCGGTGCACATTCAATCACTCAAACTGATGACGTCATATGTGCACGACGCCTAACTGTTCACGCTTTTATCAAACTATTGTCTGCAACCCCTTACTAATGCACTCAACACAACCACCATCTGGTTTTAGAGCTAACTTGCAGTTAGAGCAATAAAGGCATTAGAACAAAAAAGAAATTTAGATTAAAATGGTTTAGAGCAACATTTTACGAATTAGAGCAAAATTGTTTAGACGAAGTGCATAAATCTCGAAATGCCAGTCAAGCCCAATCAACAAATCATGATCTAAATCGGGGCTGACAAGGAATGGGTGCGTCACCGTGGACCCGTTGACCTGCACCGTCGCGGTGTAGATTCCAGTGAGGTTCACCGGTGCGCCGTTGGCGCATGGAATCTGCCGGAACGGGAGGTGGGTAGGGTCAACCGCGGAGGGCGGGGGGAGACGAGCATTTAGAATTGTGAAAGTGGATCCAGTGTCCAGCAGGCCGATGACTGGGCCAAACGGGAACGTGACTTTGACACGGAGTGAGCTGACGGGGGGCACGCGAAGCGGGCAGGTCGCCGGCAGCGCGTAGGCCAAGGCTTCGAGCAGGATCCCGTCCGCCGCTGGGGGGGCGGACGCTGGTGCAGGCCTGCGGACCTTAGCGGGTGCAGGGCCCGGTGCAGGTTGGGGGAGTAGGAGGAGAGGGGAAATGGGGGGAAGAGGGGGTGGGGCTGGAGAGCTAGACGCCGAAGACTGGCGGCGTCGCTTGCGCCGGGGGCGCCGGCGTGCGCGGAGGCGCGGCTTGGGCTCCGGCGACAATCTGTCTGGGCCTGCCGGGTGAGGCGGAGGGGAGGGGGTCCGGAGGGACTCATATCGGTTCACCGATAACAGGCTAGGAAAAGGCATGTTTGTTGTACGGTAGGATCGAGAGCTGCGGCGGCGCGGCACCTCTGTCCAACCGAGCTGCTGGGGCGCCTTGCCCGACCGGGGGTGGGGCGGGGCCGCGGCAGGGGGAGGAGAGGGGGGCCGGCGCTCCTCGGCCGTGAGAAAACGCGGGTGAAAACATTCAAAATGACCCCGGTCATACGGGGGAGAGAACTTCAGGTAGATTGTGTGTCTAGGGGCTGAGCCATGAGGATCATAGACGGACAGACCAGAGGGCAGGTACACGGCCATTCGAAAAGCAAAGAGGTCAGCGAGCGCCTGGACTTCAGGCTCGCCCGCAAAAACGCCTGTGCGTATGATGTACCGCATGTACTGCGTCGGCGCCGGTGGGGCCGATGAATTGGGAAGGGTCAGGAAGGGCGCGAACCGTGTCCAGTGCCTGTAAATGTGGCCGGCGGCCAGGCGACGCAAAGCCGGGGCGTACCGAATGGTAGCCCAGTAGCTTAGGCTCACACTGGAAAACAGGCAATTACCACCTAGAGGGACGGGAACGGTACGGATGGCGGCGTGGCGCAGAAGAGGCGGGGGTTCAGGGAGAGATACGTGCAGGCAGGCAGTGCCCGGCGGGGGCGCGCGGGGCACCGCCGGATCTAGTTTTTTGATTGCTTGAGGGCACGCGCTGCACGGCACTGTTGAGCGCTGTGGGCGCTGTTGCAAAACTTGCAGGTCTGATTGTTAGATCTGCTATTAGGGGGTGGGCCTTGGAACCGGGCAGTAGTGAACTGGTTCTCAGGAGCCCTTAAACGGTAGTTGGGGTTAGTGCTCCTATTGTTGTTCCGGCGCTGTCCCCTCTGGTTACCCATGAGAGCCGCCCAGAACCAAGGGTTCGATGAGGCGCTCTGCCAGTCCATAGGGAACGGCGGAACAAAGGGGGGGAAGGGAGGGGTTGAGGGCCCCTGCTGGTAATGGCCGTCGTTGCCCGACGGGGCCCGCGGCTGCCAGTTACCGTTAGGGGGGCGGGGGCCGGAGCGGTTGTTGTACCCAGCATTGCCTCCCGAACCATTGCCTGTATTACCGTCCCTGCGGCCTTGCCGACCTTGGTTTCCCTGATGTCGGTCAGGCTGTGCGGCGTTGGCGGTGACCTGGGCGAGCGTCAGATTGTCTAGCCGCCTGATCAGGTCCGCCAGCTGGTCAGCCAGTGGCGACGGAGGGGCCGCAGCGGCGGCTGGAGCCGCCGGGGGGAGGGGGGCGGCGACGATCGCTACAGGGGCGGACGCGGCTGTAGGGGCAGCAAGGGGGGAGGCAAGGGAGGGAGCGGGGAGGTTCCGCTGCAGGTTGTGTTGGGTGTGGGCGCGGATAGCGGCCCTGTGCGTGGCCTCCAGCCGCTGCACAGCACGCAAAAACTCGTCCACGGAGTTGTAAGTGTCCGGGCGAAGGGCGGCAGCCACAGCCAGGTCCACACCCTTGTGGATTTCCTGCAGCTGCTCAGACACGTCCTGAATCCCGAGTTTGCGGCAGAGGCGCAACACGTCCTGCGCATACTGAGCGTAGGACTCAGACTCACTTTTGATGCGAGTCTGCAGCTGGTCCCTGTACGCTTGTTTGTCTACGACGGTGGGAAAGGTGTCGGCTAACGCGGCTTGCATCTGAGCGTACAGTTCGTCAGGAGTGAGCGGGGGGTCCTGATGGGCGTCACGCAGCTCCTGCGACTTTCTTTGGAACATTGCGGCCGCAGAGCCCTGCAACGCGTTTTCCAGGTGGAAAAGGCGCTGCGCGGCATTGAACTGTGGGTACAACGCCACGTACCGATCAAAGCGATCTAGGAACACCTGTACTTCCTCATCGGGTTTCCCCGAGAAGGGAGACAGGTTGGACGCGACCGTCACAATTGGTGCGTTCATGTTAAATTGATGCCGTGGGCTCTCGTCGAAAAAATGAGAAGGGATTGAAACCGTCGACGAGGACGAGAATGACGAGTAGGCCGATGAAGGAGGTGACGAGGAAAAGGACGACGACCGCGATGCCGAGCGAGAGATAGAAGGTGCCAAAGGGTCCGGCGAGGGCGCCCGAGATGACTCTGGCGTGGACCGTGTGGACAACGAAGGCCACGAGCGAGAGAAGGTCGGAGAGGCGAGTCTGAGCGACGGGACACCGCGGTCGTGCAGAGCTGGCGAGCCTTCGGGGTACGCCGCGGGTACGGGAGACGGAGCGAACCGCTCTGATAACTCAGGCGAGGGCGCCCGGGAGCTGGCCGAGGGAGGCGGCGGGGGAGGAGGGAGGGGAAAAGCGCGGTAGCGCGGGCAAACAGTCGCTTCCTCCTCAAAGGTGTAGTCCGCCACACAGTCAGGCAGGGCTTGTATTATTAAGGAAATGCCGTATTTACGCTGGTTAGGCGTAAAATGTAAATTTTGAAGCACGCCAATGAAGGTTTGAAGCACACTAAGATAAAGGCGAGGTGAAGTTAAATTATAATCCGGTGGGGCAGTCACAAGAATCCAACCGGAGGCGCAGGCGGGCCGAAGCGATTCGAAAAGGGCGATCGCACGCTCGCGGCGGTCACCGCGCGTTAATGAATTGAGAAAGGCAGCGGTAAGCGCTGAGTAGGTAGAAAGGATGTGGCGGGCGAGAGCGTCAGCGTCAGAGTCGGAGACGGGGTCCGAAGTGGGGAGGACAACGTAAGGGGACTGGTCACTTGAAGTAGTTAGATTCACCTTTAGGAAGGGGCCCACCAAAGAATTTAAAAGAAAAAGCCGGTCGGCAGTGAAACTATCCATGTACCGAGCACGGTCAAACAAAACACCGAAGTCGAAAAACCGGTCGATGCACCATGTTGTTCGGCCCTAGATTTTGGGTTCTTTCTCGAGTGGCGCTTTGATTGAGCTCATGGATCGGATCGAATATTCCGGTAGTAGTTACTGCTTAGGATTTATTGTTATCTAAAGGGTGGCTCCTCTCTGTGTCCCTCCACTCACCGGAACAATGGTTGCCGCTCCGACCGACGTCTCTCGCCCAAGCTCCTGATGTGAACTGCGAGGACTGGAGCGGGCTGAGGGCCCAAGCAATGGGTGCTCCAGTCAAATTGAAGGGTGGGGGCAAGGGCGTATCTGCGTGTTATCACTGCCAGACGTCCTGCCTCAATCCCTTGATAGGCCTGAGGGGCGTTAAACAGTATTTGTGGTTCCCATGCAAGCTGCGCTAGCGGATGCTAGGCGTGCATGGGTCTGACGATTGATAAGAGCGGGACGGGCGTACGTGTGCGCTAGCCACAACAGAGTACTCGAAGACGGGCCTCTGTGTGGTGCCGCTTGACATTGCCGGTGCCTTTAATAACCTCAAACACGGCTTCCTGTGGCAGGTCCTGCTGCGGTGTGGTGTGTCAGAGGAGCTGCTGCGCCTGCTGCAGAGTATGTACGACGGCGCGTCGACGCGGATCTCCGTCAACGGCGTGCTGACGGCGGCGGTGCAGCTGCTGCGCGGCATCAGGCAGGGCTGCCCCCTAAGCATGCTCCTTTACAATATCGCGAGCTCGCCCCTCGTCCGCGCGATTGACGGCAGGCTGCACGGACTGCACCTGCGGGACGCTAAGCTGGCCGCGTCCGCCTACGTAGATGACTCGGTGGTGCTGCTCCGGGACCAGGACGAGGTGCCCGTGCTCGTGGAGACGCTGCAGCAGTTTGGCGAGGAGTCCGGCCTTCACGTGAATCCTGCCAAGTCCAAGGCCCTCCCCGTGGCGCGGTGGCCTCGGCGCGCTCTGCTTCCGTTCCCCGTCGTGAAGGTGACCATCCTGGGCGTCACGTTCACGGCAAAAACGAGCAGGCTCACGGCTACCAACTGGAGGAAGCGGATGGGGGCCCTCCGCAGCGTTCTGGTGAGCGCGCGCCTGCGGGCCTTTAACATCATTCAGCGCGTGGCCTACCTGAACACTTATGCCCTGCCGCTCCTGTGGCGCCTGGCGCAAGTCGCACCGCTGCCGCCAACCACCGCCAGGGACATCAGCGGCGTTATGGGAAAGTTCCTGTGGGCCGGCAAGAGGGTCCGGGTGCTCTTCGAGGTCCTGATCCTTCCCAAGGCACGCGGCGGGCTATACCTGCAGGACCCCCTGCGGAAAGCCGCGGCCATGTTTGTCGGCAGGTGGATCACGTCGCAGGGCTCCTCCACCGAGACCGTGTCCGGCGAATGGCTGCGTTCGCTGCGGGAGCAGCACGGCGACGGCGAGGGGCGCCTGCCGGCCAGCGTCAGCCACTTCAGGGAGGCGCGCAGGATGCTGACGGCGCCCGGCTTTCCCGCGGGAGTCGACGGCAGGGCCCTGACGCGGGTCCTCTACTCCAGGGCCATCGAGGGTGTGGAGAGGACCCCGCGGGCCATGAGGGGCGTCCCCGAGGTGGAGCAGACCGTCGTCTGACGCCGCGTCCACCACAAGGTCCTCCCCGTCGACGCTCGCGCCACTTGGTTTGAGGCGGCGCATGACGTGCTGCCAACCGCCATCCGCCTGCAGGCCGCGCACCAGGCGGAGGCGCCGGACTGCCCGCGGTGCCAGGAGCCGGAGGACGTCATCCACCGCCTGGCGCGCTGCGGACCCGGAAGACGGGAGGCGTGGGAGTGGGCGGCGTCCAGGGTCCAGGCCATCACCGGGGCGGCGCCGAGCGAGGACGCCATCGTCCGGCCCTCCATGGACTTGCCTGGCGGCGCGCGGGACGCGGCAGCCATATGGGTCCTGGGCACGGCGGTGCCGGCCACAACAGTGCGACCGCCTCGCAGTAGAGCCAGGCCCGCACATGAGAATGTGAGCGGTCCGCTGCCTCCGGGCTGATCTAAAACTAGCCTTTTACTCGAAATAAATGGAAACCACGCCAAAACTTATGCGGGGCCTAAACGAAGTCCTCATACCTTAAATTTAAAAAAGACTGAAGGACTGAAGATTGAAACTAGATTTACCTCAAATTTGAACGTAATTTCAATGAAAATTAATTTCACTTGACTAAAATTGTAACAAAACTTAAATCAAATTTAAAGATAACTTAAATCATATTTAAATTAAATTTGAACCACACTTTAATTCGATTCCGTACACTCCGGGACTACTATATCTCACCAAGTGGGATAGTATTTTTTAACTGCACACTTCCAAAGAAGAGTCTTTATTTGTTATGTTTTTTTGGGGGGTTTTGTCTCTACAGTTCGTAGCCTCTATAAGTAACTTCTCTTTATCAATCGGGCTAGACTTATGTACTGCTGGACTGAATGTAATGTAAGGAATTCCTGTATGCCACAGTTGGCAAGATTGTTAGCACGGTGCGCGTGCGCGCCGACTGACCGGGGGTCCCGTGGCAACGGGACTGTTGTTGACGCGCGCTCGGTTGTTCGGCCCCTCGATTCTGCTCTGTCGGTTCTGTTCTGTGTGTGCGCCATTAAAAAGTCTAGTTTGTTCACCGGCTGTCTATCTCTACACGCATGCTCCCGGTGCTCCCGTCCACACGCCAGACATTGCGTGTGCAGTGTGTTCAGCGCACCGTCGTCCCTGCTGGTGTTGAGCTATGGGTGGAAGTGACTGTGAGACGCTGTGACGTGTGGCTCCCCGAGGCACCCGCCCCCGTTGACGAGCTGGCCACTCATCTTCGGAGGGGGGTCGCCGAGGACGGGCACGTCAAGCTTGGCGGGGGCCGCCGCAACGTAGAAGATCGGCGCGACTATATGTCTGCCCGGCGGGGGCCGCCGCAACGCGGGAGCAACTCTGCCGCCGCGTTGGCCGCCTCGGAGGCCGCCGTGGAGGAGGACGTCGACGACGGCGCCGCCGACGTGGTCCAGGTGCAGCGCATGTCTTGCGCCGTGCGGCCTGTGGACCTGCCACCCCGCCTACGCATCGTGGGCACCCTCGTCGCCGGCGCGGACGGCCACTCCGTTCAACTGCGCGTCTGCAACTCCAGCTCTCAGCCTCGCGCTCTGCGCCGCGGCGCGTGCGTGGCCCGGCTCGAGGTAGCGCCGGAGGCGCCGGTGCGCCTCGTCGAGACCACTCCAACGCCGACGCCGCCTTCAGCCCCTGGCGGCGCCCTGCCGCCACCACTGCAGAAGCTTCTCGATGGCTGTTCCAAAGATCTGGCGGATGACCAGAAGGCGCAGGTGGGCGATCTACTTTCTGAATTTCAGGACGTGTTTTCGTGCACTGGAAACATCGGTCACTGCACGCTGGTGCACCACGACATCGACACCGGTGACGCGGCTCCGATCAAGCAGCCGCCACGCCGCCTCGCCGTCACCCAACAGTCTAAGGCCGATGAGTGCATCCGGGACATGCTGGAGAAGGGGGTGATCGCCCCGTCCACATCCCCATGGGCCTCGCCAGTAGTTCTGTTAACAGAGAAGTCGGTAAGACTAGATTTGCCATAGATTACCGTAGACTCAATGCTGTCACTAGGAAGGACGCATACCCTCTTCCAAGAATTGACGAGACTTTGGACTCGCTGAATGGCGCCTGCTGGTTTTCATCTTTGGATAGTCGCTGGGGGTATTGGAATATCCCGATGGCTCCGACAGCCATGGAAAAGACGGCCTTCTGTGTGCCCGGCCACGGGCTTTATGAATACAAGAGGATGCCTTTTGGACTGTGCAATGCTCCAGCGACCTTCCAGCGACTCATGGACAAGTTGATGCCGAAGGATTTGTCCAGAGTCTACCTAGATGACATTGTAGTTCCTGGTAAAACGTTCCAAGAAGCTTTGACAGCTTTGCGGCCAGTGCTGTTGGCAATTAGGTCCGCCAATTTCTTGCTTAATCCAGAGAAGTGCAACTTATTCAGCCGTGTCCTGGAGTACCTCGGGCATGTCATAGATGAGCGCGGGGTTTCGACAGATCCAAAGAAGACGGAGAAAGTCCGGACCTGGCCGGTCCCAAAGGACAGAGAAGCATTGCGCAGCTTCCTTGGGCTGGCCCAATACTACTTTAAGTTTGTGCCCCATTTTTCAGATATTGCTGCCCCCCTCCATCGCCTGACTGAAAAGATGCGGGTCTTCAATTGGACCACGGAGGCGCAAACGGCATTCGACAAGTTGCGGGAGGCGTTGTCCTCTGCCCCTGTCTTGGCCTTCCCGGACGTGCACGGCGGTCCATTCATCCTGGACTGTGATGCGTCCGCTTTCGCACTGGGAATGGTTCTCTCCCAGGAACAGGGCGGAGTAGAGCGTCCAATCAGCTTCCACGGCCACACCCTTAACCGGCACCAGCGTAACTATTGCGTGACGCGGCTTGAGCTGCTCGCCGTGGTGGAGGGAATCAGACACTTTTATCCTTACCCCGCCCCTTCCGGGTCCGCACGGATCACTCTGCCCTACAGTGGCTGCAGTCGCTCAAGAACACCGCGGAAGGACAGATGGCGCGATGGGTAGAGTTCATCAGCGGCTACGATTTTGTGATTTCACACAGGCCCGGACGTGAGCATGGTAATGTAGACGCCCTGAGTCGCCGTCCCTGCGACACGGACTGCAGGAAGTGTGCGCGGCAAGAGCACGCTGACGCTGCTGTGGTCCAGCGCCTCCGGCTCGTTGACGCGGAGGGCCCGTCAAGAGAGGAAGTCCGGGCTGCCCAGGCGACGGACCTGGACATCGCACCCTTGCTGCCTTATTTGCATCGGAATCGGAGGCCCTCTGCAGGTGACATCGCGGAACGCAGTGAGCGAACGAAGGCTCTTTGGTTCCAGTGGCAGTCGCTGGAGTTGCGGGACGGGATGCTGTGCCGCCGTCTGGAGGACCCGGCCACCGCTGAAGTCGTCTGGCAGACCATCGTGCCGCACCGACTGCAGAACTGTGTCCTCACCCAGTTCCATGATGCACGGGGCGCCGGCGGACATCTCGGCGGGTACAAGACGTACGCCAAGATGCGACAGTACTACTACTGGCCGGGCATGCGGCAGGACGCCAAGCTGTGGTGCCTGTCGTGCGACACGCGCAGCCGGAAGAAGGGGACCCAACGACGTGGTCGTGCGCCTCTCCGCGTATACAACGTCGGTGTTCCCTGGGAGCGTGTTGCCATCGACTTGGCCGGGAAGTACCCTAGGACCGCCCGAGGTAACAAGTATCTGCTAGTAGCTGTAGATTACTTCACCCGTTGGCCTGAGGCCATCCCGGTGCCCAGCATGCACTCAGATGTTGTGGCAAGAGCGCTGGTGGACAACATCTTCACCAGGTTCGGGTCTCCGTGTGAACTCCACAGTGACCAGGGCAGAACTTTTGAGTCTGCAGTTTTCGCAAAGGTTATGGAGATTATGGGGGTCTGCAAGACTAGGACGACACCCCTCCACCCGCAATCAGATGGGGCCGTCGAGAGACTCATCCGCACTGTGGTAACACAGCTGTCCATGTGTGTGGATACCTACCAGACTGATTGGGATTTGCAGGCCCCCTTGGTCCTGATGAGTCTGCGCGGATCTGCCCACACGACAACGGGCCTCTCCCCGGCCATGATGCTGTTCGGCAGAGAGATCAGCCTCCCCGGTGCCCTGGTCCAGGGGGTGCCTCCCACGACGCGGCCGGTGCCCACCCGTCTGCGTTACCCGTGTTGGCTGCGGGATCGTCTGCAGCGCTTGCATCACCTAGTCCGGGATCGGGTGCACAGCGTCACTCTGAGGCGCAAGGAGCGTTATGACATCCGCGCCCGCGACCTCGGGTTCCAGAGGGGAGACCTGGTGTGGTTGTTCGACCCCAAACGCCGACGGAAGAGAAACCCGAAACTGCAGTCTTTCTGGACCGGACCATTTTTGATTATTGAACTCATAAATGATGTATTGGTGAAAATTAGACTTCAAGGTGACCCTAAAGCCAAATCAAAAGATGTTCACGTTAATCGTTTGGCAAAATGCTATTCTAGGAGGGGAACGGTAAAGTAACTAATGAGGAGAGTAGAGTGTTTGTGTTTGTGTTTTTTTTTTTTTGTTGGAGTTTCGTGTAACTTAACCATGTGCTCTTGTTTAGTGTTAATCTTGTTTGACATTGTTCACTGTTCTTTGTGAGAGGGGGATAATGCAGGGAATTCCTGTATGCCACAGTTGGCAAGATTGCTATCGCGGTGCGCGTGCGCGCCGACTGACCGGGGGTCCCGTGGCAACGGGACTGTTGTTGATGCGCGCTCGGTTTTTCAGCCCCTCGATTCTGCTCTGTCGGTTCTGTTCTGTGTGTGCGCCATTAAAAAGTCTAGTTTGTTCACCGTCTATCTCTACAGTACAGTCGACCCTTGAATTTTGTTCCGTCCGCCGGGAGGAGCATGGTACGAAAATTAGGGGACGGGAGATACCCGGGCTGGGCCGGGACCCGGCGCCGCCGGACCCTCCGGGGCGGCCCGGCGCGCGGACTATGGGGGGGGGGGGGGGGGGGGGGGGGGGCTTTATCCGCCCGGCCAGGGGGGTATTTTAAAGTCCGATTTCCGCTCAAAATTTTTACGGCCTGTTTAGTTGAAAGTGTAGAGAACTAAAAGCAAGTCAATTAAGAAAAACGGCATGTCAGAATTTAAATTATGACCTGGGTTATTGTTAAATGTAACTTTTTTTAGAAAGGTGATCAAGTTCGAACGTCTTTGACAAACAAACCTTTGCTTATTTTGTGCTCTCTGATATCGCCACGTCTTAAAATATTATCCCGCATAATTTGAAGCCGATCTGAAGCGGACAAAAATCAACTTTACGCACTTCATGACGTCGGATCGGATTCAAGTTTCACGGCCTGCAGCGCCTGCAAGGCGCACTCCGTCGCATGTCGGGACGGACTGAGGTTAGCGATTTTAATCGTTACACAAATAGATACCACCGGACACATCCCGAGTGATTTGGGGCGGGGGCCGGAGGCCCCCGCAAACGCCGCCGGCAGGTCAAGCTGGCCAAGTCCCCCTGTCGAATCGAGGTGCCAGTGGAGCGGAGCGGAACTGGCACCGAGGTTCGACGGTGGGACGGGCCAGCTTGTTCTGTATTCTTCATATTTTCAGACAAGTTTTGAATGTACAAATGAGTTGAAGTGATTCATAATAAATTTAGGCAATACCAGCAAATACAGAGGCGATTTATTAATAAACCTATCTCACCTAAATTCTGCAAGTATCTTCTGAACATGGCCATCCAAAGAGATTAATCCTGAGACCAATGTCGCTGTAGGATGTGCTTGTGCTTCCGCTGGCAGCCCTTTGACAACCGTGCTACAATCGAGGCACCAAAGATTTTTGAACAAAAAAGTAAAAAGAGAGAAAACATCAGCTAAGATGGGAATCATTTATACATCCTCTGAGGCAATTTATGTTTGTTTTGGTAATTGCATTTTATCTCATCTGCGAACATGTATCAGTTAACGTCGTGCGTGGCTTTGTTAACGTCTTAGGACTTAACCAGTACTTCGTACGTAGGGTACTTCTTGAGCGTTCCCATGATAGTTGTAAAGCAGACCTTGGCGGTTGGACGCAGCTGAAACATCAACGGGAAAAGCAGGTTTTTTAATCATTACGCTTTCGAAAATGATGACGTCACATAAAATGGAAGAGGAAGGTGACAAGTGTCACGCTCCTCGCAAATGTAGTGTCACATTCGTTCCACCGTGACTCGGGTGCCCTTTTTACCAGTCACATCAAAACGAATGTGACATCATATTTAATCAAATGTGACACAACATTCAAAGGAATGTGACACGTGTCACATTCGCTGGAACGTGATGTCACATTCCTGGATTACTAGTGCAGCCAGACAGTTCGTAAGAAAGTTCGTGATTCCCCCCCCCCCCTCCAGCAAGTCGCGCACCCCCTCTAAAGCCTGAGTGCGGGCATCCCGACTTGTATACTGACTTCTAAAACGCGTGGCGTGAGGTTTCTGTCGTCAATTTATGATCTTCATCTATCACATGACACACACTAACGTCTTGTGCACAATTTTCTGTACGTAGTTCTGATTGTACGTTATGTACAATTCGACACTTACGTAGTCAGAGAGCGGCACAAACAAGACGTGTAGTCACAATTATGTACAGAAAATTATACACAGGTCGTTAGTGTTCTTCATGTGACAGATAAAACTGACGATAGCAGTTTGACGTGTTTCTATATGCAGAATTACGAAATATTATGTACATGTTACCGGCCATGTCCGACGGCCCCGCCGTCGTAAGATGGCCCAGGCCATATTAGGATGGCCGAGTTCACTCCAGGCCGTGTTGAAATTAAATATGGTATTCCTATCATGGACTAGTCCACCTCAGGATAGACTAGGCAATGATGTCCGAATTTCAACATGGTCTATGTTGAAGGCCATGTTGAAATTCGGACATAGACTGCAGACATTTCCTGGCCTTCGGACATGGCCGGTAACATACATAACTGTGTAGGTGCAGCTTACGTAAAATTTCGTACGTGTTTACGTGGTAGTTTGTATTTTTCTACGTACGTATCCGTGCATCTATAACTGTGTACAAAAATGATACCTAATAAAGTAACAATGTTTTGAACAAGACCTATGCACAAAAAAGGTTTTCATATTCAGTACACAGTTATGGATACATAAAACATTATGTCCGACATTGTACGCAATTATTTAGCGTGCACATTTTGTATGACGATTAAATGGCCATTTATAGCAAACTAAAAGAAAGTAGACTTCTCTATCATGAACATGTAAAGATTTGGCCGAGCACTCGTAGAGTCGGGGACTGGGAAGTTAGCTTTGAAGTAGGGCACGCTAGCCAGCATCTAACCCCAGAGTGAGCGGGGCGAGGAGTAACAATGACAATACAGCAGCGGGGCTAGACTGAGCATACACCATACATAACTGCACTCTCCTATTAAGGGGAAACGCCGTCTGCAATTCTTATACATTTTTGGTGCACAGAACACATGGAATTAAAGTATTGTTGAGGAAGCGTCATGAACCAGGAAATGAACCCTTCGTTGTATAAATTATGAAAGAGTGCCGGTTTTTCCCTTCCAAAGAGTTACATGTTCCGAAATCCCCCCCCCCCCCCCCCCTCCCCAGGTGGATGAGTGTGGTCATTCGATGGTACCCCTCTCCCCCTGAGTGTCCACGTGGTATACACCACCACCATCCAGCCCCTTCTTCGTCAGATGTTATTTCTTTACGGTTGTTACTCCATTACTAGGATGACGGAAACTACTCACCGCACCGACAGCCATCACGGTGACGCTCACTCCGCCCTGCTGCGGGTCGTCGTAAGCCCTGCACGCGTACAGGACCTCCGAGCCTCCAGCGGCGATGCCCACCTGCACGGCGCCTTGCGGCACCTCGCCGTTTGCCGCAGGCACCCAGCGCACAAACTCCGAACGGTCGGTAGCAGCGACCTGCAACGGGGCGCATCTTAACATCTCTCACACCGTACAAACTACTATGTTCGGAATGCCAAACTATAATGTATACATTTCATCCTTAATTTCAATGCAAGCTTCCCCGTGAGGGGAGAACCCGATTTTACGTATTTAGTGCTTTGAGCGAATTGCGAATTCAAAAGCTGAGGTATCATTCGCAAACATAGAATCTCGACGTTTCTTGATCCAAGGACGTCAAAAATATTAATAATTTTGATTTTAAAGAAACTTTAGCCCCCCCCCCCCCCCCCCCCCCCCCCCGCCCACCATCACCATTTCGCCCCTCTGATGACCCTCTAGATTGAAATTAAGATGAAATTCATCCAGCACTTTCGAAGACAACCATCAGAGAGCAGTCGACTCTTCTGCACTGACCCTACGTCGCTGTCGCTCTGCACTCGGCTGGTCATCACCCATTGCCTGACTTCCGCCACCAGCAGAGAGTTCGCACGACCGCTGCTCACAAGGGGATGCCCCGAAGTATCGGACTCAGAATTCGATGAAACTTTTTTAGCAGTATATACTGCCCACAAGACCCCCAGATACAACATTTTAGCTGCCCTTATCGGCCAGTTCCGGAGATATTAATTTTTAAAGCATTGAAACGGGCATAAAGTTAATGAAACTGGTGTCAATGAGGAATTTTCAAAAAATTCAAAATACTCTCCCAAGGTTGATGTTGCAAAAGTAGGACCCTAAATGCCTGAAATTTCAAGGAAAACGCCGTAACCCCAGCCGTTTTCGTATCGGCGTGTTATGTTTGGGAGTCATACTGGACACGTTTCTATAAGAGGTACTGTATGACTCATGTACATAATACGCCGATGTCTCGAAAACGGCTGGGGTTACGGCGAGGGCTACGACGTGTTCCTTAAAATTTCAGCTCTGCAGGGTCCTACATTTGCCACATTGATCTTAAAATATTTTGAATTTTTTGAAAATTCCTCGTTTCATTAAATTTAAGCCCGTTTTAATGCTTTAAAAATTAATATCTCCGGAACTAGCCGATAAGGGCAGCTAAACTTTTGTATCTGGGGGTCTTGTGGGCAGTATACACTGCAAAAAGAGTTTCATCGAATTCGGAGTCTGACACCTCAGGGCATCCCCTTGTCAGCACTACGCCTGCAGATCGCGGAATAGGCAGCCCGGCGCACTGGTGCCCTGAACTTAAACCTACCTCGAACCCTGTGATTCCAGTTCTGACTGTTCCGTCCAATGCAAAGCTCGCCTGCCAACGACCATCGTGCGAGTACACCGCAGCCGGTATGATGTTGTTGTAAAAGAAAACGCGTCCCACGTAAAGAAAGTAGTTCCATTCGTTATTATCCAGGTAGCCTCCAAGAAGGCTGCCCTGCGGAATCGACGCGTTGCGAGGAGGAATCAACTCCCAACGGACATCTGGAAACGAAAGTAAGCAGCGTTAACGTCGAGAGCGCTGAACACTTTTTTTCGAGCCCCATGAGAATTGACCACATCCCAAGGGGTGACAAGCGGTAAAAGTGTGAATACCACCGTGGTAATCATCGTCGATATTCATTTAACTTTATCGACGATTCCGGGCAAGATTAAAGGTGGCTATCGGTCGTATTCGAACGGCAATCAGTTTTCAATCCCCAGTGATCATCCGTAGCTACTGGTCATCACTGGAAATCGTATTCCAGAATGATCACAGTGATCGTCGGCAAATCACCGGCAAATGATTGTCACCATGGTATCCGTGTGTACACTCAAACATCGAGTTCTCAACCCCGCGACCATCCGTCACGGCTATTTTGTTTACCTCAACGTCTCCACGAGGAAACCAATACTGCAAGAAACCAACGGCACAGTTTTGATGCGTTTAAAGGCTTGAAAGAACAAAATGTAAGTTTTAAAATCATTATTCCCCTATACAAAAGCACCCAAGAGTGTATGGTACCCACACCTTCGGTCTCTGAATTCATTTTTCTCGGCTTTAAGAGGTCCACTTCAATCAAATACCAGTCTAATGCACCCTTCAAGCACCCAATCCTAACACTATCACACTCTTATAAGCGTGCTCTGTAAAAACATCAGTCGTGTAAAAACGCAGATTCTTTGATCAACGGCGACGGCAACGTCAGCAGTCGCAACGGAATCGTCTGTTGTAGTGGAAAACGCTACATGTTTTTCAAAATCTCATCTGAAGTACTTCGGTTTTCAACGAAGATTCGAAGATTTCTTCGTTATTAAACAAAACACATTAAGAATTTGCAGGCCACCTGCATAGTAAAGAGGGTAGATAGCCCTAATATACGATTCCCGTATGACTGCTGACGTCACTGAATCCGGCAAGAAAATGAAAGAGGAACAAGTGCTGGCCCACTGTGCATGCCTAGCAGATTTGTTTGGCCTTCTGCGATTTCGCTTCAGACCTGCGCTTTTCTTCCCTTTAACTTCCTGCCGTTCCCGGCGACGTCAGCAGTCGCAACGAAATCGTCTATTGTAGTGAAAAAAGGCTACATGTTTTTCAAAATCTCATCTGAAATGAGGAAATCAATTCGACTTCACTGTAAACAAAGTTATTGGAAATTCCCAACAGTTTGTACTTCAAATTTTCCTATTGTTTTTCAGGAAAATCCAAAGTATTTCCAACATTTTTCAAGAAATCAAACTTGGGGTTTTATGTGTAGTACGATGTGTTCGAGTCAGGAAATCTTATAATATACGCAAATATCAGTTTTGGAAAATATTCCTTAATATTTTCAGAAAATTACTAACTATTCGTGCGGCAAATTATACTGTCTTTTCGTTGGAGTTTTCCAAAAGAACTTTCGTGTTTGACAGCACTCACGCACACGCAAAAAAAAACGTGAAAGCAGAACCATCTAAATTGGCCATAGACTGTTCCTGTGCACAAAGCAGAACGGTAACGACGTGCACGCTCGCCTTACCTTCTCTCGCGCCGCACACGAAGCAGCACACGTAAATGGCCATGAGGCCTGCAACTCGACTTAGCGTCATGTTGGACAATGTCTGGGCGCGTCGAGGCGCCTCTTCTGAACGGGAGGAGCCGGCGATCTAATCGGCTAATGAAGCGGCCACTACTCTGTAGGTGATGGTAATGTGTACAGTACCAGTACGCGGCAGATACTGCGACTAAACAATTTTTATTATCACAAACCATGCTTCAAACCAAGCATTCCTACGCCCATGTCAATTCGTGTTAAAACTAAAAAATGTACTGTATCGTCTAAAACTAAAAAAGTGCATACTCGTCGTATACAATGAGTTTTTCCATTATACTAAAATAAAGGTCCTTTTTACCCATTTCCTTTCTTTACCATGCTTATCCAAATTGAACTGTACCTACATTTTGTTCGAAAATTAAATTTATGCAGATGCATCTTATTTCCACTAACCACAACACAATTTTTGTTATCAGAAACCATGCTTTAAACCAACTCTTCCCCTGCTTCTTTGAACCCATGTCAAAACCAATACTGAACTGCACCGTGTTTTAACCAGAAGACAGACAAATGTGGATAATACTCATATACCATGAATGTTTGTTCAATACTAAAACAAATATGTCATTAACCCATGTCCTTTCTCCTTGATCTTGCCCAAAATCAACTCTACATACATGTATTGTTTGTGCAAAACGTGAAAAAATGTACTATTAAGCAATATGCTTCAGCCTCCATTATCCCCAAACAGAAAAGTACCCACATGCATCGTATTTCTAACAAATGCAAAAAGAAAAGGGAAACACACAACGCAATTATAAAAAAAAGAAAAGCAAAAGTAGAAACAAACACCAAACAGAGTTTTTATTTGTGTACTTTCTGGCACATTTTTTGTAAACGTTAACCACAAACATCATATTCATATGAACAACAAAAAAACTTCAAACATGCATAACATTTTACCAAATGTTTCAATATACCTTACACCATTTCATGCAATACCATTTCAACGAAACATGCAACAGTCAACATGAACAAAATCCTATGAACAAAACACAAAATATTTCATTAAATTACATACAAATCTTAATCCTTCCTGTTGAACCATGCGACATGGAACCTGAATTTTTCATTCCCACTCATAACCTTTCCCTTATATTAAAAAATAACAACATTTCAACCCTCTTTTAGGCCTGTGCAATTAATCGAATAATTGACAACAATTGTCAATTATTTTATTAATTGTCGATTAATGGCACATAGTCAATTCGATTATCGGTAATTGAGAGCGACGTCAATTATTAACCGATGATCAATTAAAACTCAATGATTTGTCATTGCTCGATTATCAATGGGTACTCGATTCTCAACTGTTGCTCGATTGTCAATTGTTCCTCGATTATCGATGAATCCTCGATTAGAAGTTTCAATCCGAATGTCGCTTGTCAGTCGATCAAATAATCGACCTGTATTTTTTTTATAAACCATCGCGAATCTGCGCAAGGGCAGAACAGACAGTCGCGGTGGCGCCTTGGCAAGCAAGAACACGAGTTTTGGCTTCGGCGCACGGCTCCCCCTGGCCGTCCTTTCTCTTGTTTGAGCTTCCTTTGCCCGCCCCGACGCGCGAACGCCGCGTTTGCACGAGCAGTGCGCGAGGACCGGGACGGCCGCGGGCCACGGCGGCACGGCCGACCGGGATCAAGAAGTCAGCGCGACAAGTACTCTCGTCAGAACGTACGTTCAGCGTTGGGAACAACGTAATCACGGACACCCGTACATGCCTTTCTGATGATAACGCGGAAATTTTGATTTTTCTGTCTTGTAACAAACATTTATCAAACAAGTGTTAACTAACACTAGCAGTGTAATGTAATGTATGTGCAATAAACATTGTTCCTTTCAGGTGGTTTAACTTTAATTAACGAGCCTGTCCCCGAGTCGGCGTTACAGCATTTAAAATAACAGGGAGTTCACTTCATTCGGTTCGGCCAATTAATCGACCGCCGATCGATTAATTGACCGAATGCAATTAATTGACCGGTGTCGATTAATTGACCGGTGCCGATTAATTGATCAAACTTTCGATTGTCGATTACCAGTAATCGAATCGAGTGCGTTTTCGATTTTCGGCAAAATCGACCAATTACGATTAATTTTAATATTCGCACAGGCCTACCCTCTTCCTAAAGCTGTATTGAAAGATTTTGCTTTCTTTTCGTCCCAGCCACGCTTTAGAGAAGACGGCAAATAGAATCTCTCACTTTTATTCCCTCCTTCAATCATACCGTAATGGAGCAATCGGTCACTTTCGTTTCGCCACAAGAAATTTAGTACACTTCATACAAGCCGCATTCAGCAGCATACATCGATTTAGGTTCAGGTAAAACACATTCTCTTAACATCTGTAACAAACAGTGAATGCATTAGATCGAACACCATAAAATACAAGGTAGGCGTACGCCAGACCGTGTCGTGGCTTAACAGGCTTCGCTCACCGCGAATCACTGTTCCGCTACTCTACGCCTGGCGCACGCCTACCTTGGCCTGCCGGCAGCTGTCGCCCGACTAGTAGGACCCTGCGGGGCCAGTCGGTAGGACGCCCTGCGGGCGTCACTCTTTCCGCGCGGTCGCAGCCGCGCTTATGTTCTTACTTCCGAACGTATCTTGCATCACCCTTTCGTTATCAATGCCACTCAACCAGTCCTAACCTACCCTTACGTGACCGAGCCTAAACTTACCCAGGCCCCCACTAACCTAACCGAGCGTAACCCACTCGAGTCACTGATCCGCCCCTTCCTGACTGGCGCATACCGAGGGGGTATTCACTGGCGTAATACTCTGTACAGGCATTCTTGTAATACCATGTAATACCGCGTAATACTCGTAATACCCCGTAATGCCACGTAATACCACGTATTACCACGTTATACCGCGTAACTCGCCTTCTCATGCGCGCTCCGCGCGCATTCGAAAGCTCGTTTAGAGGGCCTTCGGCCCTCATTAATTTCTCAGATATTGCGCCTTCATGGAGTTCAGCTCTCGAGGACGTGGTGCGGGTTCTCGAGAACGGTAGGCGTAGTAGCCATGTTTTACATTGCCGGCCCCTCCAAGGGCCAATGTTGAAAACCGCATGTGGCGAGGACCATTGGTTCGCAAAGTGGAAGTTGGCGTCGAGGACGGTGTTTAGGGTCTCGAGACCGGTTTCATTGGCACTTAGTGGCTGCAGGCACCCTTAACCTTGGCCAACGCCGCAAACCGCATGTCACTAGGTCGCTTAGTTGCCGAGATAACCCGCGTTTTAGCAGTTGAGCTCTCGAGGACGGTGCTCGGGGTCTCGAGACCGGTGTTATTGGCACTTGGGGGCAGCCCCCTTCCATAACTATGGTTCGAGCCGCAAACCGCATGTCAGTATGCTACCTGGTTCCCGAGATACTTCGCCGTGTAGCAGATGAGCTCTCGAGAGCGGGGTGCGTGGTATCGAGACCGGTATGCCTGGCACTTGGTGGCAACCGGCACTCTCGCTCTTGGCCAACGGCGCAAACCGCATGTCTTTAGGTCGCTTAGTTGCCGAGACAAACCGCTTTTTAGCAGTTGAGCTCTCGAGGACGGTGTTCGGGGTCTCGAGACCGGTGTCATTAGCACTTGGTTTTCACCCGCACTCTTGGCCCTGGCAAATGCCGCAGACCGCAAACCTCTAGGTGGCTTGGTACCCGACATATTCTCCTTCTTAGCAGTTGAGCTCTCGAGGACGGTGTTTGGGATCTCGAGAGCGGTGCCATTGGCACCTGCTCAAACCCGGCACCCTTGACCCCGGCCAATGCCGCAAACCGCAAGTCTCTAGATGGCTTGGTTGCCGAGATATTCGGCCACTCAGGTCGCCAGGTGTCGCCGTTTAGCAGTGTAGCTCTCGAGGACGGGGTTGCGAGTCTCGAGACCGGTGTCATTGGCAATTGAAGATGAGCCCCAGCCCTTGCCCTTGCGAGCGCCGCAAACCGCAAGTCTCTAGGTGGCTCGGTTCTCGAGATATTTGTTAATTTCTGAAATTCTGTCCTTGAACCGCCTGCACTTATGCACTGAGAGAAATGTTTTGTACACGAAATCAAAACTTTGGTCTCGGGCATCAAAGTTTGTTCTATCAGTTCTGCCTGGCGCTACAATCACAGTTTTTCGATGCTGGCATTAAGGCCTTTGGTTCTGTCTTTTAAGGCCATTCCTCACGGACCCGACTCCGAGCACGGCTAGAGTCACTTATAAAGTGTATCTACAAAAGTAGCTTTGGGGATACCCCCTGACAGTTTTTGTTCAGCCACTTTCCGTAGGATCGCGCCACTGTCGACGAGAATTTTGGTTACAAAGCCACGTATCTGCGTCAACATTCCGTGTCAGGTACTGCACCTAGTTCCGTGCAGCTGCAGGGCAGTGACCGCCCCCGCAACCTTCCTCCCCGGGTGTGAGTCGTAAAGTAATTATGCGGGTCCCTATTGAAAGCTGTGTCAACACGGCGAGGCCCCCTTCCTTTCCTTTGCCCTCCTCCGGGGATTCCGGGTACATTCGGCACGGTATTGTTCTCGCAGTGACAGTATGCTAGTCTATTTGCGAACTTTTTTTTTTTCGCGTTCTAAAGTGTTCAATGATCATCTCAACTTTTCGGGCACGTTTTGACAAATAAATCGGTTGTTTGCAGAAGTTTGTAGCTCTACCCGTTCGGAAATTACATTTTGTCGGCGTGGCATTAGAATTTGGTTGTACGTCGAAGGTTTTGGACTCATTCACCGGGGGTGGGGGCGGCAGGCAGCGGCGGAGCGTCGCCAGGCGCAGCGGCAGAGCTCTGCAGTGGCATTTTGCATGCTGGAAATTTCGGGACCCGCAGACTTACTGACATGACAGTTATTAGTAGGGCTGCTCTATTCGGCGCCACAATGAATATAACTGAAAAGTGGTCCGCATGAGAATTTGACGATCGCGACTGGAACAGGATTTTGGATGCTGAGCTCCCATAGTTTTCGTCTGGGCTTCCCTGGCTTTGCGTCTCCTCCGGCCCGGGCCATGCCTCGGTGCAGCGTCACAGGCGGACGGCCGGGCACAGGCAGCCGGAGGATGGTCGGACGCCGGCGAAGCGGCGGCCTCCACCCCTGCCCAGAGAGTGGGGGAGGCGGGAGCCGCGACCGTAACGGTACTCTTTCCTCAGGCATGGTCCCAAAATAGTAACTTTTTAAATTGATTTCTGGAGACCGAACGCACAACGCCACGCGCATTATCGCGCCAGTTTTACGCGGATTCGAATTTTGAATGACGATTGTAGCCCAACTGGAACGGCCGTTGCACGGCCGCAGCAGTCCTGGAGACGGTCTCAGCCGGGCCTCAGGAGCATGAGGATGGCACGGCCCGGGACCGAAGCGCTCCAGGTCTGCGGGGACCGAGCCGGCCGGCGGGGTCCGGCGGGGCGGCACATTATATTGCCTTCTTTGTCTGTGTGGGCTTTTGTTTACTCGGTCGGCATGCCGCCAACCTTCCTCTGCCTTCCACGTAGTTCCTCCAGGCTCCACCAGCGCCACCGAGCAGACAGCAGTTTCGAGCCCGGCAAATTCGAAAGAGACGAAACGTGTCGGAAACAGCTCAAACTTAAAACAGAGATAGCGGCAAAACTATTTGTCGCACAGAAAAAGTTGTAGAACCAAATGTGCATGGTTTATGGTGACCTATTCCATATGATTCGTCAAAATCCCGGATTATTTCAGAAAGTCAATGATTTGGTCGCTTCTTAAGTTTCACAAAACGGCATGTGCTACAACGCCCAAATTGAACATTTGTAGATGGATCTCAAACTTATGACGAATCATATGGAATAGAGGAAGGTGTGCTCTTCGCAACGACGTGCTTGTTGTCCTCGTGCAACGCATACTTTTAGCGCTATCTCTGTCGCCAATTGGACAATTTGGGCACTTTGAACGCTCGTATCTCCGTTCAAAATTGAACAATCGGCATGGGGTTTTACAAGGCCCTTGTGTATCACTGAATCTATGCGTATGCCGATTTTGAAGTTTCTAGCTCGCAGTGAAAATGCGTAAGGGATGGCCTTAAAGCTGTTTTAGGCTCACTACGATTCATATTTTACACACCAGTTCGAACCTATTTGATGCGGGACATGAAATCCGGTTCGGTGCTAGTCACCAAACGTACTTGATTACCAGCGCACTAGTGCCGACTGCCATCTGACTGCTAGCTGACTGCCATCGCGGCGCGATGCGGGGCAACGCAGTTGTCTCGGTAGTGGGTTCCGCGCCCGCCGTGCTAGGTGTGAGGCGGGTTCGGTCGGGGGATCGATTCCCGTTGGGGGGGTGATCAGTTTCTACTCTACATCATCAAATGTCCAAAACTGTCGGTGTAAAGCACCGCTGTCTGGTTTAAAAAAAACAGTGCGAAGCATACTTTAGATGATATTTTAAAAGTAAAATAAAGATATTTTGGGACCGAAACGAATCAGCATCAGTGTCCGCAATAAGCGGCTTTGGTTGTGACAAAAAAAGCTGTTTAAAGCCACGATTAAAATAAGAATGGCATAGCCATTGAACCTGTTTGATGCGGTGCATCAAACAAGGTAATCAAACAGATTTGGGCGCCACGCCGAAATCTTTGGTTAGTTCAAATATCATCAAAGTGTTTAGATCTGGCAACCTAAGTTTCGGTACTCTCCATGAAACATTTCTCTGTGTGGCAATTTTTTAAATTGTAAAACAAAAAAGACCCTTTTTGGGCACGAAGACGCAATTTGTCGGGGTAGAAAATTTTTCTGCCCTCCCAATTATTTTTGTGACGATCCCAAAGAATTTTACCGCATGTCGCTAGGAATATTGGTTGTCGAGATATCCAATGTCAGTCAGTCAGTCAGTCAGTGAGCAATACGGGTGTAGAGTTTTTAGATACCGCGTAATGACGCGTGTGCATTCCTTCCATGATGGATTAATTCATCTTTTAGCACTTCCCTCCGATCCAGGAGGTTCTGGGGAAATGAAGTATACTATGCATTCCCCTTCTTCCTACTCCTTGGTTAGCCTTCCCTCCCTCCTCCCCCTCCCCGATATATGGTGAGCGCGGATTGGACAGCGACGGCCCCACGGTGAAGCCAAGGCGGGAGGAGTTCATTGCTTGGGTCGCTCGCCCCTAAACAGTAATAGTTTTCCCTATCTGTGGTAAATATACGATCAATTGGGGGTTTGAGGTCGATTTCATGGGCAGTTTGTGATACAAGACTTAATTGCTTTGACATGTATCGTCTCTCAAACAGAATATAGTTTGGCTCGGATGTGTACATACATCTTCTACTCGCCTTAGAATTGGAATAAGGATTTGGAATCGTAAGTCTGCAAGACATGAAGATAGTAAACAAGTGCGACCTTTCCCATTTTTAATTTGAATAAGTGGTCCCAATATCACTTTGAGAAAGGAACTCTAAAATTGTGTACACAGTAGTCTAACCTCTAAACTTGTCAACAAATCTGTACATGTTCTAAAATTTTGTGTTTCACACCTAATTTGACAACTATCGGTTTTATAATCGTTCAACAAAATATTATTAAGAAAGTGTTCACCTTTTCACCGAACATTGCCCATCGCTGACCCGGGCGCTTCTACTCTCCACACCCCACTTCCATCACAACGCCCACCCGGCAATGCCCCGCGCGCTCGTAGCTTTAGGGGAGGGGTACTGCCCGCGTTCGTTGGGTTGCCTACTCATCAGGCGCCGCGTGATGAGCATCTAATACTTGCGTAATGCCCCGTAATACTAAGCGTAATACCGTATAATACCCCGTAATACACGTAATACTCTGTAGTACCGTAATGTAGTACTCTGTAAGAGACCAAAATCCAGAATGAATACCCCCTCGGCGCATACTTACCTCACGCAACCGGCGGATTTTAAATTTAAGACCGCTTGTAAAAATTACACGGAAAAAAAAGTTTCGCTGAAATAGCGAAATCTTGTTCGCTGTGTCGAAATTTGCTGAAACAGCGCATCCTGTTCGCTCGTTCAGTGAAACCGTTCATTCCTCCAGCAAAAACGGAGTTGCTACGAGAGCAAACATTATTTCGTAGAAATACTGAACAAAAATCTCGCTGTTCCACCGAATTCGATCGCTAAAGTAGTGAATAGGGTATTCCATCGAGTCACGAACCCCGGAAGCACTCAAAGATGGGCGGGGTGTGATGTGAGTTTTTCCGTTTACCACTTCCCCCTTCGCCCATCGGTTAGTACTTCCCCTTCCTTATGTGATTGTTTGTTTAAATTATGAATTGTGAAAGTAATCTGATTTTACTTTGTTTTCTGTGTGTAGGTGATCCTGAGTTCAGTAACCCCAGTACTAATGCATCTCTGACATGGCTGATGAACAAGAATATTACGCCATGGCCTCGCGAGCTAACTGCATGGAGGGATACAAGCAAGAGACGACTGAAGGATTTGCAAGAGCCTGTTGAAGTAGTTGAGCCAGTTGATACAACACAGGCAAAGAAGCGTAAAACTACTCACAAGAAAAAAGTCAAAACCAATAATGCCAAGGCAGCATCTTATACAACAAAGTTTCCACAAATTCTTGAACCTCAAGGTTGGACTTTGGTAAGTGTTGTTCCTTTATGCATACCTAGTATGCATTTGTTGCAAGTTTGATGGTGTGATTGCTGTTGATTTTGTTTTTCAGCTGGAGATAGACTTCGAGTACTTGCAGGGGAATTCTCTTCTGAAAATGGACGTAGAGTACAAGAAGTTTGAAAAGTTTGTGCTGCACAAACTGAGAGAATTAGATCGAGATTATGTGTTTGGTGATTTTGATGAAAAACCATTGAGTAAGTGTGGGTTTATTTTTATTTTTACTCTGCTAGAATTTACAGTATCACTAATATTTATGTTTCATTTCATTTCCAGATGAGAGACGTGCCATTATTTTTCTGTCTTTCAGCAAGTTGTTCCCCGTCGTCACTGTAGCCAATTCAAAGAATGAACATTGGCGCCCAACGAGGCAGGAAATGAGGGACTCATTCCTCCTGCAAGTCAAGGTAGGATGAAATACAATGCTAACTCTGTTTCAACTACCTTAGGGGCAATTTATGTCGCAAAGTTTGTGAGTGAGTGGGCAGGAATTTCCTCTGACATCTGTCTGGAATTCCAGGTGAAAAGTAAACCATGCTTATCAAATTAATTTTGAAAATCATGGGATTCTTTTTCATTACTAAATTCTCTGTTGGTGTAAAAGGCTCCCTCTATAATTACGATGTTGGAATTTATCTTTACCACTTTCTCAGATATCAGTATACAGTCCTGCATTCATAGCTTTCCTAGTATTGTTTGGTTTACTGATTCATTCCTCTTGTGTGTTCCATTCAGAGCTATGCAGATCTGAAAACGGTGCTGGATGCCCGCCTTAAGAAAATCAAGAGATTTAATCTAACAGACCAGCCTTTGCCAATTATCATCAGCGAAAAGGAGAAGGACACAGTGAAACATAAGTGTCTCATCAAGTTCGACAGCTTCGAGTTCCATGACCTGGAGAGCCCGATGAAGGCAGTTGACATTGCATTCAAATCTTATCACTCACTCCATGCGTGTTACCCCATCGAGGCTGAGCCCCTGTGGATGTTTCTTCAAAAGGGTGTGTACAACTTCACAACGAAATGGGACAAGCATTACGACTCTGTTGCGCGGTTGGTAAAAGATTACAAGGAATTTAAACTAGATGATTAGTTTGACAGATTGGTCTGTTTAGTATTTGAACTGATAGTTGTTTTAGCATATGCATTCTGTTTTTTAAAAATTTTGTGTGTTTTCATTGATACTTATGTTTTATGTCTTGCTTAAGACTAGCTGGAATGGCTATGTGTTCTGTCTTACCAATACTGCTTTCTTTAACTTTTATATGTGTCAATTTATTTTAATTAATGGTTGATCTCAAGCTTAAGACTGACTGGAATGGTGATGTTTCTTTTTAAGCTTATGCATACTGTTTTTTGAAACTTTCAAATGTTTTGTATGTTGATTAATGTTAAATGTCAAGTGTAACAGTTCCTAGAATCGTTACCATATGTGCTTTAACTTATCTATACTGTTTTTTTGTTGTTTTTTTTTCAAACCTTAATGTTTGTTTATGTATGTTAACTAATTTTTTATCTTAATTACAAAACGAGCAAGAATGGTGACATGTGCAATGTGTAATGTAAAATTTGGCTCCATAGCAGTGTTAAGAATGCATTTGTCTTCTCATGGATGTTCAAGATTCATATGTGGTGAGGATAGTTGTGGGAGGAGTTTTGATGCTTGTAATATTTACGTTAAACATTTGCGCAAAGTTCATAAGTGTGTGGATGAAGTTCACATCGATATACCACAAAACTGTGATGATGCAGTATGTGGTGCTGAGACCAATGGAGATAATGATGATTCTGGTTTATTTGATGTCAATGAAAGTGTGGATCTGGTGCCAAATCTTTCAGCTGCTGATTTTCAGGCAAATTATGAGAAAAGTATTGAGGTATTGGTTGCCAAACTGTATAAAAACCCATCCATTCCCAGAAATTTTGTGCAGACTCTTATTGATGATGTAGATTTCTTTCTTCATGGTGGATTTGTGGAAATACTCGAGTCTAAAGTTCTGAAAGCTTTACAAGCGTCAAAAGCTCCACAGTCTGATGTAACTGATATTGAAACTATTTTCAATTGTATCAAGGACCCTTTCAAAGGCTTAAGCACTGACCATAGACGCATGGAACATTTTAAAGCATTAGATATTATGTGCCTCCAGTAACTTACACTATTTGTGAGTCACGACCTAAATCATTTAATACAGCCAATGGTGTAGTTCTTAAGCATGTAAAAACTACTGGGCAGTTTATTCCTTTTGGTCGGGTTCTTCAAAACTTGTTTGAATTGCCAGGAGCTTTAAGATCTACACTTGAATATGTTGATTTTCTTAAACATAGAATGTAATAAGAAAGTTATATGCAATGTTATTCAAGGAGAGCATTGGAAAGCCATAGTTTCTCAGTATGCAGATTCTGATATTGTTTTTCCCCTAGACTTTTACTACGATGATGTTGAACCTGATGCAGACTTAGGCCCTCATTCGGAGAAGTTAGGTGCTGGTTATATCATGATTCCTATTCTACCTCCAGCATGTAGATCGAAGCTAGAAAATATTTTGTTGGCTCTTCTAATTGATGCTGATGATAGAAAAAGTGTAGTTCCTGGCAGGACAAGTTACAATGTAGAAGTCTTTAAGCCAGTGATTCGTGAATTTAATTCCTTGGAAAAAAATGGTATTTTGTGTGCTACTTCAGACCTTGGAGAGAGGCGCATCTATTTTGTTTTGAGTCATGTGAGGGGGGATAATTTAGGTTTTCATGGGATAGTCGGTTACAGTGAGGGTTTCACAGCCAATTTTCCTTGCAGCATTTGCCGTGCACCCAAGAGTTTGACGCAAATGCTGACAAGAGAGGATCCAGCTCTACTTAGAAATTTTGAGAACTATGCTGAAGATGTTGCTGTGAAGAATGTTACTTTAACCGGTATCAAAGAAAACTGTGTTTTCAACAAAGTTCGATCATTCCATATTGTAAGCAACCTGTCAGTAGATGTTATGCATGATGGTTTGGAGGGTGTCAGCCATTATGCTCTCATACCCGTTCTGAAGCATTGCGTAGATTGTGGCTTTTTCACAGTGGCTATCTTGAATGCCAGATTATATCTCTTTGATTTTGGTGCTGCAGATTCACGTAACAAACCTGTGCCTATTCGGGACGATTTTCTTTCAAAAAGTAAATTAAAAGGCACGGCTAGAGAGAGCCAATCATTAGTGCGGCTTCTGGGCTTGTTAGTTGGTGACTTAGTCCCTGAATCTGATCCCTTCTGGCAACTATACTTAATGCACAAACAAATAATTGAAATTTGTTTTGCTAAAGAACTACCTTTGGAAGTAACTGAGGAATTGAGTCTGCTCATTCACGAGCATTACTCTCTGTATCTGCAGTTGTGTGATAGAACTTTGCTTCCAAACTTTCATTACTTTACGCACTATGAGCGGGTGGCTAAAAATTCTGGTCCACCTTACAACCTGTCTTCTATGCGGGGTGAAGCCAAGCACAGGGATGTGGTTACAAGGTATGCTCATGCAACCACCTCACGTAGAAATTTGCCTCTCTCTGCTGCAACAAAACATCAGCTTTCCATGTGTTTCAGGTTTGTTTCAAAACAACCACTAATGCCTTTAATGGTTTGTGGGCCAGGCGAAGTAATTGACATTCAGGACCATATTTTCTACTTCGATATAAAGTCACAATTGCCACGTTCTCTCAGAACTGAGGAGACTGTTCGTAGGGTCAATTGGGTAGAAGTGGAAGGTACCGAGTACAAACCTGATATGGTCTTAGTGTGTGGTGTGAGCGCCGATTCCACCAGGCTTAAATTTGGCAAAATCATTGATATTTTTATTTGTGATGGAAAGGCTCTTTTTGTTTTCCAAAGATTAACGAACGTCGGGTTTCATGATCATGTGGGAGGGTATGAAGTATCTTATTCTAAGTTCTATAGGTGTGTGTTTCATGAAGAGCTTTTTGACTCGTTTCCACTTTATGACTTCAAGATGTGCACAGGCCACAGTTATGTGGTTCTAAAACATTACTTGTAATTTTGTGATCATGGCATTTGAATTGATGTAATTTAGTTGTGAATAATTAAACTACTAGTCCAGTTTTGAATTATGCATTTATTTAGCGTATCATACTAAAACCTGCCTGCTGAGTCAGGGAATTCCACATGCTGGAACACCGCAAAATATTCCCGAAATTAATGAACAGCGCAACTGAAACTTTCAAACTATGTTCGCTCGTTGAGCGGCCTGACGGCGCTGTCCCAGTAAAAAAGTGTCCGCTGTTTCAGCGAACTTCACAATACAGCCAATACCTTATTAAGTCGAGGCGCGAGCACTGATTGCTATTCGAGCAGGTTTTTTTTAGCTAACCCAGTAAAAACGTGATCGCTATTTCAGCAAACATCACAATACAGCCGATACCTAGGTAGGTGGAAGAGCGAAAACTGATTGCCAATCAAGCAAGTTTTAGTAGCTACACCAGCTAAAAGTGTTCGCTAAATTAGCGAATATTTTGTAGCGAACAAAAATTCGCTAAAGTAGCGCAAATGTTCGTGGGTCCTAGAACAACGAGCATAATTTCGCTAAAATAGCGCAAAATTCGCTAAAACAGCGAAACTTTTTTTTCCGTGTATCTTAGATACCGCTTGAGCTGCGGTGCCCCTGAGGGGAGGTTGACTCTGGTATGATGGAAGAAAGATGTGGTCCCAATTTGAGCTTTCTATGTCTAACCGTTCTCGAGAAATCGCGCGGACAAACAGACAGGCAGACAAAACATTTTTGACCCAGTCGGTCCAGGGTCCCGTTCTATGGCAAATTTGGATAGGGACCACCGTTTGGACGTGACAGGGGGTAGAGAGGAGCTGCGCCCCCGCAGTCCATCCTCCCAATAATACACAGCCCCCCCCCCCTCATGCTATCTGCAGTGTCGCAAACCATATCTCTCTGAAGAGCAAACTTATCTCCCTAAGTTACTTGGTTCTCGAGTTACAATGTTTTTGCAATGTGGCTCTGGAGGACGGGGTGCACGGTCTCGAGAGCGGTAGGAATGGTGTTGTGCCCTTTTTTCTATTGCCGCGGCCCGCAAAGTCCAACGTCGAAGACCGCAAGTCAGTAACTGATACCGTTCCAAAGATAGAAGTTGGCTCTCGAGCATGGGATGCGTGTTCAGGAGAGAGGTCGTCCTAGTGTGGTGCCCTTCCATTCCTTTGCCGCGGTCGGAAACCGCACGACGCTAGGCCGTACCGTTTAAGGTAGTTCGTCCGCCAGAGGTGATTACGGTGAAAACCCTCAAAAGTATGCTCATTGAAGTACGAAATCGCGTTTTTTACAATGGTGTCTTCAAAATATCATGTCATTGGACTAACTTTTGAGATATTGGCGTTTAAAAATGACCCAATTTTACATGGGCTCTTATGGAAAAACGGGGTCCCGTCGCAGATAAATCGACTTTCTCCAAAACTCAAACGATACAGATCGCGCACACACATATCATCGGGTGCGTTGTTCTATTGCGAATCCGTGAATAACAAGATATCTGGGGGTCATTGGTATAATAGAAGAGATATTCGGAGTTATCGAGCTCAATGCGGAGCCGGGCGGCTACGAGGGGGGACCCGCCGCCATGTTGGGGCGGAAGCGGCTCGGCGCGCGCACTCGGGCTCGCTTCAAACGGCTGCCGGGCGCGCGCGAGCTGCGACAGCGAAGCGAATGCTTATGACCGTTCGAACCCGATTGCCGACCGCAAACAGTTCCCAACATTACAATTCGAAATCGGGGACATTGAGCCTTTATCGTGAACTCTCAACAAGATGTAAACACGGAATGGCAGCCGGCCGCCGACACAGAGTACTACCGGTATGCCGCGCTGCCAACCTCTGGACGATGAACGCGAGTGGCACGACGGTGTTTATTTTTGGTTGAACACGATCATCCGATCTTAGGACACAACGAAACATTTTCATTACGTCGCAAAAGATATTTAAAACGCATTTTTAAAAGTATAAGTTATTTTATTTTCCACGTCTCGGATGAGACGCATCAGTTTTGTTGGGTTTGCGGCAGGTCCAAAACTAGTCAAACGCACAACTTAACTACTTTATTTTAATCTGATTATAATATAAATATATTCTTAAAACCAAAGTACCCTATCAGAAATGCAAAAATTGACTATGCCACATTGGTTTTATATTTTTTCGGTGTTAGGAAATACGGAATTGAAGTATACCAGAGAACCACACTTGACTAGGCCCCCTGGCGGCCGAACCACTTTAAAAGATGGAAAGTGGCTCTCGAGGACGGAGTGTGTGGTCTCGAGCCCGGTGTTATTGCCAAACGATCGCAATCATGGCCGAACCGCTACGATGGCCCATTTCACGGAGGGTCGGTTCTATAGCAAATTGGGATAGGGGCCACCGTTTGGCCGTGAGAGGGGATCGTAGAGGGCTGCGCCCCCGCAGTCCATCTTCCCAATAGTTTATTGGCTGAGCGATAGCGAAGCCCTAGACCGACTGGGTCAAAAATGTTTTGTCTGTGTGTCTGACTGTCTGTCCGCGCGATTTCTCGAGAACGGTTAGTCGTAGAAGGCTGAAATTTGGACCATGTCTTCCTACCAGCATATCAGAGTCAACCTCACATTTAGAGCACCGTATCTAGGGTAGTTTTTGAGAAAATTTTTACAATTGGTATAAAATTCAAAAAATAAATTATAGGGAAGATTGACTGCGGGGGCGCAGCCCTCTACTATCCCCTCTCACGGCCAAACGAAGGCCCCTATCCAAATTTGCTGTAGAACCGACCCTCCGTGGAATAGGACAAGGAATACAGGCTTGTGCATAGTCAACACCTCCGCGCTACCCCGTGCTCGAGATCCAAGATGGCGTCCATTTGAAGTAAACATTTGGGAATATCTGGAGAACCGAGCCACCTAGAGAGGTGCGGTTTGCAGCGCTGGCCATCGTAGCGGTTTGGCCATCATTGCGATCTTTTCGCAATGGCACCGGGCTCGAGACCACGCACCCCGTCCTCGAGAGCCACTTTCCATCTTTTAAACGGTACGGTCTAGCGTCGTGCGGTTTTCGACATTGGCCTTTGGGGGCCGCGGCAAAGGGGAACATGGGCGCCACACCAGGACAACCGCTCTCCAGACCATGCACCCCGTGCTCGAGAGCCAACTTCTATCTTTCGAACAGTAGGAGGTAGTGACTTGCGGTTTTCGACGTTGGACTTTGCGGGCCGCGGCAATGGGAAACAAGAGCACCACGCCACGCCTACCGCTCTCGATGCCATGCGCCCCGTCCTCGAGAGCCACATTGCAAAAACATTGTAACACGAGCACCAAGTAAGCGATGCGTTTTAGGGAGATGAGCTTTGCGTTTCTGCAGAGGGCATGGGGGAGGGGAGCTCTGAACGATTACAGCCACTGGTCTCGAGACTAGGGACCCCGTCCTCGAGAGTTGTCGGGCAGCGGATCAGTGACTCAAGTGGGTTACGTTCGGTTAGGTTAGAGGCCTGGGTAGGTTCGGCTCAGTTAGATAAGGGTAGTTTGGGCAAGGTTAACGGGCGTTGATGACAAAAAGGCAATATAATTGGCTGAGCAATAGCGAAGCCCTGGACCGACTGGGTCAAAAATGTTTTGTCTGTCTGTTTGTCCGCGCGATTTCTCGAGAACGGTTAGACGTAGAAAGCTCAAATTTGGACCACATCTTTCTTGCATCATACCAGATTCAACCTCCCCTCAGGGGCACCGCACCTCAAGCGGTTTCTTAAATAATTTTCACAAGTGGTCTAAAATTTAATTAGCGAGCGAAGCGAGCTCAGATTCTCAAAACGGGCCCCGCGACAACTTTGGTCGTGACTCTGTCTGTCTGTCTGTCAGTCACGGACTTTCCAGAAACACCACACAACCGTTTTAGCTCCGCTTTTAAGTATCGATTCTATAATAATCGGCCCACAAAATGACGAGCCATTTTTTCGATTAATTGCGTTTGAAATATTTCGTAGTACTAGCAGATGTAGGACATTTCAATCCGTGCGGTTGGCACACTGACGCAACTCAGTGACGTCACGGCAGCCGTCCGGCGCCGTTCGGCAGGCTGGTGGTTTGACTTTGCTGCGATATATTATGTCGCCGGTTGCTCGTTCGACATGATTTTTGGACATTCAATTCGAGATTTCCTGTTGCTGTGGTGTGGTGTGATGACAGGTAAGTGACAAGTAGTACGTCGGCTGCAAAGCAGTTTGCGTTCACGTACGTCTCCCCGCTCCATGACGTAATTTTTTACGACACGGAATAAAATGTATCATGAAGTGGGGGTCGATTGACTGTCTTCATTCGTTTACGCGTTTCGTTATTAAAGCAATTTCGCATCCGCGGACACTCACTAGACCGCTGTGTTATGGTTACATAAGTAAAAGATGCAGTTGTTTACAAACAACGTTCAGAGGTTATGTTCCCCTGTGCCTGTCCTGGCTATTGTTGAAACAGCATAAGTATTCACGATTTGGACTACTTCGTAACCTTGCAAATATATTCTTTCTTAATCGCATTTCTACTCATGTGCTACATGCCATAACCTTAAACTGTCCGGAAGTATTTCTTACTGTACTGTTTGCGCTCAGTTATCAGTAGCATACTCTTGTCGCAACCAACTAAGAGGGAGTTGGAAGCACCGTTACAGGTGAAAGAAAAAGTGCGTTTCCTAAAACCATGTCTTCAATTTGTTGCAGTGCTTTTTTCTTGCGGTGATGATGCAAATGTATGGCGAAACCACTTTGCTGTGACAGTGGTTCGGTTCTCATGTGACATGTTTCCAATCTCAAGTCAAGAGACCATCTCAAATATTATGAGGTAAGCATCTATTTAAATATTGTTTATGTAGTCTGTTCATACACCTATTTGTTTTCATTCAAAGTCCTGTTCTTCTTTCAGGTGACGAAGACAAGCTTTGAGCACATTGTTGTACCCGAGTGTAAATTTATGCTGGGCTCGTATTGAGCTGAACCTGGTCAGTAGTTCATTTGCCTATAAACATTCTTTTGCTTGTGGGGGGAATGTGTGGCTGTAACACGCCTACAGCAATCTCTGATTGATTTGTTTTACGTTGACATCAACATGCTTCTGTGGCCAAACTAGTATCTAATTTTTTTTTGTTTCAGAGCACATCAATGTCGACTCATTAAAAGGGGCATTCCATATGCTCCCAGGTGTTTGAGTCCGCAATCTTTATTGTCAAGCACCTGAAGTTCTAATGTAAGTTGCCACTAAACTTCATGCGAATATGGAAATGCTTTCAGATGACTATTTAGACTGATATGTTAGATGTATCATTATTATGCTTTTCCTTTTTCCAGACATTCCAACTGTTGCTAACATCAGGCGGTAGTGTACGAAAGTTCATGATATATAGTGCCAGTGCCTCATGGAAATGGTAGACCGTTCCTGTCCACTCCTGTTACCATTGCTTCCTCGTGAAAGCGCTCAGCTGATCCCTGTGTAAAAGGTTCTTTTGATAGTGTCTGTTCATCCCATTCTCATTTATTTGGAACAGTTCAGATCTTTATCCTGTATTTTTTCCATTCATAGAACATAAATTGTTGATGTAACTTTGAAAACTTTGCCCTTATGTAACACCCTTAATTTAGCTCAAACATTCTCGACAGTTGTATTGTAAACCGTTTCCTCAATTAGTTTAGAGACTTTTCAGTGTTATTTTGGCTTTACCAATCTCTATGAATTGTTTACCTGTAAATGAGATGCCCTGAACTTGATAAAATGTCTAAATGTGATAAATAAAATTGCCTTCTTGCTACTTATGCATTGTCTTTCCCTAGATCAGTGATGCTCACAGTATGCGCACATTAGCTGTGCCTGATTTACTTTCGTTTAGGACTCTGAAATTATTTCGGGCTTCTATACATGGGTTTTTGCATCAATGCGATTTGTAAATTGTTTATGTAATGCTTATTAATGACTTACTTTAACTCTGCTCAGTTCAAAGCAATTATAAATTGCAATAAATCATCTTTACGTCTGAACCCAACAAAAACTACTTTTCTCTTTCTTTAAAAATTATCATTTCTTTCTTGCACAGTGTTACAACATCACTTTTTGGGGCAGGAAGGAGAATAATCCAGGCAACAGTGAAGGCCAAGGGGAGGGGGGGGGGGGGTATACGAGTTGTAAGAGACCCTACATGACGAACAGGGCAAAACTTACAATAAGGATAAAAGTGGATGGGTTGTCTCCTGGTGGTGGCTTTGGTCGGGTGGGGTACTCATCGGAATATAATCTGAGGCTAGGTTAGGCACTGAGTAGTTGAAAGGAGGATCAGAGGACGCTATGGGTTAGGTTAGGCCGAGGAGAGGGGTGTAGTCGTGCCTATGGCATCGACGCCGTTCACATACCACGCAACTGGCAGAACACCGACACGCACGCATCGGGTTGCACCTCACCCTCCCTCCCCCCCCCCCCCTCAACAATTGACACATTTTCATATTTTACGGAACACGTAGATCATTCGTTTACCTAAAGACCTCTTCATCCCCGGCGCAAGTAAAACAAGAAGAAAATCAACCCACATTAGTGGGATTGCCATAGTCTCGTTCTTTACCCTAGTACGTAATACAAAAAGTTAAGCACGAAGTACCCACTTCAGTCTTCACTTCAGTCCCCCCCCCCCTCACACACACACACACACACCTTACTTTTTTCCCCCGCTGCATGACCCTGACGAGCGCCTGGGGCATAGGCAAGTGCACGCGTGGGTGTATTGCGGGCTGGCCTATCCTCACCTAGGCAGGCGACTCAAACAAGCATTGCCCATCGCGATCAGCCATTATTTCATGTTAAGTTTGAAATGTCTTTACGCTTCGCTCGCTACATTACGCGCAGCATTTCGGAGCGTACCCCTAGTATCCGCCAGTTAGGTGAGGTCAGTACGCGCCATGCGCCTGTCGTGGAGGGGCGGATCAGTGACTCGAGTGGATCACCCTCGGTTAGGTTAGGTTAGTGGGGGCCTGGGTAGGTAAGGTTCAGGCAGGTAAGGGCAGGTTGAGCGGCATTGATTACGAAAGGATGATGTTAGATACCTTTGGAAGCCAGAAAAAGAGCGTGGTTCCGACCGTGCGGAGCGAGTGACGCCCGCAGGGCGTCCTACTGACTGATTGGCCCCGCAGGGTCGTAGTGGTCAGGTGACAGCCGCCGGCAGGCCAAGGTAGGCGTGCGCCAAGGCGTGGAGTGGCGGAACAGTGATTCGCGATGAGCGAAGCCTGTTACGCCACGACGCGGTCTGGCGTACGCCTACCTTGTTTTTAGTATTCTACAACAGTTCCAAAAAGTTTCTAAGAAACTACCCAAGATACGGTCCCCTAAATGTGAGGTTGACTCCGATTGCTGGTAGGAAGATGTGGTCCAAATTTGAGGATTCTACGACTAACCGTTCTCGAGAAATCGCGCGGACAGACAGACAAAACACTTTTGACCCAGTCGGTCCAGGGCTTCGCTATCGTTCAGCCAATAAGAGGTCGACGAAGCATGATTATACAAGCCAATTTGAGCAAAGTATTGCCCAGAAAGCATGTATTTGGGTCGACTTGTAACAACAGGAATTGCGGAGGAAAACCATATTTGTTTCAACACCGGATTCAGAGTTCGGGGTGCGCGGTAACCCGGAGGTAGCGTTTCCTTTCCACTGAAGTTACAATCCAATACTGTTCCATGTGCCAATTTTACTTACTATCTTTGTATTGGCAGTGTTTTCTTTTATCCATTATTGTATATACGTGCAAATGAAATAATATCTCGGTTTTGTCATATTTTTCAAAAGTTCAAAAAGCTACGTAGACGTGGAGGAGGGGTACGGGAGAAGCTACGCAAGTCCTCATGGGAAAGGTAGGGGGTCAAAGTACGTCCAAAATAGGGCTACGTAGACTGTGGACGGCCCCTAATCTTATCCAATGAAAAAAACAGTTTTGTGCATTCTCGCGAAACAAATTTTATGCATCTCCTTCAAAAATCTACCTACGGTTTCTCGGTAATTGTGGACTTTAGCGGCTCCACCACCTAGAGAGACGTGGCAGGTACCATTGAAACTGGCTCAACGCATAGAATTTGAATATGACAATCATATACGGCGCTCTACAACGCCTTAATTGTAAAAAAATAAAATATGAGGCGACCTAACCTGTCACAGGGCTTACAAACACGCCTATTTTGGACACATTTGTGCACGATTGTTCGTCAAACGATGAGAAACGCCGCTGTTAAGTATGCTTATTCTACTGAAAGACTCCTGGTGCACTCTTTCGCGTCCAACTTGGAGAAACTAAACACCATAAATCCGTCTGCTACATCGGTTCCGCACACAGCGACGCTCCACGAGTGGAAACCCTACGCGGCGCTATTGCAGCGCTGGACTGGTGGACGAACAACGAACCCCGTCGGCACCGGCGTCGGCGTCTCTGTCGGACGGCTCGTGCGGGAGACTGCGCGGCGCAGTCAAGGAAGGACACCGTTTCCCGTCGGGTGCGCCGACCTGCTCTATGTGCTGTGATGTCCCTTTGACCAAGGTCACATTCACAATCATTTCCCTTTGACACCATCACCTCACACATTCTCATAGCGGGAGGGGACGCTGTTGTCCGCCGGGTGCGGGTCTATATCGTTTGGCCGACCTCAGGATACGCGAACCTGAACTGATCAAAACTAAGCTAACCTAATCTAGCCTCGGACGTTGAACTGCGAGGTCGGACAAAAGTGAGGTCGGAAAAGCGATGTGACAGTGTGAAAGGGAGATGACGGAGGTGACGACGAACGGCGGGGATACATCGCTTGTCCGACCTCACTCTTGTCCGACCTTGCAGTTCAACGTCCGAGGCTAGGTTAGGTTAGCTTAGTTTTGGTCAGTTCAGGTTCGCGTATCCTAAGGTCGGACGATCGGAGGTCGGACAAACGATATAGACCCGCACCCGGCGGACAACAGCGTCCTCTCCCGCACGAGCCGCCCGACAGAGCCGCCGACGCCGGTGCGGACGGGGTTCGGCCTTCGGCCACCAGTCCGGCGCTGCGGTAGCGCGGAGCGCGGAGCGATACGTTGGGATTGTTGGAGCGGACGACCTACCCGCAATACAGTGCCGCGACGCACCGCAGCGAGGTAGACATTTCACAATGTCAAAGGAACATACAGTGAGTCGGGCCCGAAAAAAATACTTTCACTCAACTCGATCAGGCCCGAGCCAGGACGTAGCGTACTGAGACGCCGTCTCCAATCAAGTCGTCTTGGCGCATACCCTCTCGGAGGGTCCACGGGGAGGAAATGTAGAGTTGCCACTCGTCTGACGTCGCGACGCAGAGGATCGCCGTAGCAGACGGATTTATGCTCTTTGGATTCTGGAACTTGTACGCGAAAGTGCGTACTAAAAGTCTTCCGTGAAAGAAGCCTACGCTTGAAAACGGCGTTGGACATCGTTCGGTGAATAATCATTCAGAAATCCGTCCGTAATGCCCGTGTTACTAGGCACTGTGACAGGTTAGGAGGTCTCATGATTTAATATTTTGCAATTATTACGTTCAAGAGCGCCGTATATGATTAGCATATTCCAATTGCGGGCGTTCAGTCGGTTTGAACGGTACCGGCCATATCGTCATAGGTGGTGGAGCCCCTAAAGTCCACAATTACCAGTTTCTCTCACAATCTCTTGATCTTCTTCCAGACTACGACATTACTAAAAATCTATCCCGTATAATGGCGAAATTTAGCTAAATCAACTTCGAGCCTCCCGAGATTTTCCTTATGTGAAATCGTATTTATATATTTACGTTTTGAAAACTTGTTTTTCACATTACTGGTAGGGGCGAACCACCAACAAAATCATGTGCACAAAGGTGGCCGGTAGAGTCACGGGAAATCATGTAAAATTTCCAAAGGCTCATGAAATAATTCACAATCCGTCGCTTAGAATTTATTTATTACTATACAAATCGTACAAAATTCTAGTTAAGTCAGTCGAAGTTCCACGAATCTTAATGCGAACATCTTACATCAGAGGAATCAAGCAAAACTTTGTAAAACCTCGTCAAATCCCGAGAACATCACGGCGAGCGCGAACGCTTTAAATCTACGCCGCGATACTTCAATTTCAAGGCGCCCACAAACACGTCGATATTGACGCCGCGCTACATTAATGATGCTTCAGATCACGTCACCAAACTGATGGTTACGCCAAACAAGACAGTTAAATAACTTCCACACTAACATATCAAAAATCGGAGCACCTGTCCGTAGGGTAAGATGATGGCCACCCTAAGAGACCCCCTGGAACAGTGATGGCCGCCCCTGTCTCCCGACCGAGTCGGCCTAGAGGCATGAGGATCGATTCTTGCGGTGGCATTATGAGGTACAGACTCAATCGAAAAATAAAAATAATTCTCGAAGCATTTTGGAAGCAGGTGAGCGGGAAAATGGCCATCACTGGGACAGTGGCCATCACTGGTCCTACTTGATCTCCACAAACATACAAAAGAAAATCATTTTGTGCCGCAAGCCACTTGACTATTTTTGAGAATAGCAGCCCGCCTCACTACAGTTAGACGCGAACAAAAGAGCTTTGTACAAGGGAAGCGTTTAGACAAAGTTCGCAAGGAAGGGAGGGGGCGGGGGCGTTCTTCACACTCGATCCTTCACAGTGAACTTGAGTGGGTCAAGGAACTTGAGGATGAAGTGGAAAGTGGTGTTGGCGGGTGGCCTGTTCCATTCGACCGAGAAGTTTCGGAAGGTCTGTGAACGCGCAATAAAATATTATTAGTTGTTATTCTCTTTTTAATTTCGTTGTGGTGTCAAATGTCAGGTTGGTGTCTTACCTTGGCGAGCACGGTCTCCATCTCGAGATCGGCGAATCGCTTGCCGACGCACTTGCGGACGCCAAAGCCGAAGGGGAGGAAGGCAAACGGGTGTTTGCACTTGAGGGCCTCCCCGCCGGGCAGCCAGCGCTCCGGGAGGAACTCCTTGGCCCTCGGGAAGTACTTCTCGTTGTCGAAGAGTCCGCGGTACGTCATCATCATTAGCGTCTGAAACCGATGTTTTTAAAAGGTTTCTTCTTTAAACGAGGCCTAAGTTTGCAAATGAATTCGCGTGCACCGTCTGTAGACTCACCCCCTCGGGGATCTGGTAGCCGCCGAGCACCAAGTCCTTGCCGGCGTTCCTCGCGTTTCCCAGGATGATGGGCATGGTCCGCATGGTCTCCTTGATGCAGGCGCGGAGGTACCTGGCGACGGGGGACCGCATCGTCACTCGGGCTCGTCCAGGGTGTACACACTGAAGGTTTTTAGATTTTTTTTTCTTTCTATTGCACAATCCGTTCGTTCGTAAACCTTGCGCACACGATTTTATCCGTAAACACGTAGAGTTTTGTTTAGTACAAAGTTGCTTTATGGACAAAAGAATAAGAACGAATTGTATGAAGTCCATGAAAGTGTACATGCGTAGTTACGCACAATAATTGATATAGTAACTAAGTTACGAACAATTTTATCCATAGCTACGTACATTTTTATCCGTAACTTAATTGTTACGTCAATTGTGCGTAACTACGCATGTACACCTCCATAGACTACATTCAAATTCATGCGTAACTGCATGTAATATTGTCCGTAATACACCTTTGTACGTAATTACGGATAAAATCATGTGCGTAAGGCTTACGCACAAACGGAATGTACAAACATGCTCAGAAAAATGTCCACAAACATTTAGTGTGGGGCCGCTGAGTCGGGCCGTGCGTCTACCTCATGTCCTCGAGCTGCTCCTTGGTGAGGGGCTTGTTGATGTCGGGGATGACGCGGTCCAGCTCCTCCTGCAGCTTCTGCTGCTGTTCCGGGTGCGTGGCCAGCTGGTACAAGAAGGTGGCCACGCCGGTGCCGGTCTGCGCCAAGGAGCGTGTCACAAAAGGCGCACGCGGCGGAGGGACGACATTCGGCTGGTGACACTCACCGTGTCCACCCCGGCGAGCAGCATGTCCAGGGCCATGGCGACGGCCATGTTGGGGTCCTCGGTCCTCAGCAGCAGGTTCTCCAGGACGCTGTAGGGCCGGTCCTCGAGCTCGGACCTGGGGGTGCTCTGCAGACGTTCCATCGCCATGTTGACGTACTTCGTGGACATCCTGGTAAACGACGACGAGTGTAAAGCAACGGAGGCTCCGTCCGACTTCATGACCCCACGGGAAAGGCCAAATTCATCTTACTCTGTGAAGAAGTTCATGGACTTTATGAACTTCCGGTAGGTCGGGGTGGACACTTGTTTCCAGAGAGATGGCAAAAAGTCGAGCTTGTACATGCTCTCGAACACGGTGTGCACGGCGTCAATCATCTTGTAGGACTCGGAGTTGGGGTCGAGGTCGCCTCTGAGCAGGCCGAGCTTGGTGTCGAGAGCCACGTACGTGATGGCTGCCAGGACAGTACCAGGTTCGTGAGGGCCATGACGGCGGCTGCGGCCGGGCAGGCTCCTGCCGGCTACTCACATTCTAACGCCCACTTGGAGATCTCGTCGAAAAACTGATCCGGGAGCTCGTTGTTTCCGTCCCGCATCGCCCTTATTCTGAGCAGAACGCACGGGTGTCATTCTTAGCGGGGGGATGCCGAGCACCCACGGCGGAGTGTCCACCAACCTGTCGACGAACTCCTGGCTGACCCTGTCGATCGGCTCCACGTACTGCTTCGTGTTCTGGGGCTTCATCATGACCTGGTTCACTGCCGTGCGGAACTCCTGCCACTCCTGGCCCTGCCTTTGAAAGCAGGAAATAATAGGTAGAGATGATTTTGCGTGGCAGCAACACCAGATTACGATCCCATTTCGGTGTCGGTACTCACGACGAGGCGAGGCTGACGCGATAGTTCTTCCTTATGTTTCGGAAGTAGTACTCGAGGCTGTCCGCGCCCTTCCGCATGGGCCACACTCCCTCGGTGCGTAGAACCTGTCAGCCAGTGCACTCTATACATGCCACACCACACATCCTAAATTTTCCAATTTTACTTTGAAATTTACAAAAGTTGATTTTTTTAAAGGTTGAAATTTGTTGAAGTGTCCTCACCTGTTCGATTAGGTGGGGCTCACTGATGATGATGAAGTCTGCCCTGCCGGGCAGACCCCCCAGCTTGGCCACCGGGCCGTACTCGACGTTGAATGACTTCATCACATCGGCCAGGTTAATGCCATTGTACTTTCCTACACAAACAGGCCACAGAAAAAAAAATAGTTCGTTTCGAGACACTTCACTGCTAATCTTAGAGCGCCGCCCTTCAAAGACAATGTTTCAACTTCGGCGACGGTTAAAAAACTCGTCCCAAAAGGGTGACGTTTCTTAAAATGTCGTCGTGTAGGGGCGACGTTCTTTGACCCATTTCCGTAGGTGTTCAGGCGATTCAGGAGCGGCCGAGAGCAGAGTACTTAGTGCACAGTGCTTAACCGTCGTCCATTATGTACGTCCAATATCCGTCCGCCCTAAGGCGACGGCCGTTCGAGAGCGCCTGCGTATGCCGGGGTAGGCCGGCCCGCGGGTCACGGGTGCACTGTACACTCTTCGGCTGCATACCTAGCAGGCGCCGTGCGGCCCGGCTGGCCGCCCGCGGACTCAACTGCGCGGTCACGCCGCGGGCGTCCTTAATGGATGACCCCTTGTGTACATTTTTCGGTTCGTAACGTGTATAAAACTGCACTGTAAAAATATTTCGTCTTCTGACGATAAATATTGATGACGAATATTCGTCCCCTAATTATTTCGTCACTTACCGATTTTCTCGTCATGTGACGAAATATTTTGATGGCAAAATTGTCGTCACTTCGGAGATAAACGTTCAAAAAATAATGATTTTGTCTCATTTCCAGATGCAATTGTTTTTTTTGTGACAGTTTTTCGTCACAACATGTGTGACGAACGAATCTTGAACAAAATTTAAGAGAAGATTTTTTGTACACAGACGAAAAATATCTTTTCAGTGTGTGTCGGTACTTACGCCGTATGTAATAGAATTATATGTAACTCCGGCGATCTATTTACTCAATTATGCACAAATTTTGTTTGTGTAAAATTTTGTAGGTAAATACTGAAGAATTCGCTCGTAAAATACTTGAGTTGTTTTGGTGCACTCATAAATATTAACAAAGATTATTGTATGGTATGTACGAATTTAACATAATTTTGTTAAAATTCGTACATATGTTAGAAATCGTACACAGGCTATGATTGCATAGAATCTCGTGCAGTTATGTGCGAAATTATCCACAGCATATCTATGTTGGGAGGATACGTTTTACGTACCTCTTTGGTTCAATATTTGCACAATATTTTCCCAAGTTTTGTTTTATCATAGAGAAGTGACTAACCGAAAGGGGGCATGAAGTGGTGCGCGTTGCCGAGGATGGGCAGCGGGGTGGGCCCGGGGATGGCTGAATACGGCCGCGCCTGCTCCCAGTCGGTGCTGGCGGTATCCTCGCGAACATCCTCGTTGACGGCGGTCACCGTGGACCGCAGCCGCACCGCGGACAGACACACCTGCGCAGCCGTAATGTGCGATGTAAATGAATGGTAATAAAACAAACGTAAAGGGGTTTGTTGCAGTGCGCGACTTAAGACGCCTTCGCTTGCCTGTCCTCGGATGGCGGCGGGCACGGCCTGCGTCAGACGCAGCATTGTGGAAGGGCAGCGGCTCCGGTGAAACCTGGTAAAGCAAATCGCTTTTCTAGAATCGGGTCCTAGCTGTGTAAAAGAAACGGAATTGAAAGACGATACGCTTTTTAAGAATTTGAAATCTACGAGTTTGTCAGCATCAATAAACTCACTTCCACCTAAGACAACACCTCCGGATGGTGACAGACACGTGGACATGTGCATGTACTCGTCGGCACTGGCTATAGGTACCTGAGTTGGGTCGGGTTGCCCTATCGTGATAGAACGTTCCGCGAATGTTATCAGACCCGTGAAGGACGGCGAAATAACATAAACACAAAGATGCACGTGAAGCGTCCGTGCGGCTGCAGTCTAACGGATTAGCTGGAAGTGCTGTTGCGGGAGGAGCCGTCTCGAGGACGTCCCGGTTATCAACGAGTGCCTTTTCGTCGACTGCCGATTATGTATTTCAGGAGCGCACTTAACGGACGCGGTCAGCAGATAACATATCTGATTGGCACTGAACTTGGGCGGATGGGGCGCCGTTTGCGCTGCGTCATCCTACCTGGCGGCGGCCCAGCGGTCCAGCAGCCGCGGGAGTTCCTCGACGCCGGACTAGAGGCGGACTGGAGCCGGTGTTGTCGGTAGCGACCCACTCAATAACAACAAACGACCGCCGTCGACCGCAGCCACGCGGGGAATGGGGCCAGGTCAGGACCGCGGGAGGCAGCACGGGCCTCGGCGGCGGCGCGGCAGCGGCGGCGGCGGCGGCGCGCCTAGCAGAAGAGAAACTGCTGTCATGCACCACCCCGTCGACTCGACGGCGAATACTGGGCGAGCAGCGCGATGTAGTGAGCCTGTTGAATCGCTGACAAGGATTTACACTGTTATATTTTCGTTCCGACGAAACAAATACGGCTAATTTTCCGTCCAGAAGTTTCGTCCAATATAAAAAAATAAAATTTTTGTCAAGTGACGAAAAGGCTAGAAAAATGAGCACAGAAAAGTAACCGTCAGTTTTCTATCATTCGCTAAACAAATGAAAGATCTTTGGTGACCTTTGTGCTTCCAGTAGGATTCAAAATTTGAGGTGTGAAAACGCTGAAAGAGAGCTTCTTTTACCTTAATGTGAAAGACTATGTCCGGGTAACTATTTTCAGAGGTCGTGACATATCAGTGAGAGCTAAGGGATAGATAAATTTGACGAAATACTTGTGAAATGACAGTTCTTTTCGTCATTCATGATACTTTTTGAAACCGAGACATCACGGCGCTGTCATGAATCATTCGTCAATTTGATTTTCGTCAATTGGCGAATTACTCAAATGAAGTAAATTTTACTCAAATGAAGTAAATTTTACTCAAATCAAGTAAATTTTACTCAAATCAAGTAAATTTTACTCAAATCAAGTAAATTTTACCGTAATCCAGTACATTTTACTTGGCTAAACCAAGTATTCACTTTTCTGGGTATATAATAGAGGTGCGATGGCCTAAATCTGAGACGTACCTATTTCTGCGTTGATTATGCCTTTGAAAAATTCCAACAAAATGATAGGAAGATTTGCAGCAGTTCAACTCCAGTTTTAATACGAGGAAAAGTTTTTGTGATACCGAAAGAGAAGTAATTTTTCGGACGCACTTCGCCGTGAGTTTCACTCCTTCCTTGGAACACTTCCAATAGGTTTTCTTTCCCGTCGGGAGGTTTTCCTACGTAGTTCTCTCCATTCCCTGTTCCTGGTCTATTTTTGGGAGTCACTAGTTATGCGGTTTTTGACCTGGAACCAGTCGCCATAGGTCTTCGGTTTTGCTTCGTAACTAGCATTTGCTCTGAGCGGACGAAAATAGAGATGAAAAACAAAACAAGTGGCGGGCCATACGGGCCGCCGCAGAGCACCGGGAGCGAGTGACGTCACGTCGTCACGTGATAGCCGTCCAGCGAGCGGAGCAGCGCCGCGAAAACAGCGCGTCGTACTGTACCAAAACATTCTGTGACCTTGGCCGCCGAGACATGACTGAGAGGAGGGTCCCAGAGGGGAGCGGGGACGGAGGGGACGACCCACACTCCTGGAAAAGCACGCGACCCGCTCCTCCGTGGGTGTTCAACAGGCATGGCAGTGCCCTCGCGCTACAATTTAAACACCACATATATCTCCATAGGATCGTTTCACTGTTAAAAAAAATGTCATTTTAGAATGGCTGATCTGGAAATGGTTAGGGCTTTTTGAGAACAACGTAAAATACTGTTTCAAAATGGCAAGATCATCGATGATTAGCAATTCTGAAATGACAAAAACCATTTTGAAATGACTTTTTGACTGATTTTCGCCATTCTAAAATGGTTTTTATCATTTTAAAATGACTAACCACTTTCATCTGACAATGGGTCAGCCATTTTCATTGGTTAGCAGCACTTGCTGCTAATTGATGACTTTTTTTTAACGGTGAATTCCATAGGGATTAGTTGAACGTTGGGATTAGGTCAATACAAAATGTCCCCTGTCTTGGCCACATTTCAGACTCGGATTCATTTCACGTGTCTTGGTCGCCACTCTTAAACAAAAGTAATTAACTAGCAGCTAATCAATCAAGTGCTGCTAATCAATGTAAATGGGTGACCCATTATCTTACGTAAGTGGTTGTCGTTTAATAATAATAGAAACCATATGGAAATGGTTAAAGTCAGCCAAAAAGTAGGTTCAAAATGGTTTTGTCATTCCAGGATTGTGAATTATCTATGATATAGACATTTAAAAGAGTAAGTGCTGTTTTCAAATTGCTTTAACCATTTGCAGAGCAGTCATTTTTACAATGCATTTTTCTTGGTTCTTGGTGCCCAGGCGAGGGGATCATCACTCGACCGAAACTTGTACACAGATTTCGGGGGTTTCAAGGGATTTCACCGTGCTTTAATCGTTAATTTATTGAATTTTCAGCTATTGTGGCCGCTTTTGTTCCAATGGTAGTCCATTAACACATAATCTGATCTTTAAGTCGGACCGGAACGTAGAATTAGGGACATTGCTGACTTTGTGAAAGGATTTTACGAAATTCGTACACAGGATTTCACGAGCGGTTCCCCCTCGTCCCCAGGTGAACCATCTACTCATCTAGGAGTTTTTCTGTTCACGCTGAGTGGCTCGCGAATTGTAACGTCATGCTCGCCCAAGCTGTCCAAATAGAACCACAACGCTCCATTCCGCTTCGAGCCGGTTGCCAAGAGGCGGGCCCTCAGCGTATAGCAAATGTTATTGACGCGGAGTATAGCCCCTGAGACCGTGGGGTATCCATGCACGGCAGCCGGTGGACCTCGCGACCAGGAGTAGCGCCAGCAGGGAAAGAGTATGTGTGTTGGACAAGGCCTGGAGGAGAGCGACCGACGGAGAGAGAGAGAGAGAGAGAGAACGAAAGAGAGGTCGAAGAACGACGAGAATGAGCGGGCGCACTTGTTTCCCGCGTCGACGCCGGTCCGCTTTTCACAGTCTTGACAGTTCATTAACGGAAAACCGAAAACGGTTGTACAGTCAGGTTTGAGCTCTGTGACGGTAACCCGATAATGTTCTCCACGAGAGGCCGTCCAGTACGCAGCCCCCGGGCTCCGTAGCGTGCTATGAGTGCCTCAAGTTCCGGAAGCGTTTCTGTTCTTCGTACCGCCCCCCCCCCCCAAAAAAAAAAAAGAAATGTAACTATCATTTTGTGAATTTGTTTTCTCAACTTTTTGTCTTTTAACAAAACTTTTTAGAATGTGTTTAAGTGTGAAGTGTGATGAAAATTCTAGATGGAAAAGGGAACATGGTTGTTAAATAAACATGACAAATGAAAATTTAATACTGGAAACAAAATTATATCGAATCTACTACAGATTTTAATCAGTACTCCTGGGAGCATAGAACTTTTGAGGTACCTACACAGCCTCTATGTAACACAACATTCTTCCAGAACAAAAAAAAGGAGAAAAGATGACGACTTGCAGAGAAACAGAACGTAACAATATTACACATTAAAGTAACAGCGTACTACCAATATCATGGCACTGGTGCGTGTCATAACAACAACAAATAAACAATATGGAGAAAAAATAAATAAAAACTTTGTATTCGCTAAACCAAACCATCAGATCAATCAATCTAAAGACAGGCGAGTTGCTAGCGTGAATAAATTGCTTATATCGCTCAATCAGAAGAGCCGAGTGCGAGGTGCATGAGCAGAACGGGCGCTTACAGAGACGCCCCGCCGCGGCTGGCTCCGCACCGCGGCTACTTCACGTCGAGGCGAGCGCGTGTCCTGGGGTCCTGGGCTCAGCTAGGGCCAAGCGGGCCGCAGCAGCCGCCGCAGCCACCTCCGCCGCGTCGCACTCGCTGCAGCTCACCTCCAGCGGGTGGGCGGCGTCGGCGGGCCCGGCGGCCGACAAGGCGCTCCGCAGGGCCGCCTTCTGCTGCAGGCACTCACCCGCGGCGTGCTGGCAGAATTTGCCCGCCGCCGTGCCGCGCCACAGCACCAGCCGCTGGAGCCGCGACACCCCGCAGTCCCGCAGCGCGGCCGCCAGGTCCGGGCAGCCGTACGGATCCTGCGACAGACGGGCGCCGCTATCAGCAAAACTTCCAAACCCGCATTATTCGCACCGCAAAGTCAAGATTAAAAAAATCAAGCGCGTGACTTTTTTTTTGGGGGGGGGGGGGGGGGCTTGGTTTCAGCCCTTCGCAACGTCTCAAAGACCGTAAGAATTTCAGTAATTGTATATAAATTTTAACCCCTACAACCACCTCTTAGAGCATATCGACTGATGTTCGAGGTTTTCAAGTATCAGCAAAACTGAATTTTAAGGCCAAGGTGTGATGCCTGTTTCCTCAGTTACCCTTGGAGGACTGTCGGAATTTCAGGGGGGATTTGAATGTAGATTTTGCATGCAACAGAGGAGCAGTCAGGCCCCCTCCTGTAGGAATTACCCTACCCGCCCAAAATTTTCACCAGTTATGTTTAACCGTTATTGGAACTGGGTTCCGAGTACCCCATCCAAATTTCGCGCCTTTCTTTGGGGCAAGAAATAAAACACCGTAGCCCACCTTGGACGCGGCCACCAGCTCCAGCTCCTCGAGGGTGGCGGCGTGTGCCTGCAGCAAGGCCAGCGCCGTCCGCAGCGGGTAGATGCCGAGGCGCAGCCACTGCAGGCCCGCAGGGGCCGCGGCCGCCGGGAACGTCATGGGCGGCAGCGGGGAGGTGAAGGGGCAGTGCAGCTCCAGGCGCCGCAGTGCGGTCAGCTTGGGGATCTGCGGCAGATGGATTGCGGACATGCAGCAGAGAACCAACTAGGGTAACCGGCAGCGTCGCTCGCCCAGGCAGCCAAGCCGCCAAGCCTCATCCCGCGCTTCCGCCGCCCGCAAGCCGAACGCACATGGCCACGTCAAAGTGAGCTGATTGTACGGAGCTCACTGCGCGGTGGGCCACCAAGGCAAAAGAGCTATTCTTGTTAAGAGAGTAGGGGTTAGGCCGCGACCATCTCAGATTCCGCTCCAGCGTTGAGGATGTGTGAGGACATCCATAACTAGAAGAAAACCATCCCAATTTTTCCCTTCGGTCAATTACTCGGTTCTACAGGACGATATTTGTGTTTTTTGAGGGTCAAAATTCGCATGGGAAAACGGCGTTGCAGAGGTTTCGGGTCTTTCTATGATTTCGGAACCAGTTTGTGACCCGTTAACCCACAGCAGTTATTCTGATGTGAAGAGGTCCAATCTTTCGAATGGTGACCTCAGAAAGGTCATACGACCTCCCGTTTAGGCTCCAGAGGGGTTCAAAGGTGACCAATTTTTCAAAAAAAGTTGCTTGGGAGGACCATATTTTTTTTATTCCTCAGTTCATGAAACGAAATCTTGACCCCCTTTTTTAGACATCCCCCCCCCCTCCCCCTCCCCCCTCCAGCGTCTAAGTCCGAAGTCTACAGAAAAAAGTCTTGGTGTGACGTATCAAGAAATGCGTTTTAAAACGTTGTGATCACGAAAATCGGGTCCTCCTGGTTACAAATTTTCAGTCCCATGCAACCCCCTACCTTCGCCCCCATAAGAGACTATGCTGCTGGGGAGTGGGGGCTGGGCGCCGTTTGATTCTGGGTTGCACTACATTACTACTGCCGCACCGTATTTGAGTTAGCGACGTTTCGCGTACAAAATCTTGCAAATTTTAGTACGAACAAGATGAAATTTCTGACCCAATACATTGTGACCATCGTTGCAAAATTTAGTGAAGATCGTCACAAAACTGTGACCGTCACTAAAATTTTGTGGAGGACGTCACAAAACATCGTGACAGCTGCCACTGTTTTCCGCAACGTTTTACCGATGCAAAATTTTGTGACACGCAACAAAACAGTGCGTCAGATTGCCCCGCCCTGCATCTGCCTGCTGGGCAGTCTCGGCAGCACCCGCGCTTGCGTTGACCCTTCGCCCGCACTTCTCACAACAGCGGGTGCTGTCACTTGAGTCACCTGCAGCAGCTGCTCCTGCGTGGCGTTGAAAATGTGCAGCTCCCTGAGCGCGGTCGGCAGCGGCGCCTTCTCGCCGGCCTCCTCCACGGGGTCGGGATCCGGCTTGATGGGGACGCCGCCGCTGCAGCCGGGCCCGGCAGCGGGCGGGTCCACAGTCAGGTCCACGAGGGGCTCCACGAGCACGGGGCTGCCGCACAGGTGCAGCAGCCGCAGCCGGGCCATGCCGCGGCACACCTTCAGGTGCTGCTGCTGCGCCGAGATGAGCGACAGCACCTCCACCGTGCCGGCCACCTGGTGCAGCACCTTCTTGCTCCAGTTGGGGTTCACGTCGCACCGCAGCCCGACCACTGTCCTCGCCTACAAGCAGCCGCACGCAAAAAAAAAATGTTAGCGAATGTAGCTAATATGCTCAGGTGACGAATTTTAGCTGGTCCGCAAAATAGTAACTTCTGTACAGAACATTTAGCTATGAAACTAATAATCTTAAAATTTTAATAATAGCCAAATATGTTTGCTGGCAAGATTTGGCTCGGATGCTTAAGATGGTGGCTGGGCAGCTGACCCTGCTGTGCAGGTATCGCCCACGCATGATAAGGTTGTTCTCGGACACTTCGTCCAGGGCACACGCAGCATAGCCACTTAATTAGCGGCCACGGTTTTCGAAATCGGAATCCGGAATCTGAAACTTCAATTTCCTGCCTGCGATCGGACCCGATACTTATTTCTTAGCAGTCCAGCCCTGCAGGCAAATTTTATTAGCTGTGAAGCTTATGAGAGGCTGCTAATATTTATAGCTGGGTAACAAACAAATTAATTACCCCTCCACTAGCAAAGTTATTTTTTATGCTGCGCAGCTAAGATATTTTTTACTCCGTGCGGAGCGGCAGCGCCAGGCGTCAGACGCGCGCACAGGTCCGCCAGCTCCGCCGCCAGTTGGGTTGCCAACCCTGTCGACCGCAGGCGCAGGTACCGGCCTCCCAGCACGAAGTTCCGATCCGGGTCGGCCGGCCGGTCGCGCGTAGCTCGACCGCATCAGAGTGTCTCGCGAGGAAAATACGGAATTCGTGAAGCCCCCGGAAATTTCCTACTAAATGATCCCTTGTCTTTTACCCCACGCATGTTGCATTAATTCGCTCTACCGAGTAAAACTAAGGAACACGACTAAAGACACACCATCTTCAACAGTATAGCCACAATATAGTACCCCTTTGAAAGTACGCATAACGCATAATTCTTCCGATAAATGATTTTAAACAGCCAATTACTGAAGGTTGAAAAATCACACATGGGACAGCCGCAAATAAAATTACTTTGATCCTTCGTATTTTCCTATACCTTTTCCTCACAGCGTCCGATGCCATTTATTAGAATCATTACTCTTAAGAGGAGGGTTTAAGTGACGATTCACATACTTCAATTCGTAATAGGCACAGTTATGGTCCACACTAGATATCGATTATTCCTGACGGACGTAATTCCCCAGCCACCACTCGTGCACTGCCCTTTCACCCGGCATCTTGTGCAGTCCGGTATACCGGATCTATAAAGCTGGATGAGGGGTGTGGGGGCATTACTCGACCAAATCGGGAACAGAATTTGCGATTTCGAGACTTGCCCAGACCGCGAAAATTTCGAACCTTCGTGGTTGCTCTTGGCCCGATGACAGTCGAAACATGCTTGATCTGATTAAGAAAACCGGTCAGTTGGGTTCACTTCTGAGACTTTTGGGAAACCATCTCTGAAAATTTAAGGAGCGACCGACATGCAGAGCCACCCTCCCTCAACACCCGGCTCACCTACGCCCTACACATGCGCACCACACATACTTAGCCGATGGATACATACGTTGGAGAGTACAGTTAGAGCCGGAAGCTTCTTTGTAGTTGCGGCCTGGCTACTCGTGATCGACAGGTTGTGAACTCCTGGTCCACTGGAGTCCACCATAGCCTGCAAGCAGATAGAAGCTTTCCAAATACGTGCTTCACGCGCAGTGCAAAGGAAGCGCTTGTATCGAGGGGTCCCTTACAAGAGACAATGCGTGTACACGCCTCGACACAATCTTTGACAATCCACATAATCCGTGACATTCGACAACCCCTATAAAAGGCTGAAATCTCCCAAAAAGGCTCCTTTTGCAAGCACGCTGCCCTAGAAGGTAGGCCAGGTTTCTAAAAGAAAGGTCATCTCCGAGAAACCAGGACACTTAAGCCGACAATTTGTCGACACAATCCCTAAGAAATTGACCCACAGTCCGGAACAACCCGAGACAATCCACACATTCTCACAATCCTGTGCACACTTTTTCTGGGAGTGAGGGACCCCTCGGCTTGTATCCCCCGGATGACAAATTTGCCATAACGTCTGTGAACCAGATTTCTCGCCAAGTCCAACATTTGAAAACGCACTTAAAACACATATTGTGGACTAGAACCTTGGCAACGCATTGAACCTAAAATACTGGACGAATCATCCGCGAAACCGCAATACTGAAAACACGAAGTAAGTAAAGTGTTGACAAAAGGATACCGAAACCTCCCAAACCAGTATACAAACCCAAAAACTGAGCAAATCGAATATTGAGAGCCCACGTGTTTGATACTCTCACAAATTCACAAGCAGCGTTGGGCTACATCTACAACTGGAGTGCCAGCTAGATACAGTATGGATTCAAAACTTTGCCCAAACTGATCCAAATTCAACTTCACTAGCGACACGCCCGTTTCCTTGCTCAACATTTTTCATAAAACAAATATTTTTTAAAATCTTTCATCGAACAAAACACATTAAAAACTTCCGATTTTCCCCGAAAAGTTCTACATCACTAACATATCGGAAATGTCGATTTCCAAAACTGCATGCCATTTTCCAGAAAAGTTTCATTCGCTAATTACGCACCTGGGGCATGTTGGGCAGCAGCGCCAGATGGAAGCAGCCGGGCTCCATGGAATAAGGGAGCGCATAGCGTGGATCGGTGGCGCTGGCGCCCGCGGGCACGAGGGTGGCATCCCAGCGCACGCAGAACCTGGGCGGGCCGCCGCCCTCGGTCAGGACTGCGACGACGGAGCCCTGGCCCGGCGGGGTGCCATCCGCCTGCCAGTGCGGGTGCCAGTCGAGGCCGCGCGCCACGCGCGAGCCCACCGCCATCAAGCGAGCCATGTCCCGGCCGGTCATCTCCACCTCGTTGCCGCTTTCCGTCCACGAGCCGCTGCCTGCAAAGGCATAAGGGTGCGCCATTATTTCTATTGGTCCATCACATTCCCAACATAACGTTTCAGTGAGTCGTATTACGCTTACAAGGAGACAGCAAGTGTAAATCTTGGGTTTTGATGAAACTTTTTGTTGGTCAACCTATGATATATCCGTAAACCAAAGTTAAATTGTCCAAATTCGTAAGTTTTTGAGATGTTAATTTTTTGGTCTTGAAAACAAGCAAACTTTTAAGAAAACGATCTTTAGCTCAGTCTTCTTTAAATTAAAAACTCGGAACGCTTTCCTGACATGAGACCAATTTGACCAAAGCAGGACTACGGAGAACCCAAATTGCAAGGAAAACGCTGTAACTTAAGCGGTTTCCGAGATATCGACGTATTTGGTGCAGGAATCAAACTGGAGACGTTGCTACGTGGTCTTCATGAATTCCCGCACAAATTAAGTCGATTTAGAGTTTCAAAAATAATTATTGTCATACAGATCGGTTAAGAGATTAACGCTTCGTGCCGTCCCCTTCTTAATCTCAGAACTTAAACAACACCAATTCTAAGTGGGTGGGGGAATGGGGTATGATTGTAATGATGAGATGACCTTGTAAACATGCTATACATTCATGTGCAGATTTGTACAAAACTGTAAGCAGATAAAAACAGACAGGTTTTGGGTGCGAATTGTACGTGATTATACAAAAAGTTTGGCCACAATTAAGCACGAATAGCGTCGGATGAGGGAACAAAAGTCGTACATGAACTATGTTGAATCCTGTTCACAATTTTGTACAAAGCTGGTCCATGGCATTTGGTTGTCGCACCGTACCGGCAGCCGGGGCGCCGTTGAGGCTCTCGGCGGTGTCGGGCCGCAGCCCGCCGCGGCACAGCAGGCGGCACAGCAGCAGCCGCGCGGCCGGGTCATCTCGTGGCGGCACGCTGCCCCGCCACGCCACTCGCGGCCCAGCCGGCCAGGTCGCCGCCGCCGACGCGCCCTGCTGCCCCGGGCCGGCGTGGCGGGTCACCGTCAGGCTGCACGTCGTGGCCGGGTTAGTCAGATCCGTCAGCAGGCTGGCCGCCGCCTCCCCCAGCGGCACTGCCGGCACTGCGAGCAAACGTTCAAGCGCGCTCTGCCAAACCTACCGACTGCGTGCACTCCGTCACAAATTATTTTGGTAAACCCTAACAGAATGATAGGAATATTATATTTGCCGCACGAGATGTTTGTTTAAGAAACAGCCGTACTCGACAAGAGCGTTCTGCGCATTAAACCCCGAATATAGCAGGTTGAAAAATATTGAACCTACTTGTTGTGTTCTCACATCAGTGGACTGACTGTGTCAGGGAACAGGGATTGCTATAAAATCATAACACTCACGGGTTTGGTTTTTTTCTGGAGTCTCTCCTTGATGTGGTCTCGTCGACGGCTCGTGATAGCAATGCCTCTAGCTCCAGCGGTCCCAGCCTCCCGGTGGCGCCAGTGGTGGCGCCCCCTGGTGGCGACCGCCGGAACTATGGCATTGCCAACTGCCGGACACCACACTACTTTATATATTTCAGAAAAAAAAACGATAGAAAAATTTAAAGCACAAACTGCTTGGAAATTTCCAACAAAATGTTTCACAGTATGGCTCAACGCAACCCCCAGTCTGTAACGGAGGTGTCCTAAGGTGCCGCTCAGATGCAGATAAAACTTTCTGTTAAGGGATCAACTGCCTGACCCCCCCCCCCCCCTTCCCCCCGAAACCAAGATGCAAGCTAGTTACCGAGATGTTTATTTCGAAAGCACCGTTATTTTTGAAACTGGGTGCGTGAACAGAGCCGAGACGATTTTCGGGGCATAAAACGCCAATACACCCGCCCAGTTGCCTCGTTTCCTTTTAAATATAAGCCCCTTAGTAACCCACTTCGGCCAAATTGGCCATGAAAAGTCCATTATAAACACCGAATATTCTATTGGCAGTTTTGCTAATGCACTGCTCAGCCAAATTAGCCGCGCACATTTTGCAGATGCCGCCATTTCGTATCTAGTCGGCATAAAGAGTTGATGTTGGGAGAAGGTGTGCTCTAAGGGCCCACCAGCAAGGCCCCAAAGGGCGCACTTGACTGCGAACCTCGCAAACGGTTGGGTTTGACCAGCCAACGCCTTACCCTCCCCCGTCCATGCCTGTGTCCCCAATCAGCCCGTTACATAGCAAAGGAAACCAATCTGACACAGATATCGAAAACACCCTCACTATTTATCATTTGCGCAATACAGTTCCTTGCATGCATGTCACCTGCTGCCATGGCAACTTTGCAGGAATTTTTTAAGGCCCTTCCCTGCAACAGTAAAGCCCCAAACGGAAAACTCGACACCTCAACAACCTCTTCCCTCAGGTCACCCTTAGTCACGTTATCTATGACAGACTGGTGAGCGCATTACGCTGAGAAGAGCTGATCTTCGCTCACCCTGGCCGCCGTCGTCGTCCTTGTCCTTGGTCTCCGCCTTGATCCACTGCATGGGGTCGGTCGTCATGGCGGCCTGCAGCAGCGAGCGCTTCGCCTCCACCCGGCCGGCCTCCTGCTCCAGCTGGGTGCGGCACTCGCACAGCGCTCCCGGTAGGGCCTGCTCCACGCTGTCCAGAACCTGCCAGAACGCCACACCAGGTCACAAGGTGTCAGACTCCGAGTTCAACGAAACTTTTTTTGGTAGTATACCAGGTGTCCCAGCTCAGCCGTGCCAGGGAAAAAGTAGGCATGCCCGCAACACTAGCCTCTCGCGAGGTGTCCATTCTTGGCGTCCAGCTCTCAGCCGGTCACCAGCTGCAGACGACGCGCTTTGGAGGTTAGGTCAATCTAAATCTGTTCGCATCCGTGCGGCATTTTTCCATATCAGCTAAAGGATGGGAAAATAACCGGCTATCGGCGCCTGCTCCAACTTTGTTGATATCTATTTTGTAGTCTGCTGCTTCAATTTTGGCTATCGGAAAAGTGGCGCCCTGCCACTCTGCAAAGTGCTCGGCTGGACATCCCGCGCGAGGTTAGTGTTGCGGGCATGCCTACCTTTTCCCTGGCACGGATGAGCTGGGACACTTGGTACTTAGTATACTGCCCACAAGAGCCCCGATACTAAATTTTAGCTGCCCTTATCGGCTAGTTCCGGAGATATACATTTTTAAGGCTAAAAAATTCAAAATACCTTAACGTCAATATGACGATAGTAAAGCCCGGCAGGGCCGAAATTTCAAATAAAACGCTGTTACTCCAGCCGTTTCCGAGATATCGGCGTACTACGTACGGAAATCAAGCACTACCAAATAAAAACGTCTCCAGTATGACTCCCGTCAAGTCAACTAAGGGAAATTATTTTGAATTTTTTGAAAATTTCTCGTTGACACCAGTTTAATTATGTTTAAGCCCGTCTTAATTGAAAATTTTTATCTCCGGACCTAGCCGATAAGGCAGGTAAAATTTGCTTTCTGAGGGTTTTCTTGGAATAAATACTGCAAAAAAAGTTTCTTCAAGTTCTGAGTCCGACACCTCGGGGCATCCCCTTGTCAGCGAGGCGGCGCTCCTCAAATACACAACCGGAGACTGATGCTGTCGGAGCTCGTCAAGGCCGTGCGAAGGACACGCATGGCCCACTGACATCGACATGTGTTAAACGCCTTAGGCTCGGCAAACGTAAAGAACTGGCCAAACCCTCCATCTGGAATTTTGCGCGTTTAATGCAAACTCAAGAACGTAGCATATTGAGCACACCTTGAGCTCGGCACACACACGACTAGGTATGCAGTGTTCCACGTCCACGGCGCTCAAACTGACACGGGGACGGCACCTAGTGTAAATCTCAGAGTTTGATGCAACTTCTTTTGACTCAACCTACTACGACCAATGAAATGTCAAGGAAAACGCTGTAACAGTAGTTTCCGAGATATCGGCGTGTTTTCAGCGTGAATCGAACAAGACCACATAGTTTTAGTCCGGTTCGATTCCCGCACAAAATACTCCAAATACTCGAAAACCGCTGGAGTTACAGCGTATTCCTTGAACTTTGGGTTCTCTACAGTCCTACAGTCGTCAAAAAATGTTTCGAGTTTTAAGTAGTATCATACAGATCGTTTCTTTGAAATTTCGCCTGTTTCAAAGACTAAAAAATTAATATCTCAGGGACTTACCAGTTTCGGCAGCTAGGTTTGCGGATATTTCATAGGCAGTAGGTTGAGCAAAACTATTTTTACCAGAGAAGCGTGCAGAATGCAGCACAGCCACACAGGTCTGCCCCCTGCACCTGCCTACTAGGCAACACCTGATCACGGCTGTCAATAGGTCGCCTAGTAGGTACGTTTGCGTTTTGCCTACTCTGCCGGGGACATCGGTTCTGCTTGGGGACGCTACTCGACAAATTCCCCCCCTCCCCCCGCACGCACACATCAGAGAGCACGTGCGACGTCACTGTTCGACCACTGCGTCCCCTACCTGTCCCAAATGGCCGAGGGCAGCATGGGCCGCGTCCAGCTTGTCGATCTGCGGCTGCAGCTTCTCACTCCTCGCCTTGGCGAGGCTGCAGATGTTGGACGGGTGCTTGTCCAGGCACGCCTCCACGGCCTCCGACTCGCAGCACCGGCACCAGCCGTAGATCGCTGCAGGCCTCAAACAGACAGGACCACAAGACCGACAATCATGACGCTGGAGGCCATCTGGTCTGAAATGCACCCATCCTCTCCCTATCATTGATATCGTTACTTAAAAAACAGTTAAACAAAACTGAAACTCGTTAACCTTTTACAGGGTCCTAAAGTTCAATAGGTTGAACAGGAAACTAGTCCAAACCTGACGGCCACGTACGGAACAACCTCAGAAATGCTGTAACCCGACCGGCAATCGTGTAAGGGTCGTACCTATATCACGTGACCTGATTAATCCACGGCCAGGTTATGCTATCTACGTCACGGAGAGGCAGGGGGGGGGGGGGGGGGGGGGGGGGGGGTTAAAAAACGACCGAAAATCGGTCACGTAATATGGGTACGGCCCCAATCTAGCATTGACCGCCCGATACCTACATACCCCGATCTACATACCTCTGGCACATTTCCAGCAGCTTGTAGTTATCCGGAAGTTTCACAGCGGCAGCACGAAACGCCTGGAAGAAAAGTATCATCGCCTCATTAATATTACGCAAAACAGGTATCTCTGCTGAATAACAACATTACACCAAGCGGCCACAGAAACAAGCATCCATCACCGCAAGAACACGGCGGAATCCGTAGCAGAAGGTTCGGTTGGACCTGTGGATGAGCGCGGATACCGAGAGCAGTGCACAAGGGGGGCGAAATGACGAAGGGACCCTCCCTAGTCCCTCAGAATGTGATGCTTTCGTAATTTAAGAATACCTTGGGCCTATAGGCACTTCCAACGAGACCCGAGAACGGAAGTGGTAGAACGAGCAGAAGCAGGTCGTATAAAAAATTACAGAGTTCCTTCATTTCGCGTGACCCACAGGAGATGCTACAGAAAGACTCAATTACGAAGGCTGAAACTCATCGTAAAGGTGGTATCACACGAGCGGCTGCGATCGGCGATTGTGCGCTATCACACATGCGGCGACGATTGCGATTCTCACGCGTCTGTCGGGGCCTTGTACAAACGTTCGGAAGCGGTTCGAGTCGTTTCAATGTTTCTGGCAGGCGCAGCATCGTCAGCTTGTTGTGCGCGTTGCTCGTGCGCGATCGAACGGAGCTCTGATTGACTCGACAAAATATAGACTGCGATTGAGGCTGCTGAGCTCTGAGAGGCCGAGACGGAATCGCGGCCGCAATCGCCAGTCGCAAGTGTGATACTGCCTTAAGCAGATAATTCAATGGTATGCCACATGTTTCAGAACCACCCAAAATTAAGGCAAAAGCAATTAGGCAGGTTTGAACTTAAGGAAGAGATCGAACAGAAATACCTGGGGACTTGAATTAATAAAAAGGACGGGTGCGGCCACCACCACTCATCGCATCGTCAGACACCCCCTTCCAATTACGCTGGTCCGAGAACAAGAGATGCGCGCGTACAGCTTTCACAACGGACCGATTAGAGACCGCTTTGTTCCTCCCGCATGCTTCGTTCCAGCCAGAGTTTGAAGCCTAGAATACTCACTTTCCGATCGACAGGGCACCTCTTGTCCTGCCGGAGCATGCAGCGTAGGCAGAAGGTGTGTCCACATGGCAAAATCTTGGGACGCCTCGCGTCGCTGTTGAACGGCTCCATGCACACGTCGCACTCCATCTAGAACAAAGAAGCGCACACGAAACCTCGACAGTCGAATCGCATTGAACGCACCCCATAGTGTACCTTCCTTATAAACAAATGGGGACACAAGCGGTTTCTATAATAATTTTAACATGTGGTCTCAAGTTTAAATACCGCCAATAGGGAAGGGCAGCTAAGAGCCACGCGTAGAGGGTCCGATCAGAGACTATTGGGCTACGCTAGGTTGGATTCGGTCATTTTAGGCTTCAGTAAATTAGGTTGAGGAATGTAAGGTTAGGTTAGGACGGGTTAAATGGTATTAAAAAAGGAGGATAACGTAAGATACGTTAATCAGCCGCCGGAACACGGGCGTCGTACTGATCGATTGGTCCCGCATGGCCCTCCTCGTGAGGTGACAGCCGACGGCAGGCCAAGGTAGGCGTGCGCCAGACGTTAAGTGGCGGCACAGGGATTCGCGATAAGCGAAGCCTGTTACGCGACGACACAGTCTGGCGTGCGCGTACCTCGTTAATACAACGCATGTGGCTCAGGAGGCAGACCTGGTCCTGAACAATATTAAATTATACCATGCACATTTATAAACGCAATTCTCACACCTGTGTTATGCGGATCCCCCCCCCCCCCCGTAGAATTATGAATTGGAGGGTGGATAGTAGGGTACCTTACTGCACCAAAACCGTAATCCAAACAGAACATCATGAATCTGAGGACTGTATCCCAGGTCGCATGGTGGTATTAGGGGCGTACGGCGTCAGCGTGGATTTAGAGTGTCAAGATGACGGTAATGGCGCCAACCAAATGCTTCAGGCATGTTCTAGCCATTAATTGGCTGAGCGATAGCGAAGCCCTTACCCAAATTTCTCGAGAACAGTTCGACTCTGAAAACTAAAATTTGGACCACATTTTTCATGCATCATACCTAAGTCACCCTCCCCTCAGGAGCACCGCAGCTCAAGCAGTTTCTAAGGGAATTTTGAAGAGTGGTCTACAATTTGAATTCTGCCTGTTGGGAGGGGGGGGGGGGGGCGAATCAGTGACTGGAGTAGGTTACGCTAGGTTAGGTTATTTAAGTAACTCAAGTTTAGAAATGTAAGGTTAGGACGGGTTAAGCGGTATTGAAAAAGGAAGGATAACGCAAGATTCGTTATTCAGCCGCCAGAACACGAGCGCAGTCATGACCCGCAGGGAGTAGCACTGACGGGTTGGCCCCGCAGGGTCCTACTCGTCAATTGACAGTCGCCGGCAGGGCAAGGTAGGCGTGCGCCAGGCGTGGAGTGGCGAAACAGTGATTCGCGATGAGCGAAGGCAGTTACGCCACGACGTCGCACGGCGAACGCCTACCTGGTATTAAATTATCAAGGAAGATTCTTTAAAAATATGTCACAACGATCTTCGTGGCTTTCTGAACGTCAGTGGCTAGAACAGAGAAGTCACCTTTAAGGTGGATGTAGTTTCGACATGGCTGTGTGTATATGGACATGTGACTGTGGCGGCCCGTGATATGTCAAATCAGTCACATGTCCGTAATCGCACACCCCCCACACAGCAAGCACAAACGCAACTAAATCCACCCCACGGGAACAAAAGCCAACCATGAGGGTGGATTCACTCTGCGTGAGGCGCGGACGTAATCGCAATAATCGAGGAAGCGTAGTCTTTCACAGCCCCAGTCTAAATACGCACCGAAGGCAATGTAATTCAGGATGTAATTATCGCCAAAACACAAATAAAAATTTGTAATTATTTTTCCTTATTGGCTGAGCGATAGGGAAGCCCTGGACCGACTGGGTCACAAATGTTTTGTCTGTGTGTCTGTCTGTCGGTCTCTCTGTCCGCGCGATTTCTCGAGAACGGTTAGTCGTAGAAAGCTGAAATTTGGACCACATCTTCCTACCAGCATATCAGAGTCAACCTCACATTTAGGGCACCGTATCTCGGGTAGTTTCTTAGAAAATTTTTACAATTGGTATAAAATACCAAAAATAAACAAGGTAGGCGTACGCCAGACCGCGTCGTGGCGTAACAGGCTTCGCTCAGCGCGAATCACTGTTCCGCCACTCCACGCCTGGCGCACGCCTACCTTGGCCTGCCGGCGGCTGTCTTCTGACGAGTAAGACCCTGTAAGGCCAACCACTCAGTACGACGCCCTGCGGGCGTCCCTGTTTCCGCCCAGTCGCAGCTACACTCATGTTGTGGCAGCCGGACGTATCTTACATTGCCTTTTTGTCATCGGCGCCCGTTAACCTTGCCTAAACTACCCTTACCTAACTGAGCCTAACCTAGCCAGGTCCCAACTAACCTAACCTAACCGAGCGTAACCGTCTCGAGTCACTGATCCGCTGCTCGACGACTCTCGAGGACGGGGTCCCTGGTATCGAGACCGGAGGCTGTATTCGTTCGCCACCCACACGATGCCTTTGTGCAGTGCCGCAAGCGCATTTCTATGACACTTAGTTCTCGAGTTTCGACGGTCGTTACATGTGGCCCTCGAGGACGGGGTCCCTAGTCTCGAGACCAGTGGCTGTACTCGTTCACAGCCCCCCCCCCCCTCCCATGCCCTCTGCAGTAACGCAAAACTTATCTCTCTAAAACGCATCGCTTACTTGGTACTCTTCTAACAATTTTTTTTCAATGTGGCTCTCAAGGACGGGGTGCAAGGTCTCGTGTGTAGGCTTGGCTTGGCGTGGTGCCCTTCTTTCCTATTGCCGCGGTCCGCAAAGTCCAACGTCGAAAACCGCAAGTCAGTACCTCCTACCGTTCGAAAGATAGAAGTTGGCTAAGCCCGGTGCCATTGCGAAAAGATCGCAATGATGGCCAAACCGCTACGATGGCCAGCGCTGCAAACCGTACCTCTCTAGGTGGCTCGATTCTCCACATATTCCTAAATGTTTACTTCTAATGGACGCCATCTTGGATCTCGAGCACGGGGGAGCGCGGAGGGGTTTACTATGCACAAGTTTATATTCCTTGTCTCATTCCACGGAGGGTCGGTTCTGTAGCAAATTTGGATAGGGGCCTTCGTTTGGCAGTGAGAGGGGATAGTAGAGGGCTGCGCCCCCGCAGTCAATCTTCCCTATAATATATTTTTGGTATTTTATACCAATTGTAAAGATTTTCTAAGAAACTACCCAAGATACGGTGCCCCAAATGTGAGGTTGACTCTGATATGCTGATAGGAAGATATGGTCCAAATTTCAGCCTTCTACGGGCCGACATCCGAATCACCAAAAAGCCACTGCAGCCAAAGCCGCTGCCGCTAAACCTCGTGTGCGTACCCGCTAACACCACAGCCGCATTCACTAAGTCCTTTGCCGCAACAGCAAAGACGCGACGGTGTTCGTTAGCGCAACCTCAACGGCTGTCCTCAGGTTCTGTTGGGGTAGCGGCAACGACGCCAGTGCTTTTTGGCGTAGCGACCACGGCGGTGGCGAAACATCAAGAACACCGCGGGTAGCGCAGTCGCTAAGACAAGGACACCACCTACCCTGGGGAAGGCTACGGCACTTCCCCCATTACCTCCACCACGACGGCGCCAGGCCCTCTTGGCGTTCCGACATCACCACTGCCGCTAAATCAAGGGCTCGGGCATCCCTAAGAGAGGCGAAACCTATCCCCTCTCCACCACCAGATCGTCAGTCGACGAGGTTGCATCGTACATTTCCCATACAGACCAAGTGAATCATACCATACGTTACATGATCATACAGCCGGTGCGAGGCTACAGGGTGTGACCGCCCCGCTCGAACGCCCTTCTACCGTTGCCTCATCCAGGTTATCACCGTACTGCCAGGCCCCACGGCAACAGTTCGTTAAATTCGGTCCGGGTCATGGCCGCAATACAAGATTTGGACGCCTGTACGATCCCTAACCGCGTATTCGAAGCCGACTTCAATTAATTCGCGCAAACCCCGGTAGCCGAAGTCGCGTACGTAGCTAC
>CM049601.1:1073504-1115687 GCA_026979955.1 Megalurothrips usitatus
GGTATATTTACGATCAATTGCTTCAAAGGGAGAACAGATCAATGCGCTCTGCACCAAGACACTCTGAGCAACCATGAAGGCGAACAACCAGAGGCATCCAGTCCATAGGCACATATCACCATACTACAGTAACATGTTCAATAGCGGATGAATGCGCTCTGCACCAAGACACTCTGAGCAACCATGAAGGCGAACAACCAGAGGCATCCAGTCCAAATGCACATATCACCATACTACATAAACACGCTATGTACTATCAATAGCGGATGAATGCGCTCTGCACCAAGACACTCTGAGCAACCATGAAGGCGAACAACCAGAGGCATCCAGTCCAAATGCACATATCACCACACTACATAAACACGCTATGTACTATCAATAGCGGATGAATGCGCTCTGCACCAAGACACTCTGAGCAACCATGAAGGCGAACAACCAGAGGCACCCAGTCCAAATGCACATATCACCATACTACATAATGTTACTATCAATAGCAGAAAGGCGCTTTGCACCAACACACTCTGAACACCTATGAAGGCGAACAGCAGAGGCATCCAGTCCAAATGCACATATCATACTGTGCAAAAATGTTACTGTCAATTGTGGCTGAATGCACTCCACACCAACACATACTGAGAAACTATGAAGGTAAAAACAGGATGTATTCAGTACTTGAATACATATCATTACACTGAAGAGCCAAAACCAAAAAGAGAATATTAATGACAAGCCTGCTGTGAATCAAAGATTTTGCTTAGGATTTTCGATGGGCTATCATTGCAGGAAATTGGAAGTCACACATTGGAAGAGTCCGTAATAGAAGTTTCCTGTAAAAATAAGTATCACCAGCCTTTTCCATTTGCAACCAGTAAGCTGGGTTGTCATAGGTACTGATGTTTGGTAGGAAAATTGTAATACTGCAAGCCCAGAGCTGCGGCCGACAACTTTGTGCTTGCCTTACAATTATGCTGCCGAACACCATTAACTAGACAAGCAAATAAAGGCAACTACACCGCACCACACACAATGATCCAAAAGTGTAAATGATGTGGACACAAGATTGCACCTCTTCTGTGTGTCACTCAGTCGCCAAATTGTGCTGCGACAAGTGCGGCCTTCCACCGAGTCTTTCTTACGAGCCAAATTTGTCCACACTTGGGAAATCTTGACGTTCACAATGACAGAAGCCCCCCCCCCCCCCACACACAATCACAAATCTCCAATTTCTGAAGTTCTGTTTTGAAGTAGGTGAAGGTAGGTTTCAAAAGTTGGTTCCCAGCCACAGCACTCTTATCAGCATCTTGGAGTTGATTCTTCTTCACACTGAAGTGATAATAGCTGACATGCAACCTGAGAGGGCAGAAGAAAGCAGCAAATGAGATGACTCAGCATCCTGAGAGATGGCAGAGTCAAAACTATTGTATAGTTTACTTATAATTATAGTGCAAGAAAGGCTAACAGGAGAAGTTGGGCCATAACTTTCAAATTCATAAAAATGGTTCATCAATCAGATGCCACAAAACAAGCAAAGGGCCAAATCTGAGAATATGTACGGATGGCACCTAAACCTTCACACACTGAAAGAGGCTTCATTTCATACCTTCCACTCTATGCTTCCGACTCCTTGTACGCCAACAGTCCACAATTCACATTGAAGAAGGAATCTGCACACACTGCTGCCCCCTCCTGCTCATAAATAGCTAAAAAGGAGAAAAACAAAAATATTTAGCATTACTTCTTACAACTTCTCTCATCGTGAGTAGCAGCCAACACTTACTCTGTAGACCAACAATTGACAATATTCACACCTGTGACAGATGTCCCCTAGACTTTTCGTCTTCGGCTCCCATGCGGACATAAACCGAAAAAAAGGTAGAACCTGGAACAAATAAGATACGTTACAAGGGATTCAAATCAGTTTCATCACAAGAAACTAGCTCGCTTCTGCAAAGCAAATTAACATTATGAGCTACTCACAATCTCTTCCCTTCTTCTTTGAAGATGATAGATCTGATGTAAGGTTTGTGAAGTGCAGACATACCAATATTGTTATGAAATTGTCAAATTACTGGTTAAACTAAAAACTGAAACCCGGCACATCCTAGTTCTACACGAATACCAAATTGAGCATCAAAGTCGCCCCACACATGGGCTTTGTCACATCACAACAAAAGAATTATACAACATGACCAGAAAAAAATACTGCAGTTCCGGAGGATCTATTCAGCGAACCCCCAGATCTTCAAAGCAAAAATGGTTGCATTTCTTCAAAATGAGTGTCCATAGAGAGTTGCTGAAAACGTGATGCATAAATCTACAATGACCCCATTGTAGTACAGACCGAAATCCTGTAGAGCTCTGATCATATTACCCGAAGAGATTTTAATAGACTAGACAGTTCGCCTCACCAACATTGAGATATGTGCATCATGTTCACGGTAGTCCTAGACTGAGCCAGCAGGTGTCGGACACCAAAACACCTCAACAACGACCAAGTTGCCATGCGCTCACTGGATAGTTACAGGCAAAGAGAGACAGAGAGGAAATGGAGAGGAAAGCAAGGGTGAACATAACACAAAATGCCCAATGAAGATAATTTGAACTTAGCAACCATACAACAATGCGAGGATAAATAAATAATGCCTACACATTCCATCCTCATATAGACTGTACATATTCCATGTTTGGACATTGCCGCCTCCACTACTCGGAAGTATCCAAGTCAAGTAACAGATACAATAGTACAGAGACGCATTTCCCATTCTATGGCATCTGAAGACTAGAAATTTCCTAAAGAGACTCACATCCTATCAAAATACAACTCCCAAAGACTGAAACAAAAATTCATTTTCTTGCCAAACAATACTCCACCTGTAAAACACATACAATCCTTCACATTCATAAACACTTTCCTTATTTCCAGAAAATAACATAGGAGCCCCATATACATACGAACATGAAATTCAGTCACATCTAAGCCCATTTCTGGCTTCCTGAAAGTGGGTGGAACACCCTAAATGAAACAGCACACATATGGCACAATTCACCTTCCATTGACTCAGATCTTCTGCTGTAATACAAACAAATTCAAGCCCCTTGACAACAAATCTGGGTTGTTCGGTGAGCAGGAGTGGCCGTACCACCTCATTACGATCTCAATAGTTGAATCTTGAATCCAAATCGATAACTGTCATAGACAAACCATATGCCCTTCTGGACACAACAGGTTTTCACAGATATTCTCAAACATGTGTTTCAGTAATGTTTTTCCAAGCCAAAACTGGTGACCCTATTGCCTTTGAAAGCAAGATGCCTTCGGAAGATGAGGCGTCATGGAAAATGAAGTCTGTCGATGTAAAAATGTAACCCTAAACTGACTATCTGGATATTTTAAATTAGTGGTTATAAATATGAAAATAATCGGTTGAAATAGAGTTGCAATTCACAGTTTGCTATAAAGAGTACAATCAACTGAGTCCACAAATCCTTCACACTGCAAAAAACATCATTGCAGAAAAAAAATGGGGAAAAAATACAACACCCCAAAATGAAAACACATTAAAAAAAAAAAGACATATCAAAACCTTTGAGATATAATACGTTCAAATGACTATTCACACCATAAGTAAACTTTCGAGGAAATGCAAAACTAATGCTTTTATCACCTGTACTCAAACCATTCTCACAGTCATTGCTTTTGATGCAAAAACACCCAAAGTAAAACTGAGAACGGTTTGCATAAAGGTAATTGAAGCACAAACTCCAAATTTCATCAGAAGTCGAATCACGGCCTTAGGAGTCGTCTGAACAATTTATAATGCAAATCTTTGACAAGACGTCTTTCAAATTTCTTTGTGTTACTTTAGAGCGTAGTACATTTTCACAATTTTTGTTAATTACACAATCTCTTTTCACAGTGTTAAGCAGTTATGCACATGGTCAATAGTGCTCTCTCAGACGAACACCCAGCCACAATTCTCTTACAACCAAGCATCTTATTAGCCATAGCTACCACTCTAAAGTATCCAAGTCAAATTACAGCCACAATGGTACAGAGACACGCTTTCATTTCTATGATACCTGAAGACTGAACGTTTCCTAATGAAACTCACATCCCATCCAAATACAACTCCCAAAGACTAAAACAAAAATTCATTTTCCTGCCAAACAGTACTCCAGCTGTAAAACACATACAATCCTTCACATTCATGAACACTTTCCTTATTTCCAGAAAATAACATAAGAGCCCCATATACATACGAACATGAAATTCAGTCACATCTAAGCCCATTTCTGGCTTCCTGAAAGTGAGTGGAACACCCTGGATCTGTACTACCATTACAATGCAACACATCTAAGTCAATTACACTACCAGAGCCTTACATACATACTTCTCAGAAGAGGAAATGGTAAAAATCGAGTAGAGCAAAAGAAGAAACAATATTGGAGTCTGCACTTCACCATCCATGTTCTGTTGATTGCTGTTGTGAAAAAAAATCGCCGATTTCCATACGAAGTTCCACATGAAATGATTCTATTCTTGCGGAAGTGATAACAGCAAAACTTTCTGCAAAAGGGAGGAAAAAATTAGACACTTTGCCTCTGCAAACACTCCGTGTTTGGGAAGAAAAATGAGATATGGTGGGTATTGAAGGGATAGCCTGAGACACACTTGCCTGATAAATTATGTCCACAGAAAATCCCTAACGTAACCGATAGGACCCACTCTTCCAAAACAATTCCCCGCAGGCTGAAACAAAAACATCATATTACAAGTCAGAAAAAAACAAAGAACAAAGTACGCCGCCATGATTCATCACTTCATCCCTCATTGCAACAGCGTAAAAATATCACATCTACAGCAGCACGACAGCAGCGCGATACATGATAACCGAGGGAACCCGTCCAATGGCAGACATTGAATGCCATCGCATCAGACAGGAGCGTCGTACATAACAATGGAAGTGATGTCAAGGAAGTAACCACTACTCACCACGCCACCAAAATCAAGAGCATCCGTCCAAGTCCCCATTTCACTGCCACACAGCCAGAGCTCCACACAGATTCTGAGTTGCTTGTCCAATCATCACCACCAGATACGCTCCATTCAATAAACCTGATAACAAAACATTATCAAAGTCAAGCACAACGAGGGTCAGGTCAAGATATTTCATAAGATGAGAATCATTCAACCTCACACCGCTCACAAAAATGGGTTGAATTTAAGTCATATTTTATAGAATTTACAGACTAAAGTACTGACATACAAAGCACAGGCAGGCGAAGGAAAACCGCTTGCATTGCAAGAAGTACCTAGCACACGATTACCACTCGACCAAGAGGGTATTGCACAAACCAGAGATTGACCAAAAGCACGATAAGCCTAAACCCGTACACATCACACTCCATGCATTATCAAGGACACAAAGAACATTGAAGTCCAACTGAGATATGACTCCCCCTAAGCTCCTAGAGTTAACTTCAAAAGAGTTCAAATGCGTTTCCAGCTAATATCGTAGAAATTTTAAAAAAATACCAAAAAACGTAGGCACTAACTGAATTCTCGCACTATGTGCACGATGAACTGCCATTGTAAATCGAACGGTCCGTAAAGAAGCTAGAACACACTTGCAAAGCGCGCCGTCACCCGCGGCTGGCTCCAACCTGTAGCTAAGCGCGCGTCGAGTCCATAACCTTTCTATATGAAACGTGTTCGGCCAACCGTCGCGCAGAAGGGATTTGAAAATTTGCGTGAAACGCAAAAAAATATGAAATAACCAGTCGGATGTATTTACGCGTCATTAAAACATTGAGCCTGGTCATCCTCACCCACCTCAAGAACCGCCGTCCCCACAGGTTCAAACTGCACCATCGGGGACAAAGAACATGGAAGTCCACCTGACAAATGACTTCCCTTAACCTCCTACAGATATCTCCAAAAGAGTTAAACGCGTTCCCAGCTAATATCGTAGTTTTTTTTTAAGTACCAAAAAACGTAGGCGCTAACTGAATTTTCGCACTATGTGCTCCATGAACTGCCATTGTAAATCGAACGGTCCGTAAAGAAGCTAGAACACACCTGCAAAGCGCGCCGTTACCCGCGGCTGGCTCCAACCTGTAGCTGAGCGCGCGTCGAGTCCATAACCTTTCTATATGAAACGTGTTCGGCCAACCGTCGCGCAGAAGGGTTCTGAAAATTCGCGTGAAACGCAAATAAATATGAAATAACCAGTCGGATGTACTTATGCGTTAATAAAACATTGAGCCTGGTCATCCTTACCCACCTCAAGAACCGCCGTTCTAACGGGTTCAAACCACGCCCTCTTACATCTTGCCTACGCAGTAATCACCTGACCTCGTTACAGAGTAACGAAGTTCAAACCTTCAGCCAATATTGTTGCATAGTTTAATCCATGAACGGAGCAGCTGCTGACGAAGGGGCGCGGGCACGGGCACAGAACCCAGCGCAGGCGCAGACCAGCGCAGTGAAAACACACTGTAAAAAACAGTCGGGATTTTCCGAAAAAAAAATTGACCCGGATACTTTTCGGGACAAATATACTCCGACATCTTCAGAGTATGGCGATTGAATTTCAGGATATACCGGAACAGTTCGGAAATAAACGTAGAATGACAACTAAAATTGTAACCCACAGCCCCCCCAGCGTTGGCAGAGATCGATTTCCCATAAATACATCGAGCTTGGGTTCGAGGTTGGCATTCGTTTTCAATAACTGGATTCGATAGTGTCTGCTGGTCTGAGGTTATGTTTTCTTCGGCCGATTTGTGACTCGACCACAAGCTCTTCGACAGCCTCCGGAGCTTTGGCCCCTGTTAACAACTATGGTAATATGTGCGATGTATTTAACGGCCTGACCTTTTGGTTGCGAGTATTTTATATATTATTTGCGTACATATGTCACAGGACGAACTCCCAGAGCCTAAGGACCACAAGTATAAATGTTTGGTTAATGAAGTGCCGCAGACGACATAACCTCTGTACAGACTTACACATTCACAGTTGACATTCTTGAAGGTCTGGACTATTGTACTGCTAGAAATTTGAGGTTTGTTGACAACCGGTTTGTTTTGGTAGTACCACAGTACTGTTGCTCTGTATGCATTTTGGCCTTGCCCACAACTATTACTGCTCTGTTTATGTTTCAGGTGAAGAATCCTGTATATGAATATGTCATCTTGTCTTATTGTGATATTAGTGATTGGTTTGGGTTGTACAATGCCAATTCAAATTTAAAGGAAATGGGAATGATTGTGGCAAACAAGTATTGAATACTCGCACCACAAAAATGTGTTCATGAAACTGGTAGTTGTTTTGTGCTGCGTGTGAGTATGAAATGAGTAATGAAATTCTATAAATAAATATTATGTTAGTGTTGCAGCGTAACATTTGCATTTTGTTCTCTCTATTTACCAGAATTGGTATTTTGTCCTTTCTATTCAATAGTATATTACTCCCTCAAGCATGCTCTCCGAGATTAATAATGCAGGTATCGTATACACCAAGTGGTTTTAACATAGATTCAAATTTATTGTTTCCTTTGTTTTACCAATGTCTGGTTTCTTTCCCTAGAATTCAGAGTGGAGTGTCCTCAACCATGCTCTGCAACGTTAGCTATGTAGGTAGAGTATAACAATATCAGTACAAACGTAGATGTTTTTTAATTTGTTATCCTTACATTTATTTTCTTTCCCTAGCAATCATTAGGTCTCTGTTGGTTTTATTTAAACTATCATTTATGATAGAGGTCTTTGCAAAGCGGTCCTTAAAAAACATCAGGCGTTTAAATGGAAGTAGCTTGGACTCTCTCGCATATCAGATACGTCTCTAGGTTATGTGGTGGTGTTGCTTGAGACCCTCCAAAACCCTTGTCCCCACCCATTTTATGAGGTCGGAGATAACATCCGTCTCTCCCTCAAGCATGTTCTACTACAACACCAATTAGGCAGGTTTGATATATATGACTACTAAAAATTTGTATTAAGTTGATTGTTCATTTTGTGATACCAATGTTTGGTTTCTTTCTCTAGGATTGGGAGTGGAGTATCTTATTTTGAATTGTTATGTCTAATGAAAAGAATTCACAGGAAATCAGTTGACTCCGGTAATGTGTGTAAATGTCTGCGATTTCTGCACAACATTTACTTAAATCCATACATGGTGAGTGTAGTATCAAAATTCTATCAACAAATATTTTGTTATCATTACAACTCTTAGGTTTTTACCTTTGCATTTTTTCTCTCTCAGCCAGGATTGATCTGAAGTCTGCTTCATCCTAATGTCTAACTTCCTCAACAATGCTCTGAAATGTTAATAATGCAGGTAGAGTATAACTAAGCTAGTTCAAACATGGAGATTGTCTATTTTGTTATCCTTATATTTGGTTTCTTTTCCTAGGATTGAGAGTGCAGTGTCCCATTTGGGAAAGGGTGCTGTAATTGTTTTGTCCAATGAAAAGAATCCACGGGAAATCAGTTGACTCTGGTAGAGTGTGTAAATGCCTACCATTTCTGAACACCATTTATTTAAGTGGAGGGGAGGATGTAAACATGTTTCTATTTTTATTTTTATGTGAGTATAAAACAAGTATTGAAATTCTGTCAACAAATAATTTTTTGTCACTGCTCGTATAGATTTTCACCTTGATGCCAAATGATGTACATACTGGAGTTCGAACAATGAATTTCAGCATAATAAATACCTGAAGTATGTCTGCATCTCTCTCTCTTCTCTCTCTCTCTTCTCTTTATCTCTCTTCTCTCCGACTTGTCTGTCTCCCCCCATGAAATGACATTCCATCCTTCCTCAATGCCTGTTATCAAGGAACTGTATACTTTGTATGTTTTTTTATCTCTTTGTGATGTTGGAGCCTAGAAGGGGAGTGTCAGAGGAAATGTTTTGTATGTATATTTGTACAGTTTTGTAAATATTCTGGTGTGGGTGAGCCACATGTAACATATTTCTGTCTTTTCTTTTTGAGGTTTTTACCTTGATGCCAAATGATGTACATGTTGGATTTGGAACAATGAATATCAGCATAACATATACCTGATGTGTGTCTGCATACAATATCTTTTGGAAGGATTTATCACAATTCAACCGACTTGTGGTTGATCTTTTGCAGTTCATATTTTGGAGGCTCCTGGGACTAAATTGGATCATTAAGTAGGATTGAAACTCTTTCCTCTCAAGCTGCATCTCAACCACATAGGTACATGATATTTGTGTTTATGGTAATGCCCATGTTGTGATCAAATGTATGTCGATATCTACCTTCTTTCTCTCTCCTTTTTCAGCACTTAATTGTCATAACTCATCTGATGGTCATCCTTGTGTCAGTTTTCAACCTGGTGGCTTCTTTATGATTCTTGACTGTTTGAAGAGGCAGTCTGGAAATTATGCATGGTGTGACAACGTCCAGATCTTCCTCTGCCCGGCAAGTGTTAATATAAGGTTAAAAAGTTGTTGAATTATGTTCAACTTGTCTTCAACTTTATTTTCTGTTCACAGAGAAACAAACATTTTGTATATTTTTCCTTCAGGATCATCACAAACAAAACCTTTTTGAAACGTAGCTGCCGCATGTTATCATAGGCCTTTCTCGGGTCAAGATGCTAATTTGCCTGTCCAAATTTCTGGGCTGAAAGTACACTTTGCTGTTTCTAGTAAGTGTGAGGTGCTACTTACTTTGTGAATTGAAATTGCTACACCAAGCAGAATTAATTCTTAATATGAGAAAACTTAGCAAATTTAAATGGTAGTTAAACCTGGATTGTGTTATTAATGGAAGTGTAAATTCCCTCAAATTTTGACTTGACTTCTCACTCTCATGGTACTCATTTAGTTCTTTTAATTCCCACATGAAGGTCAGCATCTTAAAATTGTTTCTGGGGCCCCTGCATACCTCTGGGTAGGCATACCCGCTTCGCAGGAGTGTCGGGTGGGACTGCCTACTTCACAAGGGTCTATGTACTCACGGATATCCACAGACAACCGAGACAAGATGTGTGTGACTAATAACAGTTTTGTGTCCACAGGATGGTTCATGGACTAACACCATCACTGACTTGTCAGCATGGAAGCAGATTATGGTGGTGGATATTAATTGTGTAAGTTTTTATAAGTGAATATTTGCTACTTAATAGATTAGATTTTATTTCTTTCCTTCAATGTTTTTGTTAGACGAAACCATGTTTTATGAATTGAAAAAAAAACTTTGTTTTACCACACTCAATATTAATTGAGATTAATTTATGTTTTCATTGTAGTGTGTTTTATTGTACTTTGTGTCTTACAGTGTGTTTCTTTTCACAGGAACTTTGCTGTTTTCCTTCTCAAGCAGACCATGGACACCTTCCATCACCAGTCTTCTGCGACATGCTAGCTGATAAGTTTTTGACAATGCTGTGAGCAGAGGTTTTTTAAGTTAATAGAGATTTTCTCAGTGGATGTGCATGAGTTTTATTTTATCAATGTGGACAATCCTCGTGCCCTCATATGGTACTCCAGTCCTTGCGAAACCCTCACACATTGGATGTTATCAGGGAAAGGAAGATGCCACTGGTTGTGGGAGCTATACAATGATGCATACTGGGTAAACTCACCGTAGGTTTTTCCTACCAGTTTTAGATGAGATGTTTTCAATGTTAGAGATGAAATGGCATTATTTTACTTTAGGGTTCTGCTGAGTTTTAAGCTTTTCCCGAACAATTCGGTACTTTTCCAGACTATTCAGTAAATGCCTAAAATGTTGGAGTATCAAATTATCCAAATAGTTCGAGGTGCAAAATTTCCATACATAATTTGTCGGAAAATTCCCCAAAATTTTGGGACAGTGTAAGAAGCCGTTTGAAACAAAAGACGAGCGTGGTCACAGGTGAAAAGCCGTATGTAGCAAAAATTTTGGGGTGGATCCAATTAAAAAGAAGCAACAAAAATAACTTGTGTCCAATGATGATGGTTTGGTTGTATAAATCTTTGCCAAACTCATTGGCATCCTCTAGCGAGGGCTGTGGTAACGGCCGGCCCCACATCTGGGAGCGTCTTTTGCTTACTACGGAAGAGGGTGTACAGAAAAATCACAACATGCGATATCTTTGAGCTGCTCGCCACGTACGAACCGGACTTGAAAATCATGCGGTATCGGGTGTTCGGAAGGGCTATGCCGGTGCAAGGTGGAGAGCCCAACCGGAGCCTCACTCACGATGTGTTCCACTTAGGCCATAGAGGTCATGTTTTGCCCACTGACACCTACAGCAGCACCTCACATCGTTTCTGACCACACTTCCTGCTTCCTTGGACGATTTGAAGGGGGGTCGATTCCCAGCCAAAATCTCATATCTCGCCCCATTCTCTCATAATGGCTGCGAGGGCGTGCGTGAGCACGTTTTCCAAGAGTGTCAGAATGTAAAACTCAACTTTTTCGGAGAAAATGATGACAAATTTAACTTTTGACTTCACATGCCTTCCCAATTGTCGACGAGGGGAATCGAATGCGACAAACCGCGACTCGATCCGACGTCGGGAAGCAGGTGAACGGTGAAAACGATACCGCGCGTGCGAGAGGAAATGGGTGGTAACAAGGGTGCAGCGCTAACTTGGATACCCGCCTGCACCGTCCCTGGTACCCATATAAATAAAACCGCTACCTAGGCGTTGTTGCCATGACTATCAGTGACAGAATGACGCCGTTGTCACGTCCGTCACACCGATGGTCACGGAGAAATCTGTAAAACGGATTACCGTGTCACACTTTAGCACTATTTCAACGAACGTACTGGGTGGTATCGGAAGTGCGCTACTGGCTTAACGGTGCGAGGTAGCGATTTCTTCCATAGAATGGACCCCCCTAAAATCGGCGGGGGGACTCCTTGAGATGTGCTTCAGGTGCTGCTGCAGGTGCCAGTGGTAAAAACCACGGCCTTCTTGTACTGAAAGTGGAATAATTGCTATAACTCTGGAACGGACAGCCCGAACGAGATGCGGCCTGGTGCTTATGTGCGCCACTGCTCAATAGGAGAACGACAGAGACTGAAAGCGACCGATATCGAGAACCGGTAACCACCCCGTCCTCGAGGGCCAACTCCCAAACGATGTGAGAGGAGAACGGGGCTTTCGGCGCGGGGCATTACAACGAGTCGCAATGGGTTTTGGACCGGCCTCGTGGATTATTCACCTCCACCTCCACCCACCCCTTGCCAATTTCGTTCACCTGCAGGTCCAGCGGGAAGAGGAGCTATAGAGCATTTGCCGTGAGGACGCCCGCAGTCGCGTCCATACGCAGCGCTGTGCCGAACTGAGCCGACTGTGGTGAGCCCCTTAAACGGGGCTGTTATTGTACCAACCTCTCCACCGCAAAGCACATATTTCAACTGCGTCGTGAACACGAAGAAGGACGAGTCTAAACGGCGAAGCTAACTGTACACATTGAAAGCAAATATTGCCTTCGTAAACCATCGCGTAGCGTTTCGGGCGTAACATATTTCCGTTTGGAAGATTATTACATTACCGATGGCAGCAATATCTCGCGCGCTTCTCGCTCCCCACTGATAAGACAGTGTCCTGCGTGCGGCTCCTTTGTTGTAACGTCCACCCTCGCGTAATAAGCTGTCCTGCCGAAGATAAACTTGTCCGTGAGGCGCCATGCCGGGGCTAACGCCCCAGCCCGGCAGCAAGGCCGGGTCCACCGTCTATCTGGACGACGAAGGCTTCGCGTACGCGAAGAAGACGGAAGCCGGCATCACGCGGTACATGTACTGTAAGACCGTCGGGTGCCCGGCCCACGGCAAGGACGTCTTGGGGGAGTTTACCCTCACCGTCCCTCATGATGCTCGACTGTGCCGGCCGAACCCCGACCTGCATCTGCTGAACCGCATGCGCGAGGAAATGAGGCGCACAGCTTTACAGACGGGTCGGAGTGAGGCCGCTTTCCGGGCGGTGGAGGCTCAGCCAGAGTAAGTGCCCAAGACCTTAGGCCATACGGTTCAATTCTGGTTCGTCGTGGATGGGGGTTTATTAAAGAAGAAATAATCTGGAGCACTCTTAGGAACTTGTCTGTAAGAACAGAGACTTCTCTGGCATTATCCTTTTCTTGGTGATCTTATTTTATTTCCTTGCAAAACCTGGGGAATACCTACAAAGGCTGCCTGTCGCTCAGCTACAACCACACAGCGCTGGGGGGGGGGGGGGGGGGGGGGGTCAGGACCCCGCCCCTCCCGAGAGCCCTTGAAAGCCGCCTGAAAAGTAGGCAAACGGCGCGACATTCAGCCTGTAAGTAGGCAAAAGGCATGACCTGACCCGCACCCACAAACTGCCTGAAAATTGGCCCCCATAAGGACTTCTGCCAAATACCTCCTATCCACGACCAACCAGCATATGAATCATTTGCTTATTTATGGCTCTTTTTCCTTCCAAGTGCTCTAACTTAATCCAAACTTTGAGGGTGTACATGACTTCCCACTTACAAAGCACGCACACTCTGCTTTTTTACAATCCTATTCAAAACAAGTCTGCTGCAAGGTGGTACTTAGTAAGAAAATAGTTTCTCTTGGTTTGACACCTGTATCTCCCAATCAAAGGAACAAAACACAAATAAATTCTTCACTTTGTCAGGCTATTATGTTATTTCTCACACTCAGTGATGCATTGGAATTTCAAAATATTTTGCATCAATGGTTTAAAAAGGAGAGCCCATATGTCGCTATCCTTTCCAATGCTCATAAATTCATTGCACATACGGAGTAAGATATGTAAAGCACTCCTAGCATCCACCCGTTAATTTATTATCGCAAATAGACTACTGCATATGCTGCTACTGTTCAAATTTGGATGTCACATGCATTAAATTTTCCCATAAGATTTCTTTCTTTTATTTCTTGATAAGTTTGAGCATCAAAGGGCTGTGTCTCAATTTGGCAAACAAATGGTACACTTACATTGAGAATAAATGATTTTTCCAAATTGGTCCTGCCAACTAATATTTATCTGCTCTGTTATACACTAACTTTGAAGATTTGTTTATTTGTGTCATTTTTAGCTTATTCTACTTTCATTTTATAAAAAGATCATTTGCATCCTGAACATGGGCACAAGAACAACTTACAATACGAACAACTCTTAACATTTGTTTAGCCCAAATGTCGGTTCAGAAGGTACAAACCAATTTTTCTCTAGCATATTTCAATATTATTTATTATAAGTCCCAAGTCCCAGCTAAAACGGCTGCCTAGAGATGAAATCCTTTTGTGGTTCACAAAAACCAGAGGATTATGTGATGAAATTGAAGTCTCCAAAAATTTGCTAAGTAGTACATCCTAAGCCAATAGGAGGCATCTGGGGCGGTAAGTTGTGGCGTGCAGCACGGCGAGAGGGGAGGGGGTGGGCGACGGGTCATCCGGGATCAGAGTCGGATGGAGTCGACACGGCCGTCATGTGGGAGGCCAGCACGGCAGCCTGCAGGGCCGTCCGACCAAGGCGGCGGGGGCCTCGGCGCTCCCGGGGCCGGGGCGACGGGCTGCCCAGGGGACGGACGAATACGTGCACGGAAGGGGGGAGGGGAGGGGGCAGCTAAATTTTTGCGACGACGGGGAGGCGGTCCCGGCGCCTAGCCGGCCATGGTGTTCTCGGGCTTGCCTAATATTGGGAAGATTTCTGGATCGTGTGGTGCACACAGGTTCGCAGGGGTTGCCGGCCGTATAAGGCTTCCCGGCTTCTCCTCATCCCTGAGGCGGGCAGTCAACAGGGGAAGGCCGCCCCCCGTCCACTCCGTGGAGGAGCTAGAGGGCCTGCTGCAGCAGAACCCTCGGTTTACCACCAACCGGGAAGGTCGCCCCTTCTTCTTGGGGGCCGTCCGTGCGGGTGAGCGTGTGCACTTGGTGTTCGTCGCGGAGGCCATCTTCCGGGCCATTGAGGAACGCGGCGAACCCATCCAAGTGCACATGGACGCCGCAATGAAGACGGTGCCAGGGCTGTTCAAGCAGCTGTTTGCGTGGCAGGTAGTCGGGGGCGACTATGTAAGTACTCAGACGGTTTACGTCCTGCGAAATCAATGACAAGCGTTCCACTCCATGTAATATAATACTACAGCTATAATTTATATCCCTGTTGCCAGGTCTATGGCTGCGTTTATGCTCTGATGACTGGAAAAACTGAGCAGGACTACACAGCCATAATAAACCTAATCATGGGGCGGTTCCCGCGAGTGCAGGTGGCCAGCGTCATGGCCGACCTGGAGCAGGCCCTGCGGAATGCCGTGCGGCGCTGCCTGCCAGGCGCCGACCTCCATGCCTGCTGGTCGCACTTCGCCAGAGTAAGTATGGTCTAAATGCATGGTTTGAGCATCAACCATTTCCATCAATTGTACTTGTACTCAAGTGCGCGCATAGAAGGAGGGGGGGGGGGGGGGGGGGGGTCCTTTGAAGGTAGGCAAACTATTCGCTACGTTCACCACGTATTTCGTTGACGGAGCAGCAGGCTGAGGTGTCACACATTCCGTGCGTCCGAAATTAATTTTAACGTTCGCCGCGGGCGGCGACGCCGTGAGAAGCAGCACGCAAAGCATGCGCGCAGTCACGGTTGCCTACACAGTAGGCGCCGGCCCGCTGAACCTTTGCTTTACAACGTTTCGATCAATTTCTTTTCGCAGCGCGTCGAGAAGCGGTTCGCCAGGGGCTCTCTGCCGGCGGTACGCGAGATGCCTGAGGGGCGGCGCGTGTACCGCATGGTGGTGGCGCTGCCGCTGCTGCCCGCGGACCTCATGGTGAGGGCTGTGCAGGAAGTCGTGAGGCCTGCGGCGGACCGCCTGCCCCTCACGCCCCGGCAGCGGGAGGACCTTGCGGTTTTCTTCCGCAACTACGTCCAGGGGTACTGGCTTCGTCGAGTAAGATAACACAGAGTAGTGCCATTCTTTGACGGTCCAACTGTAGATTTGTACTCTGCACATCACTGATATTTTTATCTTTAGGTGGGTGCGGAAAACTTGTCCGTTGCCGGCCTGCGGCGACGCACCAACAACGACGGCGAGGCCTGGAACGGATACGCATCGGGAAAGGCGGTCACCGTGCGGGACAATGTCTGGTCATACATTGGTGAGAATGCCCCGTAGTTTTCTACCGGCTGCCCAATGCAGCAAAAATGTGCGGGTTTGCCTAGCAGCGCCTTGCGGGGCATCGTTACACACGTTGTTCTTTCGTCCGTAAGGCGCTGATAGGCAACCCATTCGTCTGGGCTGCGTTGGCTCGCACGCCCTGTATACATTTTTTTTTGGCTTGTACGAGTTGATTTAAATTGTGATTCCTGGTGTTTTATCCGATCGTTCGTTTCCACACCAGACACTATGGCCGACATTGAGTCGAGAGACCGCAACGACTTTCTCAGGTGGTGGAACAACCGGGTAGCGCCGCGCCGGACCCGGGCCAATGCCAGCGTACAAAAGGACGCTCGCATTGCGCGCAGCCTCCAAGAGCTGCAGGCTAGTCCAAGGGCAGCGGAGGACCTCGAAACCTTTCTGCGGCAGGTCGCTTGGGAGGGCCAGGAATTGCTGCCCCAAGGTAAGATCATCGCATCTAAACCGCGACAGGCACGAACGTCGCCGATGTAAGTGGCTAGGGCTGGTACTTAAAAACACGATGGACATAGAATAGAATACGAGGCCTTCTGCGCAACGTTAAGGGAAGCTGCATAAGATGCCCAAGGCCAAGGCGTCCATGGGCCCCTGGTGAGCTACATGTATGCCTTTTACAGTGCACGCGGATGGTCCAGACGACGACGACGTTGTATGGGATGACGGGGACGTGGACGACGACGGCGCGAACATCCCGCCAGTGGCCGTGCCCGGCGCGGCAGTGCCTGAGCTCGCCGACCCTGTGGAGGACGCCGTCGGAGCAGGTCCTGCGCGTCTCCACCAGCCTGAGGCCGTGCCCGTCGTGGCGGCGCTCCTGCGCGCCGACCCTGTGGAGGACGCCGTCGGAGCAGGTCCTGCGCGTCTCCACCAGCCTGAGGCCGTGCCCGTCGTGGCGGCGCTCCCGCGCGCCGACCCTGTGGAGGACGCCGTCGGAGCAGGTCCTGCGCGTCTCCACCAGCCTGAGGCCGTGCCCGTCGTGGCGGCGCTCCCGCGCGCCGACCCTGTGGAGGACGCCGGTGGAGCAGGTCCTGCGCGTCTCCACCAGCCTGAGGCCGTGCCCGTCGTGGCGGCGCTCCCGCGCGCCGACCCACTGTGGAGGACGCCGTCGGAGCAGGTCCTGCGCGTCTCCACCAGCCTGAGGCCGTGCCCGTCGTGGCGGCGCTCCCGCGCGCCGACCCTGTGGAGGACGCCGTCGGAGCAGGTCCTGCGCGTCTCCACCAGCCTGAGGCCGTGCCCGTCGTGGCGGCGCTCCCGCGCGCCGACCCCGTGGAGGACGCCGTCGGAGTTGAGCCCGCTGTGCCCCACGAGCCTGAGGCCCTGACCGGCGTGACGGCGCCAGTGCGAGCCCACCCCGGTGGCTCGAGAGAACTACATCATTGCGATAGTCGTGACGAGCGCCGCAGGGAGCGCTTGCGGCAGATGCGAACGGCGAGAAAGGCCAGGCGGGCCTATGTTCGAGAGCTGGCAGGTATGTCTTATTTTTGGCATTTGCAATACCTCACATAATTTTAGAAATGCTGCGCCAGGTACGTCTAACGCTTTGATCTCTACAACAGGGACGTCCAGCGGCATCTTGGAAGTGCCGGCCCAGCGGGTTGAGTGGTTTCATCGGCCTCGAGTGCGGTACTCCTCAGACGAGGATGAAGACCCCGTGCGGAACGCAGTCCGAGTCGGTCCTGTCCTGCGCGTCTCCACACTTCTCCGCCAGCCAGCGGCCGTGCCCGTGGTGGCGGCGCTCCCGCGCGCCGACCCTGTGGAGGACGCCGGCGGAGCAGGTCCTGCGCGTCTCCACCAGCCTGAGGCCGTGCCCGTCGTGGCGGCGCTCCCGCGCGCCGACCCTGTGGAGGACGCCGTCGGAGCAGGTCCTGCGCGTCTCCACCAGCCTGAGGCCGTGCCCGTCGTGGCGGCGCTCCCGCGCGCCGACCCTGTGGAGGACGCCGGCGGAGCAGGTCCTGCGCGTCTCCACCAGCCTGAGGCCGTGCCCGTCGTGGCGGCGCTCCCGCGCGCCGACCCTGTGGAGGACGCCGTCGGAGCAGGTCCTGCGCGTCTCCACCAGCCTGAGGCCGTGCCCGTCGTGGCGGCGCTCCCGCGCGCCGACCCTGTGGAGGACGCCGGCGGAGCAGGTCCTGCGCGTCTCCACCAGCCTGAGGCCGTGCCGTCGTGGCGAGCTCCCGCGCGCCGACCCTGTGGAGGACGGCCGAGCAGGTCGGCGTCTCCAGCTCGGTGTGCCCCACGAGCCTGAGGCCGTGCCCGGCGTGGCGGTGCCCCCGGGCGTCGACTTCCCCCGCCAGCGTGAACTGCTCGTCGCCGACGTACGGCCTGCTGGTGCAGCGCACCGTGCCGCCGACCCGGCCGTCCAGCCTTGGAGGCGAAGTATGTGAGCCTTACTACAAACCTTGGTGGCATTGTGGCACGTGTTAAACCCGCGTTTTCTCTTTTGCAGTGGGTGGGCGTGCAGGTGAACAGAGGGGTACGCTTGAGCGGCACGGGCGGGGTCTCGACATCCCCGATGCCGACGTGCGAGCTGTTGCGCCGGACGTGTACCGGGTCAACAGCCGGCAGGCGGCTCCGGGGCGTCGCGGTCCCCGCGCGTACACTGTCACCCGCACGGGGCGGCCTTTCTGCCACTGCATGGTGCGGTGTGGGAGATGCCGACCGGGCCTGTGCCAGCAAATGTACAGGTGTACGTGCCCGGATAACCGGCGGCAGTTGTGCAAACACATCCATAAAGTGCACCACTGGATTGTTCGAAGAAGTAGGTCCCCTTTCTCATTGGTTCACTTTCCCTTCGGTGAATGATGTATGTGTAATGCGTTCATTTTATGTTAGATGTTCCTCCGGAGGATGTGGACATCGACGAGCTGTCGTCCGATTTCGAAGATGAGCCTGGCCCGGACCGACGACGCCGACGTCGGGTTCCGGCTGCCCCCCGTGATGGTGAGTAGTTTGCAAGAATTTTAGTTTCGACGTTCGATCTGCAATTACATTCACATTGTTCTCAGATTCTGAAGTTACTTATGAGCTTCTGCAATCTGCCGTGATGACACGTTTCCCGTTATTATGATTTCATGTGCAGCACCTGATCGCGTGTTGCGGCCACGGCCGCCCCAGGTAATTGAGGTGTCATCGGACAGCGAAGGTAAATATGACAGGAAATGAGTTCCCCTTCATGCCCACATCTTTCACTTCCCTGCACCAACTACATAACCGTGTGTCCTGTCAGAGGACGCTGTGGCCCCTCGTGGTCAACCTGGTGAGGTGGCTGGCGGTGCCCGCGCTGCTGGCGCTGCGGCGGAAGAAGCACGCTGTAAGAAACACTTGAATCCGTTTACACAGAGCTCTTTCTGCATTCTTTTCTTTGACATTCGCTTCCTCGACTCTGACCAGGGGCTCGAATTCGAGAAGAGAGAGCGGAGCAGGACCGGGCCTTCCAGGAGGGGCTGGAGGCCGACCGTGCTCGCGACCGCGCCCGCAGAGAGGCGGCCGAGAGGGCGGAGAGAGAGGCGGCGGTGGAGGCGGCGAGGGCGGCGGCCGTTGCCGAGGAGGACGCCGAGAGGGCCCGCCTCGAGGGGGCCGAACGGGCCCGGGTGCCGGCCTTCCTCCAACGCAGGCTGGAGGCCCTACCGCCTGAGCCCGAGGCTGGCGCCGGCATCCGGGTGGCCTTCACCATCCCCGGGGTCGAGGGTCAGGTCTCCCGGCGGTTCTCCGAGGACTGTCCGACGTCGGCTCTCTACGATTTCGTTGAGAGCCAACCGAACGCGCCGCCGTTCGTCAGGGTGTTCCAACGGTACCCCATGCGGCAGGTACCGCTGGCCACCCCCAACGGACAGCCACTCCCTCTCTTGGAGGCACTGCGCGGGCTGAACCCGCAGCAAGGGCTCAACATCAACATCCGAAGCATGGCCATGGTGGTCACGTCAGCCGCCGAGGGTAAGAACGACTGCACATTTTCTCGAGTATTTTTACGGTTTGGGTTCATGGGTCGTCCATTATGTATATCCGAAATCCGCCCGCCCCAAGGCAACGGCCGTTCGCGAGCGCCTACGAATGCGGGGTAGGCCGGCCCGCACGACACGCGTGCTCAGCACATTCTTCGATTGCCTACCCAGCAGGCGCTATCCGTGCCGGAACTGGCCGACCCGTGGACTTCACTACACGGCGAGACCGCGGACGTCCTTCATGGATGACCCCGAAGGGCCAATGGAACTTCCCGCCCTCTCCCTCTTACCACAACGTTCCACCCACACCGGATCTTCCCCCATTTTGAGTGACAGCTGTTTGAAATACCAGCTCTACAGGGAGTTACGATATAGCTTGGGTTTCTTCATTCACAACGCTTAGGCTCTATTAATGAAGCACGTGAGAGACATTGTCGCAATCGATAAACTTCTGAGGCGTGTTTGAGCATGAGGGTGCCTGATGGGTAGGCAACTACTTACGCCTTTTAACTCGCGTTTCGTGCGGACTGGCCTACCCTGACATTCGCAGGCGATCGGCTTTGCCATGTTCATTTCTTCTAAGATTCTACGGAAGAATTCATGCGTCTTTCATGGGCAACACATTGTCTCCTCGGCTGTGGGCATATACCGAGAAGGGTACCACATTGAATTTTATCTCCGTTTCAGAATGGACGTGCCCCATTTGTCTGGGCGGTGAAACCGCCGTATTTGTAGGCGTATTGCAGTGTGGCCACATATTCTGCGGCGTCTGCCTAAGGGCGTGGAGGCAAGACCACAACCTTTGCCCCGCATGCAGGGCCCACATCACAAGTGAGAGGACAAGTTTGGGGCCTGCCTGACAGGTTTGTATTTCTATTTCTTTTTTTTTTGTCACTTCTTTCATGTCAATTGCCTAAGTATTACCAATTTATTACCATTCATTAGCAAGTTTAAGGTCTCCTTTGGTGTATTTTTTTTCCTATCAGTTACATCATTCAAGTTGTTTTAAATATGCTATGAAAGAGGAAGTCTGTCGGCTTCTCTACTTGTTTCCTTTTTGATCATTACATTGGACTTGCCTTTTAATGGAAAGTGGATCAGAATTAAAACTAATTGCTGAATGTGTAATTTTTCAGGTTCTTTTCAGTTGCCTCAAACACAACCTGCCGGCATGGGACTTTGCTTCCCACTCAGTTCTATGTTCATGTTCCCTGTTCAAAGAAACAAGATTTTGGCATAAACCTTGGTCCTTTATGGTTTTGTGGAAGATGTCAGTATTACATTGCATCATATTTTTTCTGTATCTCTTGTTTAACTGTTTTATGCTACATTCACACATAAAATATTGACCAATGTTTTTTTTTTTTTTTTGTTTTCATTTTATCGAGTTCCCTTTTCCACAACAAGGAAGAACTGGATAATAAAACAGTTTATATGTCCCATGTACGTACGTCCACCTCCAGGAGGAAAAATAATCATCTCTTAGGGTGGCTACGCTCAGTGCTTAGAAACTTTTTTCATCCTTACTTTCATGAGAGATAGCAACACCATTATGGCCAATTCGAGGACCAGCATTGTCCATCCCTTATGCAAAAGTGTCTTTATCATGAACCATCATGAAGCTGGTGGATCTGAAGTTAATTGAGAGTTTCTCCATTTTCAAGTTTAAGTTGGGGAAACCTACATAAGATAGCCTTGAATTCGAACTTTCTATCTTCAACTTTTAATAATATCACACTAACAAATTTTGTCGTTCCAGAATGAAGAGTGTTTGACTAATTGAGAACCAAACAGCTTCATTCTAAAACGACTTTCCATATTCAAAAGGCTTTGTTATATAACAACAAATTTAAGAAGAAAAACCCATGCATAAAATGCTCCTTAAACCCTGATTAAATGAATCCATGAGAGCACTGTGCAGGTCTTGTTCGTAAATAGAAGGGTATTGATTGAAATAAGGACAAGCACATAAGGTAAAATGAAATTTATTATATTACATCACCCCTCCTTCTCCCACCCTGGTACAGTGATTCGTTATGGCTTTGATAGCGCAGAAATCCTGTATCCTCGTATCCCAATATAGCCCTCCCCCCAAATACTACATGCTAAAGCTCATGCCTCAGTTGGCTGGATATGTTGAGGTCTTGGAGTCTCCTCTTCAGTGTACCCAAAGCAACCAAAAAGTTCAAATTTGTTTACAATGCAAATTGAATTCTAATTGGAATAAACAAAATATATACTCACAACTCACAATTACACGTATGAAAAAGCTGAAGATCCAATCCACATCCTGTCGTATTACTATACAGAAAAAATCTGCCAACTGCTCATGCATTGGTTGGCTGGGTATGTCGAGGTCTTTGGTGTACGATTCAGCCAAGCATTGTACTGGCGACACATAACACATGCAGAGCCTAGAAAAGAAAAGAACAACACACATTAACAAATAATTATCACTTTGGAACATTTCGGTTATTTATATTTTGATTTACTGGATTTAATTACACTGTCAATGCTGTGATGTGTCAGCAGTTACTGATTTTCTGTTTCTGAAATGAACTGTAAACTAAAATCGGTTTTGTGTGCACATAAACTCCTTGTGGTTTGTTTCAAGTAAATACCACATTTCTTAGTGTACTAACTAGCCAAATGAACATCCAATCAGAAAATGAGAGATGTAAGCGAATTATAACTAACATTGCAATGAAACACACCTCATTGCATATCAGTTCACTAAAGCCCCACAACTAAATATAGTACAGCCATGTTTGCTTTCTTTGTAACACATCTGCAATGACATTTAAGGTCAATTATAGCCATGGTGAAATTTAGTAATTAGTAGTAAATAGCAGCAGCCACATCAGTAGCAGTTGGCTCACAAAAGAATGAGATAATCATCACTTGCAATTTTGCAGTCCTTCGCTCCCTTTCACTCACCGTTGATGCAACTGAAGACAACTGAAAGAAAAAGGAAACATCCAGTTATCGTGTGGAGAGCAGAAGAAAGATCATCATTAGACATAGTTAAGGACTTCACTAACAATTCATTCCACTGAATGCTAACCGCAGCAAGGCGCAGAGAACTGTACACATGAAATGTACTTTGTACTTTTCTATTGCAGATAGAACCTATCTTGTTTTCAATCTCTTGTGATCGATGGTCAACGATTGACACTACATTAATTTTAGATCCTGGAAACAAAATTACAAGTGCTACAATAGCATAAACATAAGGATACATAACCTGAAAGAGGTATAATGAACTACTACTCCCAATATTTAAGATTAGAGCACTTTTTGCCTAAAATGTAGATTTTTTGCTCTACACTAACGCTCAATTCTATTTCTGTTCCACACAAAAAAACTGAGAGTAAACAGAGACATACAGTTACTGTCAGGATAGACTGAATAAATCCCATCTCTATTTTCAGAATTGTAGTAAATCACACACACACCTCACGATGGTATTACTTCAGTGAATAAAACAACAAAACTGGCAACCACTCGAAGTACACAGATATGTAAACATTTTCACAGTTCTCAGGGTGGAATGCATTCATCAAGCATAAGTATCTTTCTTTGTATTATCCATGTCTCATTTTGAACTCCACATGTTGTTCAGATGTTCCATACAACAAGCAGGGCAAACCACACTAGAAACAAAAAATGATAGGGCGAATCATCAAAAATAACACGGAGACTCATAACATTTCACATGACCATGAGCCACTGACCTGGAAAACAAACTTTTTGCAGGATGTAACATTGACACGATACACATTTGTAATGTACCTCAGTAAAACATAACCTCTGCCAAGTAATCCAGAAAAACTGTCTGCCGTACAGTAAACTGTATGCATGGAAGCAGATCGATTCGTGCACGTTGATTTTCTACGGGCTTCCGACTTCATTGAGCTTTCCATTTCTTTGTTATTGGTTCACAACTGAAGTCCCACGCACATCACGAACAAACTTGAAAATCTACAACGTACTACAGGACAGGACAGGTATCAACCACATTGAGCTTGGCATTACGCCACAGACAGATATTACCGATATCCCAGTTTTCGTAACGGAGCGTTGTTGTCTGACGCGACGTGTCGTAATTTCAATCAACAATCGGAAAACCTTGATCGATGGCGATGGCATGAACACGACGTAAATAAATACGATTGTAAAAAACAAAAACAAAGCAGACAAAATTCTTGCTTCTGCTCTCTACTTTCTTTTGTTCACGTGCCCATTTCGCAGCATGTTTAGTTGAATTAAGCCCAGTACTGCTTAATGCAACAAGGAAATACTAATTTATAGAAAGAAGAACTAGAATCACATAAATATTTAAAACAAAACAGAAATTTAAAAAAAATAGCTGCGATTTACCACCAGCCACTTCGGTTAGTACTCTGACGAACCGCGAGAGTGCGCTCTACCTGCACTTGGAAATAAAAAGCTCTAGCTTTCACTTTAATAAATGTCTCCAATGCTGACCCAACTATGAGAAAATATTTTGAAGAATAACCTGATCATCAGTGCCTCATCTCGTGTCAATTCAAATATTGTATGTCATCATGTAGCAGGAGCACTCATGCGCAGTCACTTGTCAGATGACGTCCTGCCCCCGTAGCCTCGCACCGGTTGTACGATGGTCGGTATGGAAAATGTACGATGCACCCACACCGACTGACGATGACGTTACACAGCGTCCCTGGCCTGGTAGCGGAGAGGGGATAGGTTTCGCCTCTCCTAGGGATGCCCGAGCCCTTGATTTAGCGGCAGTGGTGATGTCGGAACGCCAAGAGGGCCTGGCGCCGTCGTGGTGGGGGTAATGGGGGAAGTGCCGTAGCCTTCCCCAGGGTAGGTGGTGTCCTTGTCTTAGCGACTGCGCTACCCGCGGTGTTCTTGATGTTTCGCCACCGCCGTGGTCGCTACGCCAAAAAGCACTGGCGTCGTTGCCGCTACCTCAACAGAACCTGAGGACAGCCGTTGAGGTTGCGCTAACGAACACCGTCGCGTCTTTGCTGTTGCGGCAAAGGACTTAGTGAATGCGGCTGTGGTGTTAGCGGGTACGCACACGAGGTTTAGCGGCAGCGGCTTTCTGCAGTGGCTTTTTGGTAAACCAGGGGGTTAGTTTGGTCAGTTTTCCTTTACCGCCCTGCGATGCCCTGCCGAATGCCGCGAACCGCATCGCTCCATGTCAATTTTTTCTCGAGTTACCGCCGTCGTTCCAGTTTAAGGCCATGCATGACATGATGTAGGCCACTGACACCTGCAGCAGCACGCAAGGGTTAGTTTTGACGATTTTCCTGGAGTGTTGAGGTCATTTAAGGGGGGGTCGATTCTATCTCAAAAGTTTGTATCTAGCCTCCTTCTACCCAAACATTTACATGAGTGAGTCAATCAGTCAGTCAGTCAGTCGGGATGGCGTTATATATGTCTTTGACACCAAGGAACAGAATATATGAATCCATCTAAATTGGACAGATTTAGAAATTCATTTCCCACCATCTATGCGCTGCAGAAAAATCACAGTCTTCCAATAAATAATAGATTCTACAAAAAGAACACCTCATTCTGTCAGTTCCACTGCCCATAAAAAGGTATCCCAATCCTCACCATCAAGACAAAAAACAAATTGAAACAGTGGAATGGATTACTTCAACTGATGATATATGTACAAACACTTGTAAAACATAAATCTGCATAGCAAAAATTGTGAACAAGAATAATATTTGAATGCATTTCAGCAGATATATTAAATCCATGACAAGCTATGGACAAAATGCACTGAAAAAGCTAAAATGCAGTACCTTTATACTCAGAAGTCGATCAGAAAACTGCACAACAAGAATTAACACCCACCTTTCCTGCTCACCCCATTTTAAAAGATAAATGACAAAGATACAAAAGAAGGTGTCTTCCAACCCAAGCAGGCTGCATGATGTATAAAAAAAAAACATTCATCAGACCAAGAGGGCTTCCCACAACAAGTACTACAGGTTTAACATGATGGAATTGAGACCTGAATTATCGAAAACCAATTGTCATTTTATCCTCGTACCTCTCAAATACCCCATCCACATCTTCTTTGTGCTTAAAACGTACATGTTGAAGAAATGCTTTTGGATAGAGTTCGACGCTACTGAACCGGAAGGAACACTCAGGGCATGACTTAAACTTCTGAAGGCGATATATTCTTTTCTTTGTAGTTGCACCGCCACATGGATGTAAGGCTTCCAGCTCTGGGTCGTGGGCAACAACTTCCCTCTTTAGGCCCTTCAATGAACCTTCCTCCGTGATTATGTTTCCCTCCATGGATGCACAGACCTTGAAATGATAAGGAGGAAACAACACTTGAAAATGAACTTGAGAGCATTTATTGAAACACAAATTCTAGCCGTAAGGTCTTACATCTTTGCAGGTCTCCGTCTTGATGATTCGTGGGGCAGAGCTGCTGTTCTGCAACATTGCTGCAATGAATTCAGACAGAATTTCTGCTTTGATGTCTTGCATTGCTTGAAGAAGCTTCAGGTTATCACCACATGAAGACTTTGTGTCCCTCATAATCTTGACAGCAATTTGAAGTAATGTTATACCGCAAACATCAACTTTGGTAACCTGAAACCTACAGAAACAATGCAATGTCCTTTAACATGAGAGCACACAATCAGATTGCAGAAGCAAGTGGTTAGGGTTGTATGCTTATTCAACAGGGATATTGGACGTAAGACGGTCTTCCGCTTCAAATTGCGAAGATTGTATGACGTGATTCACAAATTCCTTAAAATCCAACTCTTTGCCATCACAGCACCTTATTGCCCTGGAATTGGACTTTTTCTGCCAACTTCACACTTAAAGACTGTGATGACCAAGACTAACCTCACCCATTAACAATTTTTTGGACCGAATTCCTTTTCAGACTGACTACTCTACCGATATGGGTCCACACTCGATAAGACTCGGAAAAGATACACCCAAAAATAGGAGATTCTTTTCAAGGCTTCCCTCCTGCTCGGCATGATGGCATGACTGGAAAAGATCCCCCCTACGGCGGTACATTTCTGCCGCGGGAGGAAACTACATTTACAAAAGGGATATATTCTGTTTTGTACGTTTAAAAGGGAAAATGTCCTCTCTGTACGTCTGCAGGGAAAAAACATAACCTAGGCCAACCTCACATTATCATCGGTAGTGTTCATTTGTCATACAGTTTTTCATCTGTTTACTTATTCATCCGAGAGAGGTGGAAGGTGGAGAGTTTTACAGAAGCTATTGATTGACAATACCTAACCCATCTAAGATAATAAAATGGAAGTGACAAGAGCAAGAGAAGACGTAAAAAGGGCCTTCTATCGAATAGTGGCATTGCTACAGGAGCATCCGAACCTGAAGATTCAGCTCAGAAATCTAATTGATGGCTATTTTAGCCTATGTGAGGACAATCATAGTATGGCTGCAGGCGGCGAAACGCGTAAGTTAATGTGCCTCTGCCTTGCATTCCTAAATTCATATGCGATGTCAGTAATAAGCATGCCATTCTCTGTTCCCCTATGGCAGGCTGGACAGTCGACACAGTCAAACAATTCTTGATGGGTACTGTTACGGCGATTCGCCATCACTTCACATCTGCACGGACGCTAGAAGCCAGAGATTTCATGGACCTGTTACAATTGCTCTATGTGTTGAGGGTACTCTGGACGATAGAGTTTATATCAATGAACAATGAATAAATCTCTGCTGGATTAGTAACCTTGTTTAAACTCTTAACCTTTGACTAGGAAAAAACACCCTGCCTGTGATAATCAGGGCACCAGCCCACCACCACCCCGCTCTCTCTCTCTCTCTCTCACACACACACACCCACCCTATCTCCCTCTCTCTCCCTCTCCCGGTCTTCTAAAGCAAGGAAAACAAAACACTATCGCGCAAACACAGCCCACGAACAGTCCCGGCTTTGTCTGCGTTTGCGCACAAAGGACAGACCAGAGGGTAAGGGCCCATAGCTGCACAGTGACGCCTAGCCTATGCTGAAGTCGACGTGGACGTAGGACCTGCTCATCTACTATCATGGTTAGTATTTTCACAGAATCCGCCTGATGTTCAGACACCTGTTTTTCCAATAACTAAAATGCGATTCTGTCGTTGTAGGACAACGCTCCTGACGAGGAGAAGAGAGGAAAGCGGTCTTTCTTCAAGAGACCTGATTCGAAGAAGGCTGGGCGACCGGTTGGAGTGCAGCACCGGCCTTACTCCCAAAGCGAAATTCAGGCTGCATTCGATTGCATGGTATTGGAATGCCCCAAATCCGTCTCCAACGCGCAATTTCTACAACGCATGCAAAAGGTGAGTGTGGATGCGTCTAGTCTCATCCTCGCAGTTGAGACAAAATAATGACTACTATCTGAACCAGAAATTTAGACTGACGTTTTAGTTTAGTGACAATATTTGCAGTGTGGTGACCTAATCACTTTGTAGTGTGCTTGTTAAAGTAGAATTTATGTGTAAATAAGACTAACACTAAATTGCTACTACTTTTTCCCATATTCCAGGCAATGTTGAAAGCCTCAGGGACTGAGAGGACCCCAAGTGCCCTGCAAACCTTTGTAAAAGGGAAGCTGAGGGAGTGGGTTCCCGAACTCTACCGGAGAAGGATGCTGAAGGGAAAGCGGCTGACAGATCTGGAGACCTTTTTTTTGAGGTGAGATTTTTGCAGTCCTCCTCCCACCCCGTCCCCCCCCCCCCTCGTCACCTCTGGTATGGTAAATCCTTCTCCTTTCTGCATTCATTACTGACCCAAAACTTGTTCTGCCGCTAACAGGGAGTACATGAGTGATACCGCCTGGACACCTTCACAAGACAGTCCAGAAAAGGCGACACAAAGGAAGGAAGATGGCATTGCAGTGCCGAGCACAAGCCGGGGTGAGCCAGCCAGAGAGGGATCCAGGTTGCCTCTGAAGCCCTTCACACCTGCTTGTGCATCCACACCGAAAAAGGTGCAGCGACTGGAGGAAAATGTAGCCGCAACCACAGCCTCCACCATAGCCTCCGCTATAGCCGCAACCACAGCCTCCACCACAGCCTCCGCCATAGCCGCAACCACAGCCTCCACCACAGCCTCCGCCATAGCCGCAACCACAGCCTCCACCACAGCCTCCGCCATAGCCTCCACCACAGCCTCCACCACAGCCTCCGCCATAGCCTCCACCACAGCCTCCGCCACAGCCTCCGCCACAGCCACCACATCATCGGCCGACCCTGCCACCTGCGTGGAGGACACCGTCGAGAGGCACTTAAAACGCTTCAGGGAGGAGGTCCTGACGGAGGTGAGAGCCGTGTGTGAGAGGAAGACACGCAAGCTCGTCGACCGGGAACTTCGACTGGCTGGAGTGCCTAAGGTCAAGTCCGAGGAGTCTATGGATGTGGAGGTCATAACCGTGAGCTCCGACGAGGACGAGGACGACCAAGTATCCCAGCCACTCGACGACGATGATTTTCCCAGGCGACAGTCGGCTAGAGAACCGGACCACGACGGAGACTCTGCCAGTGATGTGGGCGTCCTGGAGGAAGACCATGCAGAGAGTGGGAAGGGCAGCCTCAAGGACCCAGACGAGGACCACTCGGAGGCCGAAAAAACGGGCCAAGGGGAAGACAGGGAAGCAGAGGAGCCAGTTAGTGAGCAGGAGGAGCCGGAGAGGGCCCTCTTTCACGACAACATGGACAAGTCGCTGGCAGATGTGGCAGCCAGCGAGGAGGCCCTGGAACTCAGGCGGAGGTATCAGGAGTCACCCTTGAGGGGCAGGGTCTCGACCATCAGCGTAGTGGAAGTGTACAGGGCCGATAACTCCGAAGATGACGACAGAGAAGCTTTTCGCGTCGTCGAAGAGCAGGATGGGACGCTGAGCATCTGCCACAGTAGCGTGCTGGATGCAAGCCAGTGGTCAACTGTGGCCACGGCAGATCATGACAGCACACTGGAAGAGGAGCTACGCAGCATCCAAAACCACAGTATTGCAGCTGCAGTGGATGCTTCGGTAGCAAACTTGTCCCCCATGCAGCTGACGGCAGGACAGAAGAAGGTCTTCCAGAGTGCAAAATTAATGTCAAACAATAAGGAAGTACGGGTTCTGTTTAAGAGGAAAGATTAACCTCCCTCCCATTTATAAGTTAATTGTTAGGTTAAGTGAGTTTGTCTTTGTAAACGATTTTAGTTTTCTATATATTTGAACTCGTTCCTAATTTGTGAAATTCTTTTTTAGACAATATTGAGTCGATTGTTGAGTGACGTAATTTGTAACAGATCATGCTGTTTTATATATTTTAGCAGAGGCCTCCTTGGCATAATTCTACCTCAGTAGATTTTTACTTGTTTTCCTTTAGGTGTGCTTTTGTGCTTCAGTTGTCTTATTTTTTATTTCTTGTGTTTCCTGAATCCTTGCCGTTGCAAGCAGTGTTTTCCCCCAATTTTTTGAAAAAGAATAAACAGTTTCAATTCACTGCAAACCGTGTTCTTTGGCAGAAAACTAATCACCTCTAAATAATTTCTGGAACTGCACTTTTCATCATCTTCTTAAAAAACATTAACGCTAACGTAGAAGCAGGTGAGACATTTTGAGTTCTCGTATTTGATTCTGGTTATGATTGAAAACTGATTTATTGACAATGGGAGGTAACTAACGAAACCATCGTTTGGGCTTCAAACTGAGTGGCCAGCAACATGACACAAATTACCTTCCCCGGCCAGGCTGCCAAATCATTCATACAGCCCTTTCCTATTCTTTTGCAAGACAGTGGAATCATTATATTGTTCTCTGAGATTGCAAATCTAATTCTTACCTATGGGTTTCAGGAGATCAATTGAAACACATGCTTTAAACAAAAAGAAACTTGTACTTTATTTTATGATAGGGATGACACAGTGAGAATTTTCTTAGAAGGGCAATTTAACTACTAAAGAAGTTTCCTCCGGTCAGCACTCTCAGCCTCATATCTCGATGCTTCTTCAGAGACCAACATCTGAAATTTACAAATTCCATGACATGAACAAACTTCAATTATGAACTTGCCAGAAGGAACAATGAAGAAACCCTGTATGTACCCTGGCATGAAGGACTATCTCGACAGCAGTCCATTTGCTGAGGTGTGGAATGTTGTCAGACAGATGAGTGGGTGGAAAAACTCTTGCAACATCGACAACAGTACAAAGGCCCAACTCAAACATTTTTTTGGCCCGCTCCTGAAATAATTCAAAGACATAGGATTGGCTTGGTAAAGAATACGTATCACAACTAGGGATTTAATTCATATTGGGTTCCACACTTACTATGGTGACATGCCTGAGCTCTAAAAGTGGACGAATTTGGACGTCGCTTGCTTGACCTAGATGTTTTATTACGAACTGGGCAAGTGGGGCATACCACCAAAAGCTACCCAACCGAAGGCAGAAGTTTTTCAGGTTCTGCATTCTGCTGGAAAGCATGTGGGACAATTCCAGTGCCATGGGTCTATCAAAGCCATAACTGGCACACAAGGACTCAAACTCATCCGGCTTTTCAAGCAGATCCCTTAAGAAAAGCGCTGACCAGACCCGTGTCAGCATTTCAATAAATTTGGCTCTGTTCCTGATGACTGGATTTCTAACGACCCATTCTGCCAGACAGCCCTCATCCAACCCAATTTTCGTGAGTATTTCTGCATCTGGATTGTCTCTGAGCCCATGAACAAGCTAAAAGAAAAACAGATTTGAAAACATAAAAAAAAATTTTTTTCGTTTAAGTGGCTTATAGTCTAAGAATTTCAAAAGATGTCAAACAGATTGCATGTGCAGCACTGACCTTCTTGTCTACAGCTCTAGCATTCCTAATATTCTCATCTTCTCTGAACTGTTCGTCCTGAATCAGAGGCTTGCACATGGATTCAGACACAGACAGGTAGAGAAAGAGGAGCATATTCTGCAGTGACATGGCAATTTCAAACTTTGTCGCCTCCTTCACAGAGTTTTCCCCATCAGTAATTGAAATTGACCCTTGTGAACAAAATTCGACATGGCAATAAAATACGACTCATTTGATACAGAATGGACATGTTTGAAGTATGGCTTTACCTGAAGATGCTGCTGCTGCAACAGGAGACAGACTCAGAAAGTAGTCAGCCGTATCAGTAGAGAGGCCGAGCAGGACTTTATCCAGGTCACTTTGGAAAGCCTCTTGATCCGCCAATGACAGATAGGTCCTCCTCTGTGATGGGCTCTGACATCGAAGGGCGAAACCCGAAGCAGGAGGAGGTAGAGACCTTGCGCACACAATGGTTTACCTCTATCCCTTTCAAAGTGGCCACTGCAGCTGATTGGGAACTTCGGAGATGGATATGGCCATTTTTCAAAAGTGCCTGGGAATATTGAAAATTGAAAGGGCTCATCCAATGAAAACAGGGGTTAAATAAACCTAACCAGTTCATTTGCATTAAACTTGTTACATCTCACATTTTGCACTTACCTGAAACTCCTTCAGGAAAGGTTCCAAGCTGAAGAACACAGTCTTTTCATCTACTTCATTTCTGCGCTCCATCCCACTTTGATACAATAGGGTAAGAAGGTACACATCGAGCAAATCAGACAGCTTCAAAGCTGTTCCGTCTACAGACAAAGTATGCAGTATGACTCTGGTGACGCCGGTGTAGACTTGTTCCTCCTTTTCAGCTCTGAAACGGGACCTCTGGTAATATGAAGATACAGACAGCAGTAGACTCTTAATATCTGCAACGTGGTCCTCGATCATCTTCTGGAACCTCCCCACTTCGCTTGCCTGCACCATAATGTACGAATCGGGGATGCTGTCTGCTCTGACTTCTGCGTTGGTCCGACCGGCGCGCCCCGTCATTTGCAAGTATTGTGCACAGGAAACCATGCCCGTCCCACACAGCGGGGACCGGATGATGACCCGGCACGCAGGCAAATTGACACCTGCTGCCAAAGTCGTCGTACAGGCCAGAACAGTCAAAATTTTCCTCTTGTACGCATCTTCCAGGGCAGTTCTCTCAGCTTGCTGCAATTCGGCGGAATGGTATCCCAGCCCGAATTCGAGACCAGCCAGCAGGATCGGATCAACCATATCTTTGCTTTCCGATCTAAGATGGCCGATCAGAAGACTCCGCTGATGTTTAAGTTCCTCACTAAAGCCAGCTCCACCGTGGGTGTGAGCACTGGAACAAATCACCGCAGTTAAATTGATGACTAGCGTTGTGTGTAAAACACACAGGCCACGCCTAGGCCACGGATAAAACCCGACACAAAAAAAAATAAATGGAATGGAAAAGCACACATACTTACCCTGCCTGAGTCTGATAGACTTTGGTGAGAAATTGGCACATGTAAGCGCACTGCTTTCTGGTTTGACAGAACACGAGAACAGCGTCACACCTATGCATCGACTCCATAACCAGCTTGGCTATGATGGCATCCCGAAAGTCAGCTTGAAACACCTCGCATTGACCAAGTATCATTTTATCTCTCTTCATCTAAGATGTCTTGGCCTCGGTCAGAGAACATGATTTTGCCTCGACCCTCTCCATCTTGCATGATGGGAACAGGCTTCCCAGAGGCGACCAGATACTCCTTGATCTTGGTCGGACGACTGGTGACATTGAACAAGTTGCAGGAGTCTGACCGGCCAGCTCCCAGAAAGACTCTAAAGACATCTGGGTTTCCGACTGTGGCGGATAGTGCAACAATTCTTAGAGATGGACCTGCCCAGCGGAGTAAACTAACAAATAGTTCCTCGATGACATTTCCTCTTTGACCATCGTTGATCATGTGGCATTCATCAACAGACACAAGGCCAATCTCGTCCCTCCTGTGCCCTTCTGCACAAAGGGATTTCCAGAGACCTGTTGCCTTTTCGGGTGTACAGACATAGAGAGTCTGCATGGTGGATTTTGCCCTAGGAATAGGAAACACGCCTTTTGCTCCAGCGTACTCCTCGACAGAGAATGATGGCACCTTGTGAGCCAGCAGCTTGAGTTCTCGAACTTTTTCCGTGACTATGGCAACATAAGGAAGAACCAGGCACCCATTCTTTTTTTCCACGAGCATTGTGCGCAGCAGAAGAATGACGGCGACCAACGTCTTGCCACCACTCGTAGGAGCGTGTACCAGGGCATTCTTCATCCCACCATCCTCTCGAAGGTGCTTCCTGAGCATATCGGATTGCCACTCATGTAGCTCCTTCATCTTGAAGGTTTCAAAGACGGCCCTCCGTATGTCCTCTCCCATGCCATAAAAGTCACATTGAGAAGCCTGATGACAGATTTTCATAGTGGAAGTTGGGTTAGGACAGACAACAGCCATGATGGTGGACAATAATAACGCAAAACTTACCGGAATATCTGCATTGTAAGAGAGATCACATGATCCCCCTGCGACCTTGTATTCAAGAAAGGCGGCCTCTGACCCGCAGCAGACAATGTAAGGGTCTGCACTCACTTGAATGGGCTCTGGAGGGATATCTTCCTGTGAGACAGAGGGCACGTCTTCTGAAACACGCTGTGAAGGGCCCACGGATTCGCAGGGTCCTGTCAAAGGAGATATCAGACTGTCAACTGACTACAACACGCCATCACTTCGGTAACCAGGGCGACGCTGACCTAACCCCAGAGTCACTCCTCGCACACAGCACTAACTCACCTGGAGAGAAAAGGCTCCCATCATCATCACCACTAGAAGCAAGATCGTCACTGTCACTCGAAAATATGGTGCAGGGCCTCTTCCTCTTCGGAGCACGTGATGGCTCTGGGGTAGAGGATTCGTCTTCCGACGACACGACAGATGTAGTCCTCTTTCGACGCCATGGCACAGCACACTGAGAAGACAGGTCTGGACGGTATGGACAGGTCCGACCAAGTCCCGATTCAAGTGCCAACGGTGCCAACTGTTCGGCCGACTCTCCAAGAGTGCCAACCCCTGGCACTGTGGAGGCACCAGATTGGGATAATAATTTCCAGTTGCCATGTTCACAACAACCAACCTCCAATTCTTAGGCTTCTTCACTCCTTTGTCTTTACAATCACCACCCTCTCCACTTTTTGCACAATACCTTCTGCATGAGAAACAAAAATAACCTCACCCATATGTCACAACATCGGATCCCAATACCCTCTCTGACCCGTCTTAATCTGCCTTTTCTGATACCATGATTCTCCCTTCCGCGGATTACTTTTTCCTCCTTACATTCCATCATCCCCTTTCAAGGAATGAAGAATATTTGTCTCATTGCACCGCCCCGTGCCATCAGACAGTATCCGTCTCATTGCACCACCCCGTGCCAACAGACACTATTTGTCTCATTGAACCACAGTACCAGACAAGCAAATTCATTCTTATATCTCTAAAGAAGATCTATACGGGCCAGGCAAGAGTTTCCAACCAGTCTAAGGTCCAGCAAGAAAATATCAAAAACCAATGTTACGCGCAAGCCCAATAAATGTTTTTTCCTGGACTGCCATTTTCCTCCAGCATTTATTAGGGCAGCAAACAAACCACTTCCTAAAAGTAGAGGATAAATCGAATACAACGGTATACAGATGAAGGGTAAATGTTTATTAATTCAATTAGAAAACCTACATCCAAAATAATGAAGTTGGCTACATGACTGATTTCTAAGACTAGTTGATTTATAAGGTGGGTCATATCATCTGCCAGCCCTCCTCCCCTTCCTTATGTATTATTTTGGGCCTAAATGTATAATTTTATTACTAACATCTCCCCCACATCGATACTACACCATGCAGGCGGCTGAACATTTGTCACGTCTAGTGAAATTGAACCAGGAATCCGAATCAACCATCAAAAGTTACCCCAGAACCCTTTTATTTCATTTAATCCTCAACAATAAACCAAATCTGTGTTCCTTGACATATTCATTCACTTTGCTCGAAACGCCTCCTTTTTCTTGGGTAATTACCATTCACAAAACACACCTAACCAATGAATGGGTGCATTGGCAGGCTTTGATAAGCTGTAGAAGGGTACATTGGCAGGAATACAATTAATAATGATAACTGAAACAAACTCAGAAATAAATAGTTCTAATAAACTGTACAAGAATGCATTGACAGGCTTTATTTAAAAGTAGAAGGGTGCATTGGCAAGAATACAATCTCTAATGCCATTTAAGAACAATTTACAAAGTTATAGTTTAACTTCCTCATAATAATGCTTTGTTTCAATCATTTAATACCGATAAAATTCTCTTTGACTTATATAATTTAGCCCTCACACTTAAGCAACAAAAAGTTGCATTAGCAGCGGACGATTAATAATAAATACTCCTCACCTCTAGAACGATCATGCCACACATGACACCTGAACCATAGAAGGGTACATTTGCAGACAACAATTTACAACAACTACTACTGACTCATACAAGAATGATTTCGCAAATATCCTAATTCTTCTCATGTTCACGTATTGTTTCAAACTCTATTTATTTGCACGACAATGAACAACACACATCCATACACGATTCTGCAAACATCCATTTAATAATGCAATAAATACTGTATGACGTTCTTCATTCACTTCAATTAACATGAATGTCTTCATCAAAACTTGCTACTGTCTGTCACATACTTCATTGATTGTTTCTTGAAAAACATATTGCCTGCGACATAAACAATCATTCACACTTTCCAGGTTGGAAACTTCATAACTATCTTCATTACAATCATTCCCATTACAAGATAAATTCATCTGAAATATTTAAGTATTATAAACGCATGACTTTCATATAATTCTGCACATGATTGTATCTCAACATAACTCTACCGGCTCACTTGGACGTTTAACCTAATTTACTCACGTCATTTTCTAATTCCGTCGGTTTTCCTTTCCGCAAACATTAACCGTTCCATCATGATAACAACAACTGATAATTAGTTCAATTTCCACCGTACAACCCTTCTAACAGTTCAATCTGTCTTGTATCCAGACGTAAATTCCGTCAATATATTGTTCTCAATCACCAAAGAATCGTCTGTTCCTGTTTTCAATTGTACTACCAACCTACACACATGAACAACTCAACACTCCACACATATTTTTTATCACAAATGAATAGAAATTACTTTTTACCATTAAATTTTGGCACAGTATTCACTGTTATTTGAAATGCCACAATAATTTTATCCTTGTAAGTCAATCAATATTAAAAAACACTACACAATTTTTTTTCTTGAATGTTCTCCCAGGTTCAAGAAAACTTTTTTCCGGGAGCGTTAAGGCAGCAGATCCATGGGCTTCGTATACAGTATTGTACTATATAATAATACTATATAGTTTAGTAGTCACTCAGCCAAGCATTCACTCAGCCAATGAAAAGAAGCGCCTTGAAAAGCTGAATCTAAAGCTGAAAACCGCATGGTGGCACGCGGAACGGTTAATTTTCTAATAGTCAAGTTATGGCAAATTTTTTCACAAATTTAAAACAATTTGAGTTTATGATTTTTCAATTGGGCAATGCTCCTCTTCCCTTTAACTTACAGAGTAGATTCTAGGCTCAAAAGATTCACAAAGAGGTAATCCAAACAGAAAACTAAGTGCCACATCTAAAAACTGTCACCTCCATGTCAGAAGGCCAACGTTTATACATTTCAGCGCGACATCCCAAAATTGGTTAGTATAAAGCATGTGTTTGGCCTTCAATATTTTTCTGCATTTTCTGGCTTAAATATAGTTATGTATCTGACAACTAGATTGAAAATGGGATTCATTGGTATGTACACGATGATGCTGGGACCACTGGGTCATAGTTGGAATGCCAAGTCAAAAGTGTTTGCTTGAGTTCGGACAGCAGTTTCTCCTAGAAAGCCACATAAGTTGAACCCTTACTCCCAAAGTAGAAGGGATATCGAACCCTGGTCTTTTTCAGCTCATTCGGAATAACACTGCGGTCGTTTCAAGACCAAAATCATAGAAGTCGGACCACAAATAAGGATACTGGTCTAGAAATAATACCTTGCCAGAGAAGTTGAGGGAACTCTAATTTCAACCTTGCTTTTGGGACTTAAAATTCCACAGGCACATCTGAGGTCAGAGAGCAAACCATTTCCTAAAACGAGACCATAAATGCAACTCGATGACAGCACAATGAAGTCTGGGAGATAATAATTAGACACTTATATGCCCCGGTCAAATTATAAATTTAAGGAACGGCACCAATAGTATGAAATGCTGGTGGACAATTTGAAGGGCAGCTTCTAAACCACTCTAGGCAGCTTCATGCGGTTTTCAGCAGATGAATAAGCATGTTTTCTTGGTCATGTTAGGCCATAGATGTTCAATTCAGGTTGATGGGGGCAGATTCGGGGTTGAGAAATACATCTTCAATCACATGAAATGTTCTATTAAAGTTGACATTAAAATCTCATTAATTTTTTTCCCCGTACCTTTCAGCTTTTTAAAAAGGGCTGCAATTCCCCAAAAACAAAACATTAAATGGAAAGCAGAGAAATCTTGGGATGAAATGTATGTGAATTGACTATTTAGCCATCAGGAGATGGTTTCAAAATATATACTTCACTCCGTGAGTTACACCCCAAAAATCTGAAATGGGGTGAGACATCCAGAGGTGCCTGCTTCCACATTTGAATGGTAGGAATCAGTGGTGTGTCAAAGCTATATGCCTCGACCCGGTTAATTGAGATTCTTGTTCTTTATTCAATGAGAAGAAGTGAATCAGATTCAATCGGGATAAGATAATGCAGTACTTACTTCACCCAACAAATTATTCAACGTGGTTTCATACATCTTACTAAAATCCACCAGAAACAATCATCTTCACATTATGAATTATAATAGAAAAAGAGCAATGATAATATGTCATGGCAGAGAGAATGGAAAACCACTTCAAAAACCCCTAAAAAAGAAGATTATTACACACACTAAGACTTATTAGAACTTGTTATGAGTGCTTTTTAAACAAGCACATGCAACCTTCACCTAAAAACAGCTCAAACAAAAACTAAAGTCCTCTTTGGACAGAGGTACAATGTTTCTAAATTGTCATAATAGAAAAGTTATTTGAAGCAAGAGCCAACACAAGTGCCCCACGACCACTTTTATTTCGAACATAATTGACAACAAACAGAAACAGTCGAGGAAAAAATGCTCACTCGATACTGACGAAACCCACACCAAAACACACAAAGAGAAATAAACCCTTTGAATCCTGACACAAAATCACAGAAAAAAATGTTTTCAGCAACAATAGAACGATCCAACAGAAGAAGGGAAAAAGAATCTAGAGAAAAACGGTGCTAGTCTGTCCTGTTGCAGGCGCACTGCGATGCCGCTCTTCAAGCATTGTTTCACGAAACTTTCTGCAGCACAATTCACACTCAAAAGGGCCTTTCGCCTTTGGAATAGCAGGATGACGCAACAGAACAGCTTGGCTGAATTTTTCTGAACAAGCTTGCCAATTGTAGGGATTGGACCACGAAGTGACCCCGGTTACGTGAGTGTTTCTGGAACCACTCGGCGGGGGTTGCGGCCGTCGAACACGCCCCGTCTTACTGGGCGTGAGCTTCGGACACGGCCCGCTGGACTAAATTTAGTGGCATTAGGGTTCCTCGCAATGCCTCGGACCTTTCCAGACCAATGCTGTACATCCCCTCTTTATTTGGTACCCCCGCCCATTTTCCCTGATTCTTTTCCTTATGAAAAGGTCTATAGACTGTCTTCTATGGAATCCGTTCATATGGAACACTCGGGTACATTTCTTTCCGCGGTAGCTTCCTAACAGCAAGCAACCCGAGACACTTTTGCCTTCAGTACTTGAAAGAGGGACTTAGCGGTTCCATCCAACAGCCCATCGGGTTCGTGTAGCTACCATTGGCTTCCTGAGCTACCCTTGGTTTCGTGAGCTACCATTGGCTTCTCGAGCTCCCCCTTGGTTTCGTGAGCTACCTTTGGCTTCTTGAGCTCCCATTGGTTTCGTGAGCTACCATTGGCTTCTTGAGCTACCATTGGTTTCGTGAGCAACCCTTAGTTCCGTGTAGCGACCTTAGTTTCGTGAGAAAACCCTTCTTTTCCGTGTAGCGACCTTTATTTTCGTGGAGAAACTCTTAGCTCCATGGTGCAACCTTTCATGCCCCCTCGCCCTTCTCTCTGTCCATCCTTGAATACCTACTGATCTTCACCCTTTTTGTGCCCCTGACCCTGCCCGAAATTCATTAACCACGACTGTTTCACTGCCTCTCCATACCCGATCCTGTCCCATCTCAATTTATCTTCTCGCTTCTCGACCCACGCTCCTTCCCCTTTTCCCCCCCCTCCTCCTCATCCACAATCCGATCCCCTTTCTCTCCCTTTCAATCGCCTTGCGTCCATCCCTCCTCTCGTACTCCTGTCTCCTCAAAATACTTGACAATTTCCCTCACGATTGTCCTCTTGCCTCCTCCCCCCCTTGTCATAACGTCTCTCCCCAATGATATCCCATTAGCCCCTGTTGTTTTCCTGACCCCCCCCCCTTTCTTCCCATCATGAAACGCCTCCGCCTGTCCAATGTCTTTGTGTAACAACCCCGTAATCCTCCTTCTGTCCTATCATTCTCCTCCACCATAAATCCCTTTCATGAGGGCCACTTGCTTCAATTGAACCAAATCGAACATCACCTATCATTTGCTTTTGAAATTAAAATTCACCTTTTCACGCCTCTTAATCTACCTTTTGTTCTCATTCCATTGAACTTTTTTATGTTTCCACACTGCTCTTCCTCATTCCTTTCTGACTCTTGCTGAATCTCTGACCTCAATGTTTTCCTGTCTCATTCCTTCCTGCCTCATTCTCTTCTAATGTCCTTCGTTCTCTTCACATTTAAAACACATTTCAATCTTCAGGCATGCGAACCCTGATTTAACCTCACCCAATAACTTTTGTATCCCATTCCTTCTTGCATTCCCTACTCTGCCTGTTCCATTCCATTGTACTTGTTTCTGTTCCCTACCGCCTTATACCCCTGTCGATACAATTCCCCTTGTCCACCTTCTTTTCCCTTGCCTATCCCATCCTCGCCCGATTCCAATTTTCTTTCCCCCACTGAAATCCCGCTATCTCATGCCCCCTTTCATTCAATGTCATTGCCCCCTTGTCCACTGCCCCATCATGCCCTTTTGCGTGATAACCAAAAATAACCTCACCCAATAACAATTCTTGCATCCGATTCCTTCTCAATTGCCTACTCTGCCCGCTTCGTTAAAAATCTGACTTTTCGGTGTTTCTTTTTTTTCACCCTCCTTATGACCCCTTTCTGCACTCAATGACTTGCTGCCTGACCTTTTCTGCCCTCCAGGTCTTCCTGCCTCTATCACCTCTCAATTCTTCTCGCATGAAAACCAAAAATAACCTCACCTTTATGTCACAACCTTTTCGTCCCCGACACCCTTTCCAATGCCTCCTAATCTGCCTGTTTCCCTTTCCCTTTCTACTTGCTCTTGCATCTTCCTCATTCCATTCTCCTTTTGACCATGCTATTCTGCCTGTTCTCAAAAACCCTTCTGCTGCCTCATTCTCATACTTCCCAACCTTCACTCTCGTCTTTACAATGTTCCCTTTCTGCCCCCATTCTCTTCTCACCTTTCTCCGATCCACACCCTTTTCACATTCACATCTCGCATAACAACCAAAACTAACCTCACCTAATCACAACTCTTTCATCCGAATTCCCTCCCCGATTGCCTACCATCCATATTCTCATCCGCACTGTGAACTATTTACCCTTTGAACTCGCCCTTCTGCAACCGCACCTCGACTAACCTCTCCTACCTCACAAATTCCTCATGGCCATTCCCTCTTTTCATTCACCTAATGACACCCTGCCTCGAATCTCTTATGACCCTGTCACTTGCCTCTGACTTTCAACATGTTTCCCGACCCCAACTCCTTCCCCTGTTGACGCACGACTCTGAAACCCCGCTCATCCTCTTCCCCGCCTCAAAACACCCTGAAATCATGTGCCGCACCCTTTACCCTTCTCTTTTGCCCGAACCTAACCTGACCCCGACCCAACTAACCTAACACAGACATGACCTAACCCTTGCAAACACACACACACTTTAAAAAC